>JBBBDQ010001579.1:600000-850000 GCA_037127315.1 Ascarosepion bandense
ATTTTTCTATAAAAGTTTATTTTTATGTATATATTTCTATAAAAGTCTATTTTTTTTACTATCATAGTGCTTTGACCCCAGTTTGGAAGGTTAACTATTTGCCCATAACTGGGACCCTAACAGGTACTACCACTACAGATCAGGGCATATCTGGGAACAACAATTAGAGGTGGTTCCATGCTCCACACAACCTTTCAATCAAAGGCGTTGTTGCCAGATTCAGTTTACAGTCATACCCAGGACCAGATTGTATGAGGTAACATGTTACTATTAGTAGGCTTAAGCATGACTATATATATATATATATATATATATATATAGTGTATTGAGGCAGTAGAAAATTTTCTAAACATATACTTGCAACCTCTCTGAAGATGACTCATGTGAGCCGAAAGCTTAGAACCAACTTAATAAAAAATTTTGCCTTTATTTTCACCTGAAATTAAAGCCAAAATATGATGTTTAGAACAGCTCATGATTAAACATAATAGACATTCATTGTCTCTTGTATTTATATATATATATATATATATATATATATATAATTATATAATTATTATTTATATAATTATTATTATTATATAATAAGCAAATATATCAAATTCATCTATTCATAGTAGGCTTGTCCTTTTTGTTTTTAATTGCTATTCTTTGGCTGCATGTTTTAGCGGATGTGTTTGTGCAAAGCCTAGGCACAAAATGAATGTCCTGTTACCCACCTGGTGTGGATGTTGGTAATCCTACATAACAATCTTCTTGACATCCTCTTTTTGCATCAAAATATATTCTGCCAATCTGAAACAAAACAGAATATAAAGATTGGCAATAAGAAAAATATCTTCATTTAGAGTAAATATAGTCAAGTACAGAGAATATAACCAACCAATTGTAAAATGGAGTTTTGGTGAATTAAAAATATGAATGCGATTCAAATGCATCTAAGTAATGGACTATAATTTTAGCCAAATTTTAAAATTTGAAGAAAATTGAGAAAAAGGAATCATGAGTGAAGAATCAGTTGAATTCTTTACATTCACTTATGTACTAATACCTTTAGGAAAAGGTATGAATCCATCTCCCCCTATCGGAAAAAAAGGATAGGCTGGGTCCTATAGCTTTGGTTGGCAACTCGTCTAGGAGAAAGAACAAACCAAGAGAGGGTTAGGCTTCATAAGGCTATCTTGCCCAGGAAACACCAATGCTATTGTGACTGCAGCAGTATATGGTACCTCTACAACCCTAATTGGTTATGGGTTTTGTGATCATGATTCATTTCACCCAAAGCAAGGTGGTAATGCCACAAGGACATTGGGAGTGAAAGAGAATGAGAACATAACTTTAGTCAAGTGAAAGGAAAATAAAAGAGCAGGATTCAGAAAGACATAAGATTGTAATTGATGTTACCTTTAAGTTTAAGACTTGTTGATAGGAAAGCAAGAAATTGGAAGAGGCAAAAAAAAAACGTGAGATAAAAACTATTAGAATACAAGAGATGGTTGCCTCTAATATGTTCAATAGTAAAATGGTGAGATCTAGTTGCCAATCTCATAGCACACAAAAATTCATGCAGTCAAAGGTCTAAGGAGAAAAGCTCATCAGAAGAGTTGCCATGAAAATATTTGAAGAAAAGATAGAGGTAAGCCACTTCATGTCTGTGAGAAAGTTTGAATTTCGGTTTTGTTTAACGGCATATCAACTGCTGTGGCTTATTTAATCCCAAAAAGGTGAGGTTTTAAGGTATTTTTTTTAATGTTTGGTTATAGTGAGAAGGTTGATTTTTTTTTTTTTTTTTTAAAGAAAACTGAAGATGTCTCCTACTTTTGTATTAAAAAATGTATTGATGGTAATAATTTTTTTCTTCAAAAATGTATATTTTTCTAGAAAAGTTTGTCTATTTTTATACTTTTATAGTGTTTTGACCCTAGTTTGGGAGGGGTTAACTATTTGTTCATAGCTGACATCCTAACAGGTGCTACCACTCTGGGTCATGGTGAACCTGGGAACAGATGCAATTAAGAGGTGCTTCTATGTTCCTCACAATCTCCCAATCAGAGGCCTTGCTGCCGGATGCAGTTTACCGCCATACCCAGGACCTGTGAGAAAGTGACAAGTTGAAATGCCAGTTCTGGACAGATTATATTACAACAACTTCTTTGAAATTTTGTCAAGAATTGACATATGTAACAACACCAGACCAGATATGGAAGCAGCATTCAATGCACAAACGAATAATAGATTTATAAATGTGCAAGATGAATTCTGATAAGATTGTCTGACATGACACAGTGAACCAACTTTTCTTCAAGCAGACCTAGCAATTGATTCACTATAATCTCTCTACTTCACTTAAGCAGACAATATTAGCTTGAGAAGGCACAATAAGTCATTCTTCTGGAGGTTAACATCAGCCATACTAATGGAAAACAAAAAAATCTGTTATCTAAGACTATTAAAAGAGAGCAGTTTCATTTTGGAGGTGTTAAAATTAAGCTAGTATGGTAGATTTATAAATGTGCAAGATGGGCAGAATCAAGAGACAGGCTTGTAATGTTATCTCGACTGCAGTCACTTTCTTATCACTATGACTTTTATAAACTAGAATTTTTTTGAAAAAAAAACAAAAAAAAACACTTATATACTTCTACATTTTATTCAATTTTGCAAACCAATCGATGAAATATAAAAACTTAAAGAAAATATATTGTACTTATCAACGTACCCTAGGAAGACCAACTGTACTTCTCCCTAAAATTGAGTTTCGATTGGTCAATATATATGTATTTTAGAGGGTGTGACAGACAGACAGGTCAGAATTTTATAAACATTTTCATGGCAATTGTTCTGGTTAGTTCTGGTCTCATTATTTTACTCTTGAAATAACTAGATGTAAGTTCTATTCTAATAATTTTGTTTTTTTTCTTTCCACATTTGTGGGATTTTTCCAGCTTCTTTCTTTCCTGTCACTTACAATTTTTAAAAGTTCAAATACAATCGCAATAATCTGCCTTCCTAATGTTACAGAATGCCAGCGCCAAAATGGTCAACAATTGGCCCGAGTGCCTAATGGGTACGATATTCTGACAGTGATGGATTATCTTTCTTTGGGTTTTGTATATAAGCCTAAAACGGTACAAATTCAACAGAGTTGCAAGAATTCTGAAGAGTCAATACCCTTCCCACACTCAGTTTAGCAACTGACCACCTGCAGAGAGATGCTGAGTCAATGTGTGACATGCATTCCTGTGATATTTTTCCTGCTGCCTCTTAGAATTCAAGCTGCCACCACTCTCTTAATAAAAAGAAATGGTCCTTTTTGTTGATGCCATTTTATGTGAGAACACAGAGAAAATATAAAATTCTGTTTTTTCTCTTCACTAATCATCTTTTCTCCTCTTTCACTCTCAGCAGGAACCATTATTGCTTTGCTTGAGGAGAATCAGCATCATCATCATTATGTAACATCTGTTTCCATGTTAGCGTGGGTTGGGCAAGGTTTTTCTTGATAGCTCCATAATTGAACCATCCCGAAATATTGGAGCAAGTTTTACATCTGTATGCCCTTACGAAAACCAACCAGTTTAGGAGACTGAAAACTGTGTTTTTATCAAGACATCATCTCTCGGAAGATTACCTACCAAGGTTAGAGAATTCAGTCAACCATATTCCACACAGAGTAGGTGTAGAGGTTTTTATTTCAGAGATTTCCTTCATTTAGACAAGTTGCTATCCACAGCTAAAGACTTTTTCTCAACCATTTTCTCTTAAATGACACCAATTTGGGGAATAACTATTTGCACATAGCTGGGACTCTAAGAGGTGCTACTAGCCCGGGTCTGGGATAAAAAAAAAAAAAAAGGTTGGGGGGAGGAGTTCTCATCAAAAGTGTGTTGAAACCAAAACTTCAGCAGGAAAATGAGTTTTGAGATTAGAAAGAAACTATCATCTAACCACTGCTGTTGATAAAAAATATACTAAGCTTTACTTATTGAATAGAATTAGACACTAAAATGGAGAGCTCACTCTGTTAAATTTCTGTGGTTCCAATAACACTTGTCCATTTGAGGGTGGCAAGTAATAGAATCGGATGTCTGCAGGTCGAAACATCACTTGTGTAACTTTCATATAATCTTGAAATGTGCTGTGGATCTGTAAGATCTTGTATGGAATTTTACCCTAGAAAAAAGAAAGATAAAAAATTTTGAGATTCTTAAATAAAAATTGTTCAAACACTGGCATTAAGCGTAAGTAAAACTGTACTTACCAGAACGACAGGGTGTCAGATTAATGCCAACACCTGAAGCATTCATACTCAAAAAAAAAAGCTTACTTACTGGATACACTTTATCAAAAATAAGTTTTTCCGGAATGGCATTTAAACTTCCTTCTGCAGTCCTCAATGACACTGGGATATAAAGGTCCTAAAAAGAAAATAGGAAAATTTATTTATACAAACTATGAGAAAATTTAATATTTTTTTAAAATTGTAAATAGAATGTAAAAATTAAGTTTTAACCTGATAAAATGCATTATCAGGAAAATTAGTAGAAAACTTAATTTAATAGGTTTCACTGATCAAACATCACCTGAAAAATAGATTTTATTTCAACCAATTCAAGACGAAATGTGATTCATGTAAATCATATGAATGATGCAATTTTTTCATTTTTTTATTTTTTAAAGCTTAAGCTCTACTTTTTCAGAGTTGAAATTATTAGTAAAATATAGTTTTTTATTTTAATTTGTTTCACAAACATGCAAGGCAGTAAAGCCTCTAAGACGCAAAGGGTTACTGGACATGAAAGGGTTAGGGTCAGAAACATGACTAATGAGCAGGAAGAGAAAATAGTAATCCGGAGTATAGTGGATAGACATTGGCAACGTATTTAAATCTTTGCAGATTAAAATTGGTTTGAATGCATGAAGCAACTAATCAGAATTGTATTTTCTTTTTAATCAGCTCCATTCCATGAAAGGCAGTAAAGCCACTAAGATAGATGTTATGGAAGAATTAAGAACAGAAACGTTGATAATGATCAGAAAGAGGAAAGAATAATCCACAAGGGGATTTGCAGAGGAATGCAATTTAAAAGAAATAAGCATTAAAGTTATAAAGATATTCAGTGTTCAAAAGACAATGTAAAAAGAAAAAGATAAAGAAAAGGAGAGAGAGGCGGCAGAGAGAGAGAAAAGGAGAGAGAGAGGAGAGAGAGAGAAAAGGAGAGAGAGGAGAGAGAGAGAGAGGAGAGAGGCGGAGAGAGAGAGAAAAGGAGAGAGAGGCGGCAGAGAGAGAGAAAAGGAGAGAGAGGCGGCAGAGAGAGAGAAAAGGAGAGAGAGGCGGCAGAGAGAGAGAAAAGGAGAGAGAGGCGGCAGAGAGAGAGAAAAGAGAGAGAGGCGGCAGAGAGAGAGAAAAGGAGAGAGAGGCGGCAGAGAGAGAGAAAAGGAGAGAGAGGCAGAGAGAGAGAAAAGGAGAGAGAGGCGGCAGAGAGAGAGAGAAAAGGAGAGAGAGGCAGGCAGAGAGAGAGAGAAAAGGAGAGAGAGGCAGAGAGAGAGAGAGAAAAGGAGAGAGAGGCGGAGAGAGAGAGAGAAAAGGAGAGAGAGGCAGAGAGAGAGAAAAGGAGAGAGAGGAGGCAGAGAGAGAGAAAAGGAGAGAGAGGAGGCAGAGAGAGAGAAAAGGAGAGAGAGGCGGCAGAGAGAGAGAAAAGAGAGAGAGGCGGGAGAGAGAGAGAAAAGGAGAGAGAGGCGGCAGAGAGAGAGAAAAGGAGAGAGAGGAGGCAGAGAGAGAGAAAAGGAGAGAGAGGCGGCAGAGAGAGAGAGAGAGAGAGGAGGCAGAGAGAGAGAAAAGGAGAGAGAGGCGGCAGAGAGAGAGAAAAGGAGAGAGAGGCGGCAGAGAGAGAGAAAAGGAGAGAGAGGAGGGAGAGAGAGAAAAGGAGAGAGAGGCGGGAGAGAGATGAACATAAAACAAGAAAAATCTCCAAAAATCAAAGAATAGGATTTCTTACTTGAAATTGTGTAACAATAAGAACTTCTCCTGAGAACACACCTTCGTATGGGGCAGCAGTGACATTAACACTGAACACAGCAAAATGATAAGGTTTTAATATCAACTGAAATAAAAGAAAAGTCAGTCTTCAGATTTCATTCAGGTTAAAATACATCGTTTTTTTTTGTTTTTTTTTAATCATTTGGAGATAGATTATTGAAAGCTTAAAAATAAAAAGACACTTAATGAAATGACATTAACAACCGACAATATTTAATTGATGAAATCCAATTATAATAAGAGATGGAAATTCTAAACTAAATGATAAAATAACTCGGCAAATTTTAAATCCTGATCTGAATATATTTTTCATAATAATAAACAAAACTTGTCAGTTTAGTAAAAGAAAAGATTTTTTGATAATGCAACATGAAAATCTTGAAATTAGAAAAAAACTGAAATCAGGACATTGTGAGTAAAGGAAAAAAAAATAATGTTCAACTCAATTTAGAATAGTTTTTTTTAGTCAGCAAACAAACTTTTTCTTTTACAAACAATTACGAAAGATAAAATTTGTGGTTTCTTAAAAATATGCAAATAAACAAAAAATAAAGACCATGTAACAGAGAAACATTAAAAAGTTCTTGGCTCAACAGAAGAAAAAAAAAAGCCCCAAAGTAATGTTATTTGCTCATTTAGTTATATTTTTCAAAAGTTGGTCAGAATGAGAACTTTTCAGCATTTGCATGCATGTATACACAAAATATCTAATCTAAATCTAAACTTATTTATAAATGGAACTTTGTGTGTGTGTCCGTTACATATAGACTCCGAAACGGCTGAACTGATTTTCTTGAAAATTTACACAGTTGCACTATAAGCGTCTGCGAGTGTTCTTAGCTAGGTTTTGTGTCGAAGTACCCCCAATAAATATCAAAAATCGATAAATCGAAAAAAATCGGGTTATAGAAGGAGTGATCCGATTTTAATCAAATTTGATACACTCATAAACAAAGACATGATATTCAGAAGTTTCAAGGTTGCAGTTCTTACAATAGTGCAGAAAATTTGATATCGATACCAGGAAATCAAAATGACTTACATCCATTCATTTTTCTTTCAGTCTACGGTTTCGCTTTAACTGGAAACAACTATTGCTTTTTAGTCTTTCGTACCAATGTCCAAAGAGTCTGAGCTCCAGGATTAGTATTAAAGCTTTCATTACACCTGAGCAACGTCAAGCTATACTGCTAGTAAATAATATAAATAATGTGGACATAGAAACTGTCAGTTTCATGCCTTAAGTGTGTAGATGGGTTATTGCAAATGGTGTCTAATTTCAGAAATGTAAATGTTTTTAATTCCCAAACACTGCCAGTACATTATGACCATGTTCACAGTTGATATAAAGGGTTCAGTTTTGTGTTAACTATGCTAATTTGTGGTTCTACCTCAGACTGAGCTCACCATCCTCAGCTAACAAAATTTTGAACATATTAAACCCTGACACCTCAGTTTAAGGGATGTGTTCTAAATGGTGGCAGTAGTATGTCTCTTCTTGCTGTTGTTCAGTGAAATGCAGTCACACAGTGTTAAAACAGGATCTTGCACAATAAGGATGTGCATTGTGGTGCAGTGGATAGCGGCTTAGAACAAAAAACTGGAGACCAGATTTCAAATTCTAGTTGAATTTGTTGCATTCACACCCTTGGGAAAGGTATTAATCAGTCTCTTATCCCTCCAGCTACGAGTTAAATAGCAGGACAGACAGAGTTCTATAGCCTTGCTTGGTAACCAGTCTACCACAGAAAGTAATGGCAACCTACTGTAGGGAAAATATTCTACCCAGTCAGGCACGTCTCTTTTAAAACATGAATACTCAAGTGTATCATGTATGGCACTTAACCAACTTGCTCAATAAATGTTTTTATACATTATATATATATATATCCGAGCGGGTACAGAACGAAGAAAGAATTTTTCTGTCCAAAACATTAATTTAAAATAGTGCTCGATATATGATGTATAGAGCTGTGAATATTTATTATAATAAATAACAAAGAAAAACGAAACATGACGTCTCTCTCCAACTTTTGGAAATTAAAAAATGAAAATAAAACACCTAAGGTTAAATGGAAAATCCTCAAACAAGCAAGAACAGCAAAATCTATAAAAGAACCATGTCTTCTTTGCCTTCAAGAAAAAATAGAGATCCTTAAATATATAAATAGTAACAAGCTTTTAAACCAGAGACACAAAACCACAGTAAACTGTAAACACATTAGGGACCTAACCCTACAATCATGCTAGGAAATACTAGGAGTTTGACTAGCTATTCTTATTATAAAAGACTAAAAATGCTACAGAAAAATCGATCTATTAAACCCTTAAAGTAAGATCTAATACCCACAACAACATCTAAATATATAAAATTTAAAATTAAAAGAAATAAACAGGCTCCTAAACTATAATCTAGGAATAATTAAAAATTAAAGGAAAACAAATCGATCCCCTAAATTCAAAATCAAGATTAAAATATACAAATTTAGATAAATTATAAAAAACTGATAAAATACAAATTTACATGAATAAACACCCCAATCCCGCTAAAATTAAAAAAAAAAAAAAAAAAAAAAAACACCCCACTCCTATCATGTCTATATAAGGAACCCTAAGAAAAACAGCCTCACCACTAAATGAAAGAGAATAAATAAAATTTGTCTGTTAACAACAGACACAAATCAAGTGCTAGCTCAGCAAGATGCCCTAAAAATTCTTAAGGTCAACAAACAAGACAAGTTCCCAATCACACACACACACACACAAGAAAACCCCATGCAAACACACAAAACTGACCAAGTAATAAAACTTCCCCCCCCCCCCCACACAAATCTCTGCGAAATTCTAACCAAAAAATATACCCGACAGATAAAAACGTACACTCCAACAGATAATACCATTAATCAACAATTTAGCACTTACACACCAGACTCTTCAAAACTAACAGACAACAGAAGACACATTCCTTCATTATCAATAACCCCAACCAACCTCCCACAACAACAATGAACCAAATATAGGGAGCAGACGAATTCAGTTTTGCTTTTACCTCCCGAAGAAATGTTGGGCACCCAACGTTGAAACAAACATATGCTTGTCGAGGACATATATTAAAAAATAATGTACATGTTCTAAAACTTCTTTTTCTTTTTCTTTATTTTTCCTTTTTATTTTCTTTTTTAATTTCTTTGCAAATCTATTTAAAAAGGAAAAGTAGACTAATTTTTCTCCAGTTTCTGAAAGGATTTTTCTGTTGCTGAGGTGATGTGTTATCCCCCGTGGGGATCTTCATATCGAAATGGCCATTCAACATCTTTGAATTAATCCTTTTTTAATATATATTTGCTCTGTAATATTTTATTACATGGAGCTCTCTTCCTGTATCATTTTTTAATATTAAAATAAAATTTTTAATATTAATTAGGATTGGGTTTTTGGAATTTACCTTCCTGCTTTTTTCCCTTGGATTGAAGTATCTGAATTTAAATATATATATATATATATATATATATATATATATATATATATATATGGTTAAATAAAATAAAGACAAGAGGAAAACTGTATTTTAAATCACCTACACATTTCGTCCTGTGATGGACTTTATCAAGGCAAAAAGGCGAAATGAGATTTATTCTAAATTACGTATCTATAAACAAACAGTGTTGCCAACCACAAAAAATGCTCACAAATCATTTCAAAAGATTAACAGAATATTTTACTTTTTAGAATTCCTTCATGTGTAGTGCAAAGTCATGAGATATTAAAATGAAGGGAATTCAACCGTTTGAACTTTTCACTATGTATGTTAGTTTGTTTTAGTATAATTTCCATAAGTAAAAGGTGAGATTGGGAAAAATCCGGGGTGCAAATTGATGTTTTGGTCGTACTGGATGGCGGTGCTCTTGAGAACTTTTCTTCTGAATAAATTGTTTATTAGTGTGGCATTTTTAAAAAATTATTTTTGTGGTTGCCAACACTTTGTTTATCGATACCTAATTTAGAATAAAGCTCATTTCGTCTTTTTGCCTTGATAAAGTCCATCACAGGACGAAATGCATAGGCGATTTAAATACAGTTTTCCTCTTGTCTTTATTTTATTTAACCATCCTGTCCTTAATCACAAATCATAACTGAGCATATTTTTACAATATATATATATATATATATAAATAAAGGGCTTTAGTTATTTTAGAGGTTTTAAAAAAAATTAACATTAACTAGAAGCAAAGGCATAATGTACTGTCCATGTTTAGGAATTAAATATCTATCCAGGTCTCAGAAAATTATACACCACTTACAAAAACAAAATCCTTGAAGATAGTAATTTCCAAGCAAGCCTATTTCAGTGGCTAATTCAGCACTGAAATAGTGTTGAAGTAGCCACCGAACATTCAAAGTGGTTTTTATTCATGGCTTTGTTTTAACATAATTTTAAATGTCGACTGCATTAAATTTACTCTCATAATGTTGAGGCAAAATCAGTTCAGCCCAGTGAAACTATAACAAGCTTTTGTTGTTCTTCTATGTGTTGTGCCCCTTCAGGATGTAGTCAATCATGGTCCTCCACATCTCCCTATCTCTCGTGGCTCTTAACACACTTTCTCCTATCATATCACCCAAACACTGCTCTACCATCTACTTGCTCAAGCCTGTCAAGTATGTTACACGTTGCTTTCCCCTATTTCTCTTTCTCTCTATCTGACCAGTGAGTACCAAATTCTCTAATCCCTCCTTCCTCATTACATGTCCCAGAAACTTCAGCTGTTTTTTTTTTTTTGTTAAGTATAAGTTTCCTTTTAATTTCCATCCTCTCCAAAATCTCATTGTTGCTCATGTTTGGTCCATGGTATTCTCAGCATCCTTCTGTAGAACCCATTTCGATTGCTTCAAGTCTCTCCATCTTTGATAAGATTGCCCAGCATTCACTGCCATATTAAAAGACAGACATCACAAAAAATCCAGTACTCTTTGTTTCCAGAGAAATTTTCTTATCTCTTAATACTCTACTCAACTTGTGGAACGCATCTTTGGCCATGCCAAATATGCTTTTGGATCTTTCCGTACTGTTAGAACACTATTATTCCAATAAAGTAATTCGAACCAACAAGTTTCAGTTCAAACTATTAGAAATAATCTTAAAAAAATTTAAAAGACATTAATTTACTATTTTTCAAGGTATACAGTTCTGTTACAACTTCATAAATTAAAATATTGATTATTATAAAAAGCAAATGAGGCCAACTGAAATCTAGCCCAACATTTTGGAACAAACAGACTAACAGAAAGCCTGAACAGTAAACACTGTTTACTAAACAGCAGTAAATTTAAACAACTGTTTCTTATTTTCAATTTTACATTTAGTCAATCAGTCATGATTTTTGGGTAAATAAGTATTGACAAAATTCTAAAGGAGGTATCGCATCACCACTGAATGCAGTGTAATTGGCTGATTTCACTAAGTTGAAAAAAATAAAATATATATCTAAATCTAAACTTATTTATAAATGGGACTGTGTGTGTCCATTACCTATAGACTCCGAAATGGCTGAACTGATTTTCTTGAAAATTTTTACAGTTGTACTATAAGCGTCTGCGAGAATTGATGATAAAAAAAAATCAGGTTATAGGAGTGGTCCGATTTTAATCAAATTTGATACACTCAAAGACATAAGAAACGATATTCAGAAGTTTCATGGTTGCAGTTCTTACAATAGTGCAGAAAATCGATAATATATATATATATATATATAGATATATATATAAAAAAGGCAAGATTTTTGTGTGTGTGTCTGTATGTCCTTTATACAAATCCACAATTATTATCCGATTCTCACCAAACTTCACACAGATATTCTTTAGGCTGAGTCTGAGCTCCAGGACCATGGATTAGTTTTAAAGCTTTCAATACACCCGAGCCACACCGGGCTATACTGCTAGTATATATATATTTATTGTTGAGTTGTGATAATGTTTAGTGCCAAGATTTTTTTTTTTTTTTTTAATAATTTCACTGATTAAAAGAAGAAAAAAGTATTTTAGCAAGCAGGTTTTTTTTATTGTAGAGTGCTCAATGTCAGGGTGGAGATAGAATACTGATAGGTTTAAATGCAAAGAATTTGCAAGAAAAATAAATAGAAATAAAAAACTCTTTACCTTATGATAATTAGCAACAATTTACTTGATGCAATGTAAAATAAGTGTTAAAAAAAAAAAAAAAAAAAAAAAAAAAAAAAAAAAAAAAAAAAAAAAAAAGAAGAACTTACCGGATCTGTGTCAATGTCTGACATGTTGTGTACTTTCGTCAACGTTGTCCCATTGCCTTTTTCTATGCCTAGTAGCTGCAATATACTAAGATTCATACTGCAGCTGAATTCACCTATTACAATCTGAGGGAGAAAAAAAAAAAGACAAAGAGGATGTACTGATGAGGGTAAGCTTCATCAATCTGGTTAAGCAAAAGATAATGAGAGCTATTGTCAATTGACCTTCAAATTCTTTGAAGGTCAATTTCTAGATATACAAACACTAAATTATATGTTAATTACATCTTTTGTTCAAATGCCTCAAGTTTAATTTCTCTTGAACATTTGTCAAATTAAATCGACTGAAATATCAATTCTCCAACTCATTGTTTTATGTGAGGAACAAGTATTCATGATTATTATCCATATATATCTTAATTTCAAATAAATAGACTGGTAACACAAACAAGTCCAGTTGTCTCTATAACCTCTTCGAATAAGAGAATTAATTGTAAATATTTCCAACCTTATTCTAATCACCTTTTTCATTAAATATTTAAATAAAAGCCTCATCCTAAAATGTTCCCAACCTAATTAAGGGACAGATTTCCTGAATATTTAATAAAAGCGGTGTTGGAAAAAGGATGTCTCAGGTGGATTTTCTTTTTCATTTCAATTAAAAAAGGTCTCAATCCATATTTGAAACTTGGGAGGTAAGCTGTTTTGATATTTTGAAACAGAAATTTAAACAGCTTACCATCTTTTAGGTAAATATTTACAATTAACTCTTTTTTCAAGAGCTCTTGGGAACAACTAAATTTAGTCTGTGTGTGTGTGTGTGTGTGTTTTTTTGTTTTTTTTAACTATTTTTCACCCAATACAATATCCATGAGCCACTCAAGGTAGAGGGCTACTTAAAGAGTTTGTTACCCAGGAATCAAAGCAGCAGCAGATCTTGAGTTTGAAACATCATGCCTGAGCCGGGGACTGGAAACAGGCATGGAGACAAGCTTACTCATTTGGGAAGACTCAAGCACCCATTAAGAGAAGTGGTGGGTGGGGGTTGCAAAGGCTGCTCAGGGATGAGTGGTCTCACATTTCAGCCAAACCATTCTTCAGGTACCTAAATCCATAAGCAAAGAAAGTTGTCACTTTCACAGAATTAATAGATAGCTCTTTTCATTCCTTGTAACACAGACCACACAAATAATACCAATCACAACAAATTGTATAACAAGTAATTATGAACTGTTGGGAATTTTTTTGTAAATGTCATGTGCCTTCAGGACATAGATAATCAAGAAAAGTAACTTATGAAGCCATGATTGCCTATGAACTGCCAAGTCTTCTTTGGAAATATAGTGGTTGGTTTCCCATTGCCTTATCCAGGTTTTAATTCACAACTGTTGTTTACCTAGACTAGCTACTACTCAAGGCTAAAGAGCCTAGTTTACCCATAACTAGAGAGACAAGATGGAGCCTTGTTCCCTACCCTGCTACAAGCATTAGTATGAACATAACAAACTAGGCTGTAACTTAAACTGCTTTGCAATACATTTTCTGTGCTAATAATTATGCTAGAATATAGCAATAACAAAAGAAAAAAAAAGAAGGTTTAATTGGCCAACTCACTCTTAGAAAAGATAAGGAATTATGAACAATCCTTTTAGATTATTCCAATCTGATCCATTTAGAGTTTGGATAAACTGGGCTCGCTTCTGAATATTAATTTGCAAATCAAGCTTTTTGAAAATTTAGTTCAAGTTTAAGATTAGAATTTAAAATTTGTTATGTTAATAAACTTCTATTATTCAAATGTAGACAATTTCAAATTGAAATAAGCAAAGAACTACAAAAACTAGTCACTAAAGAAAATGCTGCTAGAAATATGGTTGTCTGCAAAATGGACTGAGATTGGAATGGTTTGTGAAGAAAGACTTACATTTACTGGGTTGTTATTCTGTATTGTGAATGTGATACTACGCTGTTCTCTGACACCCATTGTGCCAAAGTCTAGTTGGCCTTTGAACTTTTCAGGCCTATGGTGAATAACCTAGAAAGAGAAAGAGTTGAAAAATGTGATAAAATTTATTGTTGACAACTTTTTATACCTCATTTTATTTAAAACTCATCAAGTTTTGTTTAGAAAAACAGTTTATGAAAATCTGGTGTCATAGATAGACTAAACTATTGCCCGGTTCACACTCCACCCACATCTATTGAACAGGTGAAGAGGCTCATCCCTTGTTTCCTGTTTAGGATGCGGTTTCCAGTTTTCTCTTTTCCAATCTTTTCCCTCTTTTCTTTTTTTTTTCAATTGGAGTAGATAGACTAAATTATCGCCCGGTTCACACTCCACCCTCGTCTATTGAACAGGTGAAGAGGCTCATCTCTTGTTTCCTGTTTAGGATGTGGTTTCTGGTTTTTCTCTTTTCTAATCTTCTCACTCTTATGTAGCCCCCTGCACATCAGTGGTGTTAGCGCCTTGCTTGGGTGATAGGATTAAAAAAAAAAAAGAAAAGAAAAAATGAAGAAACGCTTTATTTAAAATGCTATCAAGCTTGATGGCTCCTTTCTGCATGTTCTCTTATAAAACAAGCATTTATTTTACATTAAGTTTTTACCCTTTACAAGGCCTGGGGAACACTCAAGGTAGAGGATAGGAGGAGAAAGATAATGGTTAATTGTAGTAGTAATCGTGGAAATATTCTCTTGGGAGACTGTTCCACAGAGCAGTGATTCAAGGGAAGAAGCTGTTCAAGTGGAACTTACTTCTCATTTATGGAAAACAAAAGCAATGTGGGTGATTTGCTACTACGTAAGTAGTATGGCAAGTCTTTGCTGTGAAGGTTACAACTGGTAGAAACAAGAAATGTAGTTCATCTGATCACTTTCCATAGAAGTAGTAACAGAACAGTGAGAAGCTTGCCACACCCCACCTGTGAGAGAGAGGTTTGAGGGTGGGAAATAATTTGTCACCCAGAAGGACTATGACATGCTTTTGATCTCTATCGAGACTGAAAAGTGAGAACTGGGCAGCTCTTGGCCAAATATGATGGTACTCCATTTCCGGCCTGATCAGGTAGAAGATAGCAAAAGGAGTTGGAGTGGTACAGAGAGCTGATCATTTTACCTGCATCGTTAACAATGAATCATATGTGTATAAGTTCCACTTGAGTTCAGGAGTGAACCTAAGGCCTCATGGCCTTTCAAGGTACAGTGCCTCCCTGAGGTGACATCCTTTCATTGTGACTGACGGTAGTTCAGGGTCCAATTGGCAAGAATAGAATGTAACTATTAGGTTGTCCCTAAAGTTCGTAAACACTTGCAAAAAACTGAAATTTTACTCGCCAAGTATACTAAGGTTACCAGATAACACTTGCAAAAAACTGAAATTTTACTTGCAAAAACAACAAAAATTATTGTTCAAAATAAAGACCATCATTTTCTAAGACTTTCTGCCATCGATCTGCAAGCTTTCGGATCTAGTCAAAGTACCATTCAACCAGCTTCGAATCAAAGAATTTTATGACAGGCTTCCTCGACTTCATCAAACGAGTTGAATCAGCGGCAATCAGAAAGTATTACATTGAGCAGAAAAGGCCGTAATCAGATGGAGCACAGTCAGGACTGTAGGCTGGATGTGGCAGAACCTCAACACCGTCCAGCTCTTCAAACTTGTCTTTGGTCTACCTGGCGGTGTGTGGCTTGGCATTGTCCTGCTGCATCAAAGCACGCTTTTGGTTGATCAGAGCCAGGTACTTTTGCTTTAACTTTATGTAGACCCGCTCAAATTGCTGACAGTAAAGTTCGGCACTGATGGCACGACCATTCGGAACCAACTTAAAATGCATGATTCCTTCAAAGTTCCAAACACACAACATGACTTACTTGCCGAATCGATCTTGTTTTGGAACCGACAGTGTCTCTTGCCCTTTCTGAACCCATCACTTGTCTCGCTTGTGCTGGACCAGATGGACCTATTTCGCAAGTGTTTACGAACTTTTGGGACAACCTAATATTTTGGTTATGAAGGCATGCTGCCAGCTAAGGCTATAGAACCCAACGTAACTAATCAAAGCGCTAGACTGGATGAAAGATCAGTTGCCAATCTCCGATCAAGAATTTTAAAGATGTACCCGTATATTGTCATATCAGCATAGGCGTTTACGAATGATTTGAGTATATTCATGAGATCATTTATCTAAATCCACAAGGTAGATGATTCAACAATATTATAGCAATAGATTATCAATCAGGTCATCTTACTTTGACCAAATATTATAGTAGAAAATATTGAAGATGTTATCACTTTAGTCATAATTCAAAATGGAACAGAGACAGAAACGACGACTCATTTACAATTATTGTTCTGAACTAGTAATTATAGGTTTGATATTTGGTTTGCTTTTAATACAAATTTACTAAAGTGTAGAACAAATCTTCAAGAATGTTCACTGCAATTTTTATGATGATTCAGTCAGTTAAGTGTCATACATGATAAATGCTTTGGGTGATCATGTCTCGAAAGAGACATGACTGACTGGGCAGAAGATTATCCCGCAGTACGTGGCCATTGACTTTCTGCGATAGACTGGTTGCCAGCTAAGGCTATAGAATCCAATCTGTCCCATTATTTAACCCATTACTGGAGGGAAGAGACGGATTAATACCTTTCCCGAAGGTATTTGTGCGTAAGTGAATTTAACCGGATTCAAACTCAGCACTCTGATTTGTCGTTCAGAGTCAATATCCACTGTCCCATGATGCACATCCAGCTGATGATTAAAGGTGTAAAAATCTTTTTTTAACACTTCATTTTCCCTTTGTTTCTTTACTTTTGTTTTTTTTTCTTCCATTTACTTGTTTTCCTGACAGCTGCAATCTCCATGTAAAGTCAATAGTCATCTCCTGTCTTGCTAGCCTGCATCCTCTCTCTCATGATCCTTTCTCCGTCCACCCCACTCTCATCAGTATTCTCATCCTTCTCTTACCCACTTCCTGACACTCCCTGTAACCCGTCACTATTTCCCATAATTTTCCTCCCATGTAACCCCCTGCAAAACAGCGGCAGTAAAATGCCTTGCTTGGGGTGATATGATTATAAAAGAAAAATTCTGTACTATTATAATGTGGATATAAAGTGGGGAATCAATTTTACATCACAATCAATATATAAACTGATCCCTCACTTTATGGCCACAGTCATCCTTCTATTAACCACTTCTCGACCTTCCCTGTAACCTGTCACTCTTTCTCATAATTTTCCTCCCAGGTAAACCCCTGCAAAACAGTGGCAGTAAAATGCCTTGCTTGGGGCGATATGATTATAAAAAAAAGATTATCATATCCCTAATTAAAAAATAGAAATAAATCACTGATTGCCGAGTAATGAGTTTCAAACCATCTTAAGCTTACCTTGAGAAGTCCACTGTATACAATGATAGGAACATTGAAGCTAGAAGCATTTGTTTGGATGATTATTTGAGAAGTGAAATGAAGAGATGTAGTATTGGGGTGAAAATGCAAGAGAAATGGCACCAAAGTTTCCTGGGGACGAATTATCACAGGTTTGGAGAAATTCTTTATCTGAAAAAGAGAGAATAAAAACAAGAAACATGAAATGACCATTTTTTTCTTCTTATTTGACAAATATATACTTAATGAAATAGTATTGACTACTAAAAATACGATTTCAACTTATTTTGTGAGAGGAAATTATGTAAAGGAATTATGTCAGAGAAACTTTGATCTACTAAAGGAAGAAAGAAAAATGTTAATTTAACAGAAAATTAGCTGAAAGAGTGTAAATACATATTTGTCTTATTTCAAATTTCATGGTTGTCAAGTTTCACTAAGAATCATTTATTTGATAGAATTTGAGTTTGAATTTTATTTAATGGCATACCAACCTCTGTGGGTTATTTAATGCCAAAAAGATGGGGTTTTAAGTTTTTTTTAATGTTCAGTTATCGTGAGAAGGTTGATTTAGTCAGATTTTAATGAAAAGTTTTTGCTTTTATTCTTTTTTATTTTAGAAAACTGAAAATGTCTTCTAGTTTTGTATTCAAAAATGTTTTGTTGAGAATAAATTCTTTTCTTCAAAGATGTATTGTTGGTAATATTTTTCCATCAAAAATGTATACTTTTCTATAGAAGTTTATTTTTGTGTATATGTTTCTATAAAAGTGCATTTTTATACTTTCCTAGTGTTTTGATCCCAGTTTGGAGATTAACCATTTACCCGTAGTTGGGACCCTAACAGGTGCTACCACTCCAGGTCAGGATGGACCTGAGAACAACAGCAATTAAGAGGTAGTTCCATGCTCATCACAACCTCCCAATCAGAGACCTTGCTGCCAGATGCAGTTTACCGTCATGCCCAGGACCATTTATTTGATAGAAGCATCAGGAATTTCTAATACAAATTGCAGTTTCAAGAAATTTCATATCAATAGATATCTTTTTTTAATTTACAGATAAACATATTTTCTATAAAATATGACAAAATAGTTTTCAAAGTTCAAATTGAATTTAAAGCCTAAAGTTTTCAAGAGATTCTTTTTACAAGTGTCCATTTTGCATATGTTAGCTTTAAGTTCAAATATAAATCACAAGAAACAGACCTGTGATATAAATACCAAAACTCCAAAATGGAAATGTCACAAGTAAACACAAAAACACATGTAATTTTAAAAAAATGTTAAAATTAAAGGTTGAGCTGTAATATAATAGAATATATTTTTACTGCCTTGTATAAAGATTGAAAATTTGCCTCCTTCAAAAGCAATCAAGTGAGCTTTATTTGAAGGTTAAGAGGGAACTTGACCTATTTCTGCTATTATCAATGTAAAAAAATAAATAGAAACTTAAAAATTCAGTATCATAAAACAAGACGAAGTAACAATTATCAAATCAATGTCACCTTGAGAATAATAAGAAAACAGAATGTGTCTCCTATTAAAAAAGTAAAATAAATTAAAAAGGTATTCCAATTTGAAGAAAACAATGAAATGATAAGAATTTAAGAGGATTTAGCCTTAAAAGTTATCAGCCTATATTATTCTGGTATTTGTTTGGGTAATTGCACAGGAAACTCAAATCAGTCACTGTAACAGTTCCTCACCTACTAATCCATTTTGTTTGTTGGTTGGTTTTTTCCACTCTTGGAACAAAAATAAAAGAATAAAGATAGTGGGCCTGAAACACAATGACTAAGATGTAACACCATTTTAGCTGACGTAACATTTAATGACCAAGATGTAACACCATTTTAGCTGACGTAACATTTAATGACTAAGATGTAACACCATTTTGGCCTGACGTAACATTTAATGACTAAGATGTAACACCATTTTTAGCTGACGTAACATTTAATGACTAAGATGTAACACCATTTTAGCTGACGTAACATTTAATGACTAAGATGTAACACCATTTTAGCTGACGTAACATTTAATGACTAAGATGTAACACCATTTTAGCTGAGCGTAACATTTAATGACTAAGATGTAACACCATTTTAGCTGACGTAACATTTAATGACTAAGATGTAACACCATTTTAGCTGACGTAACATTTAATGACTAAGATGTAACACCATTTTAGCTGACGTAACATTTAATGACTAAGATGTAACACCATTTTAGCTGACGTAACATTTAATGACTAAGATGTAACACCATTTTAGCTGACGTAACATTTAATGACTAAGATGTAACACCATTTTAGCTGACGTAACATTTAATGACTAAGATGTAACACCATTTTAGCTGACGTAACATTTAATGACTAAGATGTAACACCATTTTAGCTGACGTAACATTTAATGACTAAGATGTAACACCATTTTAGCTGACGTAACATTTAATGACTAAGATGTAACACCATTTTAGCTGACGTAACATTTAATGACTAAGATGTAACACCATTTTAGCTGACGTAACATTTAATGACTAAGATGTAACACAGCTGACGTAACATTTAATGACTAAGATGTAACACCATTTTAGCTGACGTAACATTTAATGACTAAGATGTAACACCATTTTAGCTAGCGTAACATTTAATGACTAAGATGTAACACCATTTTAGCTGGCTAACATTTAATGACTAAGATGTAACACCATTTTAGCTGACGTAACATTTAATGACTAAGATGTAACACCATTTTAGCTGACGTAACATTTAATGACTAAGATGTAACACCATTTTAGCTGACGTAACATTTAATGACTAAGATGTAACACCATTTTAGCTGACGTAACATTTAATGACTAAGATGTAACACCATTTTAGCTGACATCCTTGTTAATGACTAAGATGTAACACCATTTTAGCTGACGTAACATTTAATGACTAAGATGTAACACCATTTTAGCTGACGTAACATTTAATGACTAAGATGTAACACCATTTTAGCTGACGTAACATTTAATGACTAAGATGTAACACCATTTTAGCTGACGTAACATTTAATGACTAAGATGTAACACCATTTTAGCTGACGTAACATTTAATGACTAAGATGTAACACCATTTTAGCTGACGTAACATTTAATGACTAAGATGTAACACCATTTTAGCTGACGTAACATTTATTGACTAAGATGTAACACCATTTTAGCTGACGTAACATTTAATGACTAAGATGCTGTTTAGCTGACGTAACATTTAATGACTAAGATGTAACACCATTTTAGCTGACGTAACATTTAATGGCTAAGATGTAACACCATTTTAGCTGACGTAACATTTAATGACTAAGATGTAACACCATTTTAGCTGACGTAACATTTAATGACTAAGATGTAACACCATTTTAGCTGACGTAACATTTAATGACTAGATGTAACACCATTTTAGCTGACGTAACATTTAATGACTAAGATGTAACACCATTTTAGCTGACGTAACATTTAATGACTAAGATGTAACACCATTTTGTGACGTAACATTTAATGACTAAGATGTAACACCATTTTAGCTGACGTAACATTTAATGACTAAGATGGCAACACCATTTTAGCTGACAACATTTAATGACTAAGATGTAACACCATTTTAGCTGACGTAACATTTAATGACTAGATGTAACACCATTTTTAGCTGACGTAACATTTAATGACTAAGATGTAACACCATTTTAGCTGACGTAACATTTAATGACTAAGATGTAACACCATTTTAGCTGACGTAACATTTAATGACTAAGATGTAACACCATTTTAGCTGACGTAACATTTAATGACTAAGATGTAACACCATTTTAGCTGACGTAACATTTAATGACTAAGATGTAACACCATTTTAGCTGACGTAACATTTAATGACTAAGATGTAACACCATTTTAGCTGACGTAACATTTAATGACTAAGATGTAACACCATTTTAGCTGACGTAACATTTAATGACTAAGATGTAACACCATTTTAGCTGACGTAACATTTAATGACTAAGATGTAACACCATTTTAGCTGACGTAACATTTAATGACTAAGATGTAACACCATTTTAGCTGACGTAACATTTAATGACTAAGATGTAACACCATTTTAGCTGACGTAACATTTAATGACTAAGATGTAACACCATTTTAGCTGACGTAACATTTAATGACTAAGATGTAACACCATTTTAGCTGACGTAACATTTAATGACTAAGATGTAACACCATTTTAGCTGACGTAACATTTAATGACCAAGATGTAACACCATTTTAGCTGACGTAACATTTAATGACTAAGATGTAACACCATTTGTGACGTAACATTTAATGACTAAGATGTAACACCATTTTAGCTGACGTAACATTTAATGGCTAAGATGTAACACCATTTTAGTTGCTGGCAAGGGTTTTTAAACATAAAAAAAATTAATATCCTGGTAGATTATCATGAAAAATGTTAAAGATATAAAAAACGATATAGTGACAGACAATTTGCTTCCAGAGAAATGAAAATTCTAAAACCAATTAAACGGCCGGCTAAGAACAAATACTTAATTTGACCAATGGGGTGAGGTGTTGACAATTGGTTGATTAATGTGATAAAAATTCTAAATGCCAGTTAAGAGGTGAAAAATTTACTTAAGGAATGTTCTTATACCAAACCAGAAGGATGAAAGAGCCAGGTGTCCTGTCCCTGATTCTGGACAGGAAGTAAATATACAACCAACTTGGTGAATTTCCCTGCACAGGTGTCAGAATTAAAAACAATGGATACCTGACTAATTTGTTTTTATAAAACAGAATTGCAAAATTTTGACATTCTGCCGAATGATTATCACCATAATGTAAACTACAAGATTTTCCCTGGGAAAGTGTCCCTGGGTCAAGAGGTAGAAGGCCAATTGTTTATTCAAATTTCACACCAGAAAGAGAAAGAAAAAAATCACTACTGATATAATTTTTGCTTGATTTTAAAACTTTTTATGCTTAATTGAAGGATTGATTTTGTTTTCTTAGAAATTTCATTGCCTGGAATCTTGTCTTAGTTTGCCATGCTTTCCTCTTCTCTGCTGGCCGATTGGCTGGCCTCCCAACTCCACATTCTGTGATGAAAAAGTTAGAAATATTTTTTCAAAGTTCAGTAGCTTTGTTTTCAGCTTGGAGTTAAAATGTCTTTAATACTGTTGAATTCTGTTTTGGGTGAGCCATTCATTTTTTTTTTTTGTCGTTTTGCCGAATTTTTGCTTGATTTTAAAACTTTTTATGCTTAATTGAAGGATTGATTTTGTTTTCTTAGAAATTTCATTGCCTGGACTTTAAGTTAAAACTTAGCAATTCAACGTTTTCCCATTTTTTTTTTCAATTGGATCGGATGGACTAAACGATCGCCCGGTTCACTCCACCCACGTCTACTGAACAGGTGAAGAGGCGCATCCCTTGTTCCCTGTTTATGATGTGGTTTCCGGCTTTCTCTTTTCCATTCTTTTTACCCTTACGTAGCCCCCTGCACATCAGTGGCGTTATCGCCTTGCTTGGGGTGATATGATTAAAAAAAAAAAATTCACTTATGAGGTGATGGCATTTAGGACAATAGTTTTTTTTTATCAGAAGAAAGATTAAGAAAGAGCTACCTGCAACCACTGCATTGGCGACGAGATGCTAAGAGGAGCCAGGGAAAAAGCTGTGGGCTGAGTAATGCCTACAACTGTTACCCAAGAATAGGAGGGGACTTCCAAATTGGAAAATAATTTCTCAGGACCAAAGGCAATGAAGATGACAGGTGGGAGAAATACCAATTCTCCAACTGCATCACACTCCTACATCAATTTGTCCAAGATCATTCCAGCCACTGAGTATGAGACAATGCAGATGACTAACAGTCGAAGTGAAATTGGCATCAACCTTTACCCAAACTTACCAAATCAGCTAAACAAACTTCACTAAATCCACAAGCCAAAACTTACCAGCATAACCAAGTGTTGCAACCACTTTAGGAATGAATTGGGTCAACAATGCCCGTTGTGGCGCAGTGGATATCGACTCAGAACGAGAAATCGGGGTGCCAAGTTCGAATTCCAATCAAATGTCTTGTATCCACTTATGCACAAATACCCTTGGGAAAGGTATTAATCCGTCTCTTCCCTCCAGTTATGGGTTAAATAACAGGACAGATTGGGATCTATAGCCTTGGCTGGCAACCAGTCTACTGCAGAAAGCAATGGCAACCTACTGTGGGATAATCTTCTGCCCAGTCAGTCAGGTCTCATTAGAGACATGATTGCTCAAGCGTGTATCACGTATGGCACTTAACTGACTGACTGAATAGAATAGTTGAAAACATGATTAAAGCTTATGCTGGGCATAAATTGGGGGATCAGTTCTATATTGTTATAAAGTAATAAAATGATCCCCCACTAATTACTACTTAATAATACATCTCTTCCCTCTCTAGCTATGAGTCAAATAACAGGACAGATTGGGTTCTATAGCCTTGGCTGGCAACCAGTCTACCCCAGAAAGCAATGGCAACCTACTGCGGGATAATCTTCTGCCCAGTCAGTCATGTCTCTTTTGAGACACGATAGCACCAAGTATGTATCACGTATGGCACTTAACTGACTGGGTCAACAAACCCCTGCATGCTAACAACTACTAACAAACTTGGGTATCTCGAGAAATGAATGATAATAACATCTGTCAATGTTACAGCTCATTTCTAACATCTTTCAATTATAATATGCAAAAGATTATCCGTGAACATGAATGGATTTTATTAAAAATAAGCAGACATAATGTTTGTAATTTATTTAATCTGACATGTTTAAAAGAAAATTTGCTGCCTAAGTACACAAAAATCTATATTTGTATATAGCAATAAAAGAATAAGGGACTTTTTTGCTTTATCCATATTCCTATGAAGAATTATGGTAATGCTTTAAACATTACGAACGAGAGAGAGAAAGAGATACTCACAGAGAAATATTGATGTACTGCAGGAGGTAGAGTGACATTGTATATTACTATAGAGAAATTAAAAGTGTTTGTGAATGCCAGCATCCTGATGAGGTTTTTCACAAATGATCCACTGTAGAAATGGGTGTTATTTGTGTTATAAACTAATGACCTAGAAAGAGAGAAAAAAAAGTTAAATTCATCACACATATAGCATTTTATTAAGAAGAGAGAAATCTATTTTAACTCAAAACTAGCAGAAAGAACTTTACAACTGCTTATAAAATTTTGTTATTTCAGTAGCAACTTTTTACTATTTGGAATTTAGCGAGGACAATTAATTGCAACTCATTATGCCATCATTCAACCAATTAACAGTTGTTCTTTGTATTTTGTTATCATAATTAGTCATGACCAATTACTTATAAAAAAACAAAAATAGTGTTGACACTTTCCAGAAAGATATTTGGAGAAAACAGAATCATGCAACAATTAATTCAAGCACAGTTAACAAAACTGTTCAGAGAGAAGTTATATTTTACTTCTAAAAGAGAAATTAATATCAAACTTGTCATCTAAAACATTTAAAAAAAAGTTAACTAGGTACCTAAACCAATTCACTGAAAAAACAGTATAGTATAAAAAAGGTCATAAACATAATAAAAACAACTTTTTTCATCAAAATGTTTATGTTAGTCAAATTATTTCTTACTAGCGGAATTTCCACAAAAGGATAATTACGATTTCCTGGAAAATTTTTTACTTTGTCATACTACAAACGATAGTAACGTCTTCAAAGTTATTAGAAAATAACAATAACAATAACACAGTGTAATTTTATTAAACATCTATAAAAGTAATGTCCATAGAAGCTACTTTACTGTAATCATATATTAGGCGGTGTATGCACAGACCATAACCAAAATACTGTACACTATTTTGTGAGAGATTTTGAAAAAGAAAAATTTTTTTTTTATTACTAAAAAAACATGGCTCCCGTGTTCATTGTAGACAGAAAAGATCAGCTGAGTAATGGCCAAGGGTGTAGAGGCCAGAAATTTTGTTTTTAGGTTGAGGGATACGACAACAAACCTATCTATTTTTACTATATTGTACAGTACACACACACATATATACATACACAATTACTGCTACAACCACCAGCTTAAGCTGCTACGGTAATGCTATAGGCTCTCTCCTCCTACTCTCTCACTCTTTACTACCCTTCTGTTTGGCAAAGGTGAGAGAAAGGCCAAGGAGAGTAGCGTTTATAAAAAGATAGAGGGGAAGGAAAAGCTGGTGTAGAGATTAAGTGTGTTATCTTTCTTCAGTGGCGTAACGGATGGAGGAACTAAGTAATTAAGGAAGGAACAAGCAGAATTATTAAATGATTATTTTTTGTTAATTCTTTAATCCTAACATGCTCAAAATTTTAATAAAAAAGTTTGTTTTTTTTTTTTTTGTCAGCAGGTAACCCAATTGTTACCAGAGTTCATTATTGCAAGATTTTTAAAACCAAGAATTAACTTTTGTTTACAAACTTGTCAAGCTGTCAAAAATGGACAGAAAAGAAAAAAAAAAATGAGGGGAGAGAGATTCCAATCAATATAATTTCTATTTGAAATTACACCAGAGTATTTTGTTTACTGAAAATAGTAAATTTAATCATTTACCTTTCAATTAAGGCCAAAATGAAAGCTTTAAGAAAACTTTTATTATAAAAAATCTAATTTAAAACGTTGGTATTGAAAATGACTGGAGGTACCAAAAACTGCTAATTCATTAAACAGATATTAAAAAAAAAAAAAATACTCTCTCAAAATAAATGAGACATGTAGGTATTCATGGAAAAATTGATCATACATAATCATTTTATGGTACCGTCACAGCATATATATATATATATATATATATATATTCAAATTTCACATATTAATTTAAAAAGGTGTGATTCTTGAAAACAGTTCTTAAATGAACAACTAAAACTAAAGATTAAGTATTTAAAATTCTATTAAAATACAATACTTTCTACTTCAAAACTTAACTGAAATATATTTTCAAATTTACATATTTGTAACTGCATATTAAAAAAAAATAAATAAATAAATGCCACTCTTTTGAGATACTTTTAACTAGGTACCTCTAAAAATCTTCTGAAAATAAGCATACTATGATGAAAAATGTTACTGTTGGGCTAAAAAATGCATTTCAGTGAAATTTTAAGCCTAAATATTTGTTTAAACTTTAAATCAGCTAATATTCATCAAATAAAGCTTTGGAAAAGTATATTTTATTTTTAAATAAAGAGAATTACAATGTGATGAAAGATAACTAAAAAAGGGCACTAATCCTTTCAGTTAATTTATATTAGTTTTTGAAATGGCGAAAGTATTTTAGCTTATTGGAAATATGAAATATAATCTATTAGCTTGAAATTAAAGTTAAAATAAAAGCTTCATGAAAGATTTTTCATTTCTAAAAGTTCATGTTAAATTTAATGTTTTGCATTTTTTTTTTGGAAAAAAAACTTTTAAACTATTAGAAGAGTCAATATTCAAATTAAAAAAAAAAAAAAAAAAAAAAAAAATTTTCTTCTAATAGGAAGAAAAATTCTAAAAAACAAAAAAAAACAAAACATTGAGACAAAATTAGTTTCCTGATTAGAAAGGTTCAGCTGAATTCAGTTACATAAGAATCAATTGTTAAAAGAAAACTACATCCAAATAATTCTTTCTAAGATCTTCTTTTCTCACGCTTCCCGCCTGTGGAATTTCCTTCCACGTGTCTGCTTTCCCAACGGCTACAATTTCCAGGAGTTTAAATGTAAGGTCAATAGACCCCTATCATACTAACTTGCATCTATTCTCCCAACACTCACCATCTACCCAACCCTCATTCTCGGTATCCTTATCCATCTATCACCCTCCTTCTGACTTTTCCTATATCTAACCATCCTTTCTCTCTATGTAACCCCCTGTGCAATAGTGGCAGTGAAATGCCTTGCTCGGGGTGAAACGATTATAATATAAAAAAAAAAAGATATCAAACCATCCTCGCAAACCATCCTTATTTCTTTTGTATTCCATCAATGTGATGGAAGTTCCTCTCAAACTGTTTCTTCCCACAAATCACTGCTTTGTGAAATCTGACTCCCAAGAGGATGCTTCCCCAATCACTGTGACAGATGGGGGTGGGATTAGATAATGTTTATATACAGAGTTGTTTATTATGTCGATAGTTTCAGCAACAGATACATTTGTAAATAGATTTTCGACATCAAGTGATGCAAGGGTGACATTGTTTGGTGTAGCAGAACTAAGAATTTGAAGGAATTCATTAGTTGACTTAATACTGTAATTGGTAGAAAGGTATGCGGTGATAATATGATTAAGGAATTTTGATAATATACAAGTGTTGGAATCCGAGAAATTATAGGGTGTAAGGGGCATTAAGGTTGATAATCACCAATAATTTTGCTGATGTTCATGGATCCTACAAAAGCATTGTTAGATTTTATGAGTCTATTAACATAAGTTTTAAGAGTTTCAGTGGGGTTAATAATTAATGGAGGATGTGCGTGTGGTGCAGTGGTTATTGGATCGGAATAATAAATCGGGGAGCCGAGTTCAAATTCCAGTTGAATTCCTTGTATTCACTTACGCACAAATACCCTTGGGAAAGGTATTAATCCGTCTCTTCCTTCCGGAAGATTGGGTTCTATAGCCTTAGCTGGCAACCAGTCTACCGCAGAAAGTAATGGGAACCTACTGCGGGAGAATCTTCTGCCCAGTTAGTCATGTCTCTTTTGAGACATGATCACCCAAAGCGTGTATAATGCATGACACTTAACTGACTGAACAATTAAGGATAATATTTGTAATTTTTAATGAAATCTGTGTGTGTGTGTGTGTGTGTGTGTGTGTCTGTTTGTTAGCTCTTGACTCCTATAAGAAGCTCATCTACCTTTTGACAGGTCTTATTTTTCAACCTGTGGAGTGACTTACCACTCTCCTCACTAGTAGAAAAGCTGGGGGAGAGAAAGAGAGAGTCCAACCACCCATCCATGTTTCTGGTTATATTTGGTTAGTTGTAATGAATAGCAGGCCTAAGCATTCTTTAACAGGAGTTAATTCTACATTAAAGAGAAACAGGAGGGTATTCTTTTATTTTATTCTTGCCTACATCTAGTGAGAAAGATTTTGAAGCCTATGACAGACTGTCTCATTGTTTTTAAATGATTAGCTATTGATTTCCCGATTGGAAATTTCTTAATCTGCTTATTACCAACAATTTTTCTCTGACAGTGAAAACCTGTGATTTGATTTGGAAAAATAAATTTATGCAAAACAGGACCACTTACCCATGAAGCACATTTACTTGATAAGGAATGGTCAGTTTATTCTGACTGTGTTTATATTTGACCACAATTCTTCCTGACCACTGCCGGGGATTTAAGGCTTTTGTGGCTGTTTTTAAAAAAAAAAAAAAAAAGAAGGAAGAGAGAATAAGTATGTATAAACAACAAGTGTTCCGTCATTTTACATAAGTTAATCTCGTTATTGCATTAAATTTTTTCTATTCATTTAATTATCAGTTAACATTTAAATTTGAAAATGTTTTCATAAATCGTCTTAGTCATGAGCAAAAGGATATAATTTTGTTGTCTTTGTTTATGTCTTAATGAGATGGTAATTTATATTGAGAAATAATAGTGAAAATGAAACAAAAATCTTCAGCCTTTAAAAAAAAAAAAAAAAAAAAATACAATTTTTAAATGTGAGAAAAACAGATTCCATTCAGTAAAATTAAAATTTTTGAGTTGAAATTTAGAATTAAATAAATTATCTAGAAGCCAGTCATGATCACATTACAGACAAAAAGAAAAAAACTAAGGGAGGTAGAGGTAGAAAAATCAATATAATTTTCAAGTTGTTAGTACAGATTTGTGATTTAACATTTGTTTTCTAAACACATACACATGTTTTTACTTTCTTTTTTTTGAAGCAGGACTTGGATTAATCTCAAATGGAGCAAAGTGGTTCCTGTCTAACAGAGGATCTGTCGTAATGACATGAGGCAAGGTTTTACAAGGATGGATGCTCTTTCTGATGCCCAACTCAGACACTCACAACAGTCCATGCAAACTGAGTTTTTACCAGAACACATTCAAGGTTGGCCTCTCACTGTCTTATATATATAATTAAATTTGTTTTTTTTATTTAAAATTAATATAGTTTACTTTACAATGCAACATGGAAATTTTCTATGTTTTGAGATTTTTACCTCGTCATCAGGCAATGTTAGATCATTTTTGTGAAAATAATTTTTATGCTCTCATTACAATTTAGCTCTCTGGAGAAGAAAATTTTACAGTTTCCACTTCTGCTAAATGCGTGACTCTTCAGAAATGAATTGAGTTCTTTTGGTGACTGGCGTGTGTATACAACACTGCTTCTATACAACACGTTAAAATTTCCCTTCTGAGATTCCACGTGCCTATGGCTTAGGGAGTAGCGACTCCGACTGACACTAAATCGGTCGAGTTTCAATCCCGGCCAGAAGCAAGTGGATGTGTCTAGCCACACTGACGAGCTGTGATACAGCGAAACAGGCTTGTATGTGGATGACTAATACGTGTGTGTATATATATATATCAAGGCAGCAGACAATTTTCTAAACATATGCAGTAAAATATAACAGACAATGAATGTCTTATGTTTAATCACAAGCTGTTCTAAACATTGTATTTTGGCTTTAATTTCAGGTGAAAATAAAGACAAAAATTGTTCAACCTTGGGATATTTTTTTATGCTAGTTCTAAGTTTTCGGCTCACATGAGCCATCTTCAGTGAGGTTACAGGGACGTTAACAAAAAGACATCCACCATCAAAGATTTTATTTTGTGTTGACATAATACATTGCTATGCAACGATAACAGTCACCGAATAGCAGACGCAGTTTGTAAATTTGTAATGCGGTTCTATGACGTCACATCGCGTGAGAGACCGAAATGTTAACAGAACCATATGTCTAAATGCAATGTAATGTGTTGTGACCAGATTGAAACGTGATTATATTAAGTGTGGGTTGTTTTGATTTAATGTAGATGGCCTCCAATATCTGAAGGTTCTTTTTACTGTGTGTTGAGTAAGTATTATTGTGTTATCGACTAAAATCTGTCTAATATTATCTACATGGCTATGTTTTTCTAAGAAATATTGTTTAACTGAACTCTGATCAGAAAGGTGACAGGTGAATATATATATATATATATATATATATATATATATAAATTAGTTAGTTTTTGGTCATAATTAAACTAGACCAGTACACAGTTGTATTAAAAAGTGTTCAATGCAATTGTAAAACTTCTGAATATTTTTCAATTTGAAAACGAGATTTTTGTAAATCACCTGAAGACACCAAAAGGTAGAAACCAAGGTTGCAAAATAATTTGTTTCCAAAATGAAATAAATATACATTTGAGAGAGGGAAACTCAATAGATAATTAAACAGTTATAAATCCAGAATTTATTTCAGCAGTTTTTGAGCATGTTTATCCCTTTCCTCATTTTTTGATTGTGTACAATTTCTTGTTAATTATTTTATGTATGTGTGATTTAATTTTTTATTCTGTATTGTGTTATATTTTTTTTTTTTTATAATCAGATTGCCTCAAGCAAGGCAGTTTACTGCCACTTGCTTGAGGCAATCTTGCTTATAGGAGGAAAGTTATGAGAAAAAGTGACAGGTTATAGGGGGTGTCAGGAAGTGGGTAAAAGAAGGATAAGAATACTGATGAGAGTGGAGTGGATGGAGAAAGGAGCATGAGAGAGAGGATGCAGGTTAGAAAGATGATGACTACTTTACATTTAAATTCTTGGAGATTGTAGCTGTCGGGAAAGCAAGTAAATGGAAGGGAATTCCACAGGTGAGAAGTGCGAGAAAAGAAGCTGATGGAGTAGAATTTGCGTTTACATTTTATTGATTTCACAGTAAAAGGGTGGGACTGAGTTGCTAATCTTGTTGCTCGAGTAAATTCATATATAGGGGGCACCAGTGAGCTAAGTTCATTTGAGCAGAAGCCATGAAAGTATGTGTAGAAAAGACACACAGAACATATATATATATACATTATATATATATATATATATATATATATATATTACACACACTAGCTGTACCTGGCCATCCATTGCTGTGGCTCAGCTTAGTTAAATTGATAAATTTATTTACTAAACCATTGAAATAAATGGGATATCGATAATTCATTAAAAAAAAAAAAAAAAAGAAATGAAGAGAACTATTTTTTTTTTTTTTAAAAGGGAAGAAATTTCTGTTGTTTACACCCGCCAAAATAGAAATAATCATAAAAAAGGGGCTTAGGTTTAAAAAAAAAAATAAATAAATAAATAAAACAAGAAATATATTTACTAACACAACAAAATGGGTATGGTGGACTAAATTTGACAATCGTGTATAATTATTTATATAAATCGTGTGTGTGTAAGTTTCATATTTGCTCACAGAAATTCTAGTATATATAATTCTGTTTACCTTAAATATGGAGTTTTCCTATGTTTTCTAAGAAATAAAGTTGTCTGTAAATGCGTCCCTAATGAAATGAAATTTTTTGCTTCGACTCTTGTCAGGCTCTAATTGAGTTTGCAATATATATATATTTTTTAATATTGTAATATTTTTTGATATTAGGTATCTAAAAACATGCTCGTATTCGATTAAAATGATTTCAAACTATTGGCGCAGCTGTTTTCCAGATTAGTGGATAGTAACAAATGGACAAGTATATTTTTATTTATATAGATATATGTTTAATACAGAAAAATTTGTCATTTAACTGAGTAGATTCATGCCTACTTTGAAGTTTTGTGTGGACCATTTCATGATGTCACTCATCAGGGCTAAGTTTTCAATTTGCTGTATTATTTTAAGTCAGTTGATTATCAAATCAAATAATACAACATTAAAAAAAAAAAAATCAATGCAACAAAAGCAAACAAAAACTGGTAGCTCACTTCCAAAACAAAATATCATTACGCCAAGCTCCATGACATGGGACATGACAACAGATGAAAAACTTAGTCCTGATGAGCGACAACAACATAATGGTGTCTTCACGAAACATTGAAATCAGCATAAACCTGGTCAGTTAAGTTACTTCTCTGCATTAATCCTATTAACATTCTATCCCTATCCCAATATCAAACACTTTACAATTAAAAACCTTGTCAGAATACCTTTTACCAGTATGAAAAAAAAAAACAACAAAAAAAAAAACAAACTTGGCACTAAACATTATCACAACACAGCACATGTGTGTGCGTATACACTTATAAAGAAGCTTATCATTTTTCATTCTGTGGGTAAATGATTTGTCTTTGCACGTAACATAATGAACCTAAGTAGAATTGGAACTTAGCTTCCTGATTTCCAATTTTAAGTAACCATCCATTACACCACCAAGCTTAAAGCGTTTGCCCATTTTGGTATTGACCAGGCTTGACGACGTTTAGTGATTATATGAAAACTAGCGTTTCAGTATGATATAGACGTAAGCATTTGTCCTCACCAGCGGACTGATTTAGACACCCACTATCCTTTCATGCAACAGGTTATTCAGGTTACATGTTACCAGTAGCAAGTTTAAGTTTAAGCTGACATGAAATAGAGACTGTTTTTAAAGGATTCAAAACCACACAATATGGCTTTAAAAAAAAAAAAAAAAAGTACTATCAGTTTCACTCGCTTTCAGCTGTATAAGTGGGAGTGAGATATTAAAAAAAAAAAAAAAGGTAGGGGGTGATGAGGGTCGGCAGAAAAAAAATTTCACACACCTCTGAATGTAATGTGTGCCACTGAGATTGGCCGCAATATGTCAGGCTGTAATTTTATTGGTCGGAATTCCACAGATACAGCATCATTGTTTGGAGACAGTGACACTCCCTGAAAAAGAGAAACGTTATAGTAGAAAGTCCTTGCATGACCAATGAATCAACATGGCTACTGCACATCGGTATAGCAGAAAAAAAAAACAAAAAAGCAAAAAAAAAACGTAGATTTGAACATACAGGTTATGACTTACTGTGATGTGGACTGGCCGGGAACCTGTGTTGAGCAGATTTAGTTGCACTGTTTGGGGTTCATCAAGTGTCCGTAAGATGCCAAAATCTATCATCTCTACTGGAGAATATATACCAGGAGCTGTAAGAAGAATATCAGATATAGTTCTGACCAAAAGATACAAATTACAAAGAAATTCTCAGTAAACGTTGAAAGATAAATAACATTACCAATGAAAGAGTAAGAAAATACTATAATCTAACCTCAACTTTAAAATTTAGGCCAAGTGTTTTGTGAAAATATCTATATTTATAAGACCGTTTGTGTGTGTGTGTGTGTGTGTGCGCAAGTGTATATAATTTTTAAATTAAATGATCTGGTAGCCAACGAAGAAAGTAACACTAACTATAGCACCTTATGTCTTTTTTAATGAAACTTGTATGCATGTTAAAAAATTTTTTTTCTTTAAATATGTATTGAGACCTTTTTGACACAACTGTTCACTAGTCTAATTTTACTGACCAATAAATATATATATATATATATATATATATATATATATCCATAAATTCAAATAAAACTTAGTGGGAAAATAGCCATTTTCAACATGTCATTTTAAGTCATGCTTTTCAACCCCTTATGAACAAAGAATAAGGAAAAATTCTAAGCCCAGAGGTTAGTTCTAGTAAAGGAAGGAGTTGGGAGATATTGGTTTTTATAGGGTTAAGCTAGCGGATGTGTGTTTGTTAAATTGTAAACTGTGCGTGTGTATATATATATATATATATATATATATATATATATATATATATATACACACATACATACATATACACACACACACACACACACACACACACTAGCAGTATAGCCTGGCGTTGCTCGGGTGTAATGAAAGCTTTAAAACTAATCCATGGTCCTGGAGCTCAGACTCTTTCGACGTTGGCACGAAAGACTACAAACTTTCCAGTTAAAGCGAAACCGTAAACTGAAAGAAAAATGAATGAATGTAAGTTAAATTTTGATTTCCTGGTATCGATATATATATATATATATATATATACACACACACACACACACACATATATTCGCTTTTCTGCACTATTGTAAGAACTGTAACCTTCAAACCTCTGAATATCGTTTCTTATGTCTGTCTATGAGTGTATCAAATTTGATTAAAATCGGACCATGTTTCGGAGTCTATAGGTAACAGATACACACACACAGACAAAGTTTCATTTATAAATAAGTTTAGGTAGATATATCACACACACACTACTGGCCATAATTAGGCCACCCCAGTGTTTTAAAAAAATTATGTATTTCATACCATTATTTAGTATTTATTGCCAAGTGAATAATTGTAAATTAAAATAGAATGGTTCTTTTGATAATACTGCACAATAACATGTGCATGAAATCATTTTATAAATATTTAATAATTACCTATATTGCAGTTTCGTCAATGAAAGAATGAAGAAAATTTAGGGTGATTCGAATGAGTTCATCTTTGCTTTCTTGCCTTGTAAAATTTTGCAAAGTAATAACAAAAGAACCATTCTATTTTCAAATAAAATTATCCACTTGGCAATAAATACTAAAAATAGTATGAAATACATAATTTGTTTTAAAAGACATTTAAAGACATTTAAATTATAATTTCTTTTTAAAAGACATTTAAAGACATTTAAATTATAATTTCTTTTTAAAAGACATTTATCAAGATTTCTATTCTTGTACGTCGCTCTCAGGTGGGCATCGTGATGTAATGGATAACGACTCTCAATGAGAAATTGAAGAGCCGAGTTCGATTTCCAGTCAAATTTGTTTCATTCACTTACACAAAAACATCATTGGGAAAGGTATTAAGCCGTCTCTTCTCTCTCCAGCTATGGGTTGAATAGCAGGACAGTTTGGGTTCTATAGCCTTGATTGGCAACCAGTCTACTGCAGAAAGTAATAGCAACATACCGCGGGAAAATCTTCTGTCCAGTCATCAGTCATATCTTGAAAGAGACATGATTGCCCAAGCCTTTATCATGTGTGGCAATTAACTAACTTCCCTCCTAGCCTTCAATAAAAATTCCATTTACGGATATTCTTTTAACTTGTACAATATAGATTTCAAATGACATGACACCGTCAGAAAAGCACAAATGATTCTTTCTTTTCTTATAAACTAGCAGTATAGCCTGGCGTTGCTCAGATGTAATGAAAGCTTTAAAACTAATCCATGGTCCTAGAGCTCAGACTAAAGAATATTTGTGTGAAGTTTGGTGAGAATCGGATAAAAATTGTGGATTTGTATAAAGGACATACAGACAAACAGACACACAAACATCTTTATATATATATATATATATATATATATATATATATATAAAATTGATTTTCTGCCCTATTGCAAGACCTGCAACCTTGAAACTTTTGAATATCGTTTATGTCTTTGTCTATGAGTGTATCAAATTTGATTAAAATCGGACCACTCCTATAACCCGATTTTTTCGATATTTATCGGGGGTACCTCGACACAAAACCTAGCTAAGAACACTCGCAGACGCTTATAGTACAACTGTGTAAATTTTCAAGAAAACCGTTTCAGCCGTTCCAGAGTCTATAGGTAACGGGGACACACAAAGTTCTATTTATAAATAAGTCTAGATCTTGTATTATCAAAGATACCTTGCAAACTTATACAAATTTAGCAAAAGCCTCTTCGACAGTTGCTATTTAAACATGAGAAAAAAAAGAAAAAAACAAAACTATCCTGTTTAAATGATGGCATAAAAAGATCATCTTTCAGGATGTAACTATATATTCCCATACATACAGAACAAAAAACAAACCCCAACACCACCTTCAAAGTAATATTTGTTCTGCAATTGCCTGCTAACCAGTTACCTGTTTTTTTTTTTTCTTTTTGGTGTGGGGGAGTATTGGTTGATTTTATTCAACAGTATATCAACCTCTACAGGTTATTTAATGCTGAAATCTGAATATTTTGAAGACAGTTTTATGGCTTTAACTACAGATAAAATGTATTATTGGTCAGTTTGCTATAAATATATACCAGTTGAAATTTTTTTTTTCATATAAGAAAAAATGTATTGCTGATATTTTTATACTACCATAGCATGGGGGGGGGGGGGGTGTTACTATTTATCCATAGCTGGGGCAATAACAGATGCGACCAACCCATGGAGAAAAAGGGGATTAAATTATTAAAACTCATTAGTTTTGACTCGTCATTTTGTATATTTTACCTTAATTTTGAATTTAGGAAATCACTTTTTTCTAAAAAACTTTAAATTAGATCACAGTTTGTGGTGTGTAATAGGCAAAATTTGATGTAAGAGTGTTGTTAGTACTATAAAGGTTTATCGTCTCTAAGGGGTCCTAGCTTTGGCTTTTGTTGTATTTTTTAGCATAATTGTAAGATTAGTTCTTTAATGTGTTTGCAGTTTACTGTGGTTTCATGCCTCTGATTTAAAAGTTTGTTGCTATTCATGTATTTAATGATTTCAATTTTTTCTTGAAGCCAAAGGAATTTTCCATTTGTAAATGAATTATTACGCGACCTAGGTTTCTACTATGAGAGGGTGTCTTCAGGCGATTTTCAATTATTGATTTTACCATTTTTTTTTTTTTTTTTTTTTCCCAAGAACACTCATGTAATGGTGTTTTTTTTTTTTTTAAACCCTCACATGGCAGAGAATTTTTGAACACGCAATTTTTAAAATTACAAGGAATTATGACATTTTCATCCATGGTTGTATGAACCTAAGAGGTATTTTTTAGTATGGTGGCACTTATTAATAATTTCCGTTCTTTCATTCAACAGTTCGCTTTTGTTTGGGAATAGCATAATCTCTAATGTTTTTTTCTTGGCACAGTCTACATATTTTGCCACCATTGTAAGGGAGGGCTGTTTTTACTATACTCCACGTTATGTCTGAGTCTTTCCCATATTTTGATTTTAATTTCCACACGTGGCTAGCCAAATATTCCCTGCCACGTGCGCGTTAAAAAAAAAAAAAAAAAAAAAAAACAGTTATTGAAAAATCGCCTGAAGACACCACTCATGGTAGAAACCTATAAATGTGCACCTGTCTAATCTTATTATGACCAAAAAGTAAGTAATTAAACAATCAATCAATATATATAAGATTGATGTAAGATTGTTGATAGGAAAAAATTGTTTTTATATATATCTATATATATATATATATATATATATATATATATATATAAAAAAAAAAAACAGTTTTTTCTTATTAACAATCTTACATTATTTAACAGTGAAAACGGAGTTTTGAAATTTAAAAATAAATGAAGAGACGCTCACACGATGTCCAGTCATGCACCACAAGTAATAGCTTTTAAAGGACTCTCTTTTTCAAAAACATAAAATTAATTACATCAAAACATGAAGATAAAATAGCAACATCGGAAAAATAACATCCTTGAGAATGGCGAGTCAGGTGGCTGAAAGCGCTTGGAAAGAGTAGTTATGGAACATTTTTATATTCTTTATCGCCTGCAAAAAAGAAAACCTGTAAGAATACTGGAAAAATTAAATAAAAAAATTAGTAAAATCTTCCTTGTCAGTCGTTTTTAGAACATTTTTAAAAGAAAGATAGCTTTCAACACTCCCAAGCATTGCAGGAGGCTTAAATAACAAAGAAGCATGGTCATTTTTTTTCTGTGGCTGAGGCAATCAACAGATCTGAATTAGATAAATTTATGGAAAGAGCTGAAGAATCAAATTCACTCTTCTGACATTGTTGACTCAAAGAAATGGTTAAAACACTTGACCAATTGTGGACTGGTTGCCACCCAAGGCTATATGACTAAGTCTGTCCTGCTATTTAACCCATATCTAGTGGAAGAAGAGATGGATTCATACATTTCCCAAGGATATTTGCATGTAAGTGAATGTAATGAAGACTCACTGATTAGTCAATCTGTGATATATATATATATATATATATATAAAAGAAAGAACAAATAGGAAAAATTTAGCAATCTAACATATTTCACTTTTATTAAAGAGAAAATAGAACTTCGCTTTTCAATTTTGTCTTGGTCAATTCTCATTGGTCAGTCATGTATCACATGCATAAAAACTAGATAATGCTATATATATAACACACACTCAATAGTTTAAAAAAATCAACACCAAGCTACCCGTGTTTCAACTGTGCAGTATCGCCAGACACGAGGTGAGAAAAATCCAAACAACTTCAAATATACACCAATGCCGAAAGAGGGGGAGAAGGGTGAAGAAAACAAAAAACCCAACAACTCATCTGGGTTCATAGAAACTCAAGATGTCCTTTTTAAGATACGTATACTAAGTAATTACTTCAGTTCATTTGTCCAACAAGGCGCCTTTATTTGTACATGTCATGATGACCCATTTTTCTTCCTGGCCCAACCTACAACATATTTCTACGATTGTTTCCAGCTTTGACCCTTCTTAATAAACTCCACTTTAAGTATGATTTTTTTTCCATAAAGCTCTTTAAATTGCCACACACAGTCTACCAGCTTTGTATCACTCCTGTCTCTCTCCAATCTAAACAAAGAGATATGTTGATAAAATCGCTTTTTAAATGGCCCCTAAGTACAGCTGATGTACGCTTTCTTAAATTCTCTATGTTCTACACTGACTTCAGCTGTATAGACAATGCTTTCTGCACAACATTTTCCATCCAAAAGACAATTTTTGTTCCCACAAGTGCATGTTCTCTTACTTCCATTGCCTGTTTCCAAAGATAATATTCTGGCATTAACGGATTTTATAGTCCTTTCCAAACTGCTAGTGCAGCTGCAACTCAGTTTTACAGTATTTCTATTGAATACTTTTGCAAACTGAATTTACTAGAAAATGTTTATCAAGGATTTTAAAGAACACTTTACTAATATAGTCTTAATTGTAGGTTGAACCAGATTGTCTACTTTCAAGTCCACTTATATAGATAAGTTTGTAAACAAAGAAAAAAAAAAAACTGCATATTCGTAATTATGTGTATTGAGTAGAAGATTTTAAGTTGTAGACAAGATAAATGAAAGCATTTAATTCTGATCCACTAGCTTGATACACATTGAACATTTGATTGGAAAAAAAAAAAAGAATAGAGTAGTTTGATATGAAGTAATTGTAAAAATATTTACCTGAGGTAACCTCCACTTCTACAGGAAGTATTAAGACTCCCTGTGCTTGTTCATGGTTGGTTTTTATTCTTATAAATGCTGTGTGATTGGTTTCCACCCTCCCTATAAAGTTTGCCCGCATTACAGGTTTGGTTTCATATGGAGGGATTTCCTGAAGGGGAAAAAAAGAAAAAGATTAAAAAATAGAATAGCTGGCTTGCTTATAAGGGTTATCTTAATTTTATAAAATTTTAATACCAATGCCCACCAAGATTAATTTTAAGTCTTCCCACATATTCTCCAAAGTAAAAGTTACTTTACTCTGATTGGTCCACATTGTACATACAATAATGCCTCCCTGATGAAAGAGGTCTTGCTTGTTCTTAACCTTTTAAAGCCATTCATTTTGAAATAACATCACTTGACAAGACACAAAAAGTGTCGAAACAAAATAGCTACTTTTGTAGTGATATTATAACATATCAATGTTTAATTTAATTAATAATATTATTATTATTATTATATATATATATATATATATATATATATATACACATACATACACACACATATAATACTCACACATACGCACAGTAAAAAGAACCCGATATTGGAGGCCATCTACATTAAATCAAAGCAACCTACACCCAATAAATTTAAGCTGCTTGATTGTTTTGTCTGCTTTTCCAAGACAAAGCAGACACTGCATAGAGCTCTTGCTTAATTTATGAATTTCAAAAATCATTTTGGTATATTTTGATTTGCAGAAAAATACAAGTGTTTTTCATTCAGAACCAATCGAAAGGTTTCCCTTCAAATTCCAAGAAGTAAATTTGGAGCCTACCTGCAGGTAATAAAAGGGGGCCCCCAGGTGTTAATGCTAGGAGTTGATGAAAATCTACTGCTTGAACACAAGTCACTCCAGTCCAGAAAGAAGAAATTTGACAATCATCAGATGAGAACTGAAAGGAACATCAAATTTGCTCCCACTTTGGCTGGTGTGATTGTTCTACTCTTTGCTGTTACCACAAACTTTGTTTTGAACATTGTACCAATTCTTTGAAAACTATTCAGAAAAGTATTTTCTCCTTTTCTACATTTTATAAGTAGTTTTCTTTTCTGAGGATTTCATGCAGTATTATCATTTTTTATTGTAAAAGGGTGGATTTTTACCTGTTATTAGTCATCATTTGGCACACAATGATAAATTTATTGTTTGTTTTTAAATCCAGCTCATGTTGTTTGTTGTGTGCCCACATAAATTAAATGTTACCTGAAACATTTGTTTGAACCATTTTTGTAATTTTTTATTTTTTTTACCAAATAATGAATTCGTTTACTTTACACAAATTGTTGAATGTGTTACACTTTAACAGTTCAATTAGCTGGAAATCAAAGCTGTGAGTATTTATTTGGGTAATAATTAAAATAGCTGCACTGTTTTTGGAAAGACATGATGACACAAATCTTAAACTATTCTGGCCATTAACTGTTTAATAGTAAGCTTGTTTATTATTATTTTTTTTAAATTACTATATAAAAAATGTGTGAATTTAGATCCTTGACTAACACAGAGTCAAATTACATTTAAAATTCAAACCTATTTCAATGGCTTAAGATTGAAAAGTCCTAGTCAGAATTATTTTGGGGCTAAAAAGAAAATTATTAAATGTTTTGGCAACATAGAAAAACAATCAAATAGAAATCCTGTATAACGATATAAAAAAGGAAAAAGTAGATTAAAGTCAATAGAGAAGCTTTTCTGATGTAAACAGGATTTGAAATGAATGTATTCATTGACCTCACTCCGATCAAAAGTCAAGTGAAAAAGGAAGCTGACGAAGAGCAATAAAGAGGTCCAGATATTAAAAAAAAAAAAAAAAAAAAAAAAAAAAAAAAAAAAAAAACAGGTACAAGTTATCCTTCACTACAGGAAATTTTTGATAAATCTAGTGAGGTGATAAAAACATTACAGCTAAAAGAAAAATGATAGTAGTAGTAGTAGTAGCAAAAAAAAGAAAAAAAGGGGTTTAATACCCCCTCAGAATCTGTTTACAAATACCTTAATGATTTATGCAGTGTTATGTTAAAAGATAATGTTTATGTTGATAATTTAAGACAAGTGATTCTCCCGAAAAATTGTTATAAAGAATCTATGAAAAGAATCGCAGTTGAAAAAATGAAAATTATATAAATAATTTTTTTTTTAAATGTGAAAACTTAGTTTGCTATAGATATAAGACTTCGATCTTTGGGTTTATAGTAAGTCCTTTTATACTGGTTTTGTTTACAAATACCCTAATGATTTATGCAGTGTCATGTTAAGAGATAATTTTTATATTGATAATTCGATTAAGACAAGTGAATTATTATTTAAAGCATCCATGAAAATATGGTAGACGGAAGTTTTGAGTTGCATTCAGGAAATGCAAATCACAAGGAATTAAAGAAGTGTCTAGAAGACAAGAAAAAGTTTTTTAGAATAAAGTAGTGACTTAGAAAGAAATTTTAGGAAATAAATATAATATGGTCAAAAATAGTTTAGAAAACTCAACAGGAGTTTTAGATTCCTCTGCTAACACACACACACACACACACACACACACAAAAAATATATATATACTAGTGTAAATTTTAGTGTGTTTGACACCTTGTGGAAATTAAAATTATCCTTGGATGAAATTATACCAATAAAATACCAAGAGATCTGGAATAATTTATCTCAGGAGCTTATACATTTATTTTTTTAAATTTCCTAAATATGAAGTTGCAAGTTCATAGTTCATTCTTGTAGAATTGTATTTTGTTATTTTGTGAAACCTTAAAAAAAAAAAAAAAAAATTGGGGGGGTGTCTCCTACATGAGACAGGATTCTATAGCCTCCTTAATTTTTGCTAATGCTAAGATTAGAGGCATAAAAACAAAGTCTTTGCCTTCACCTATCAGTGTAGATAATCATGAAATGCATTAAGAACATCTTGAAACCTTTATCCAATTTCTATATCAAAGATGTAATTATTGCTGCTGACGCTCAGATAGCAATACCTTGGTTATTGTCAGATAACAAAAAAAAAAAAATTTTTATCAAGATTAAATTAAAAGACATTTAAGTAGTAGTCCTAGAAGGATTAGATTCTAAACATGGGTTATCAGTAAAACTCATGTGTCTTCCTCTGAAAACTTTTGCAGATTTAATTACTTAGAGTGTCTCTCTGGGAAAGCTTAGACAACTTTTGGATAACTGGTCTCTTTTTTTTTTTTTTAAATAATCATATCGCTCCAAGTAAGGCATTTTATTGCCACTGTTTTGCAGGAGATTACATAGGAGGAAAGTTATGAGAAAGAGTGACAGGTTATAAGGGGTGTCAGGAAGTGAGTAAGAGAAGGATGAGAATACTGATGAGAATGAAGTGGATGGAGAAAGGAGCATGAGAGAGAGGATGCAGGTTAATGAGATAGGAGATGACTATTGAATTGACTTTAAATTTAAATTCCTGGAGACTGTAGCTGTCGGGATATCTATTTTTTTTTTTTTTTTTAATAATTGTATTGCCCCAAGCAAGGCATTTTACTGCCACTGTTTTCCAAGGGGTTACATAGGAGGAAAGTTATGAGAAAGAGTGACAAGTTATAGGGGGTGTTAGGAACTGGGTAAGAGAAGGATGAGAATACTGATGAGAGTGGAGCGGATAGAGAAAGGAGCATGCGAGAGAGAGAGAGGACGCAAGTTAGAAGATGACTATTGACTTTACATTTAAATTCTTGGAGATTGTAGCTGTCGGGAAAGCAATTAAATGGAAGGTTTAAATAAGGATCCAGTAGCTTGGCCTAAAAGTGATCTATATTGCTTAAGTGATTGCAATAAGGAGGCTTTTCAAAACCACGTATATCACAACATTAGCCATGCTAGTCCTTTAGAATGAATCATATCTTTGGAGAAACACTTGAAGTTATCTAAATTATTAAGAATATTAACATCAGTGTTCAAATTCATTTATGAATTAAAACATTTTGATGCAGAACCAATCATTTTGTAAAGTAATTCAATAACTACAAAATCCTCAAACTGAACAGATCTCTAAACTGGTAAAAGATTTAAACCAGCTTTTAGATGAAAAATGGTCTAATTCGTTCTAGTGGAAGAATAGCTAAGACTAAATGGAAACCAGAAATTTATTGGAAGCTGAACACGGCATAAGAAAAATAATTATGACATGGATAGGTTACTTGTATTTAACAAAGGTATGTTGTTATGAATGGTTTTAGCAAGTGATTCCTTGCAAAGTAAATGCTTTCCTTTTATAATTGTCTGATAGACTTGCTAACAGCTGAGAATATTTAAAGAAGAAATACTTAAAATAAACATCCAAAATTCATTAGCATCCTGAACATTTTCATTCCAGATTGGTCAGTTAAGTACCATATGTAATACATGTTTGGGTGATCATGTCTTGAAAGAGACATGACTGACTGGGCAGAAGATTATTCTGCAATAGGTTGCCATTACTTTCTGTGATAGACATGTTGCCAACCAAGGCTATAGAAACCAATCTGCTCTGCTATTTAACCCATAGCTGGAGAGAGAAGAGATGGTTGATTGGTTTGTTTACAGCAAATTAACCTTTATGGGTCATTTAATGTTGTAGTAAGATGGGCAGAAATTAAATGTTACCTTATGGTTCAACTGAACTTTCGGATTATATCTTGTTGTATAGTTTCGTCTCTCTTAGGAACCTGAGAGTATTTTTAGGGTCAAGCGTGTTGAAAATATCCCTTAGATTATTTTCTTGATAATGCTTTAGCTGGATCTGTTCAAGGTCTATGCAGTTTGTCAGTATATGGTGTTCTGTGTAGGGTTCTTGGCATGGTATGCAGATTGGTACTTCTCCTTTCAGTAAGTATGAGTGGGTGATATAGGTGTGTCCTATTCGGAGTCTGGCTATTACCACTTTTTCTCTTCTTGACATCCTTTTATTGGTTTCTTTTTTTTTTTCCGATAGTTTGTGTCACTTGGTGTAGTTTATTGTCAGTACAGGAGTTCCATGATTCCAGAAGAGATGGATTAATATCTTTCATAAGGGTATTTGTGCATAAGTGAATGTAAGGAATTAAACTAATAGCGTAAAAAATGAGAGGAAAAAGAAAAAAAAAAATATATTGCATTTGACTAGATGGTTTTGTTGTCATTTCGCGCTATCCGCGGTGTGACGTCATAAAATCGCATCGCAAACTTAAGAACTGCGTTTATTATTTTTGGTAACTATTGCCGTTGCCAAGCGGAGTTTTATGTCAACACAAAATAAAATCGTCGGTGATGGTGGATTTTATAATATTTCAGTTTAAACTACCTCTCTGAAGATGGCTCATGTGAGCCGAAAGCTTAGAAGAAAACCAATAAATAATTATCCAAATGTTGGAGAATTTTTGTCTTTATTTTCAACTGAAATTAAAGCAAAAATACGACGTTTAGAACGGCTCATGATTAAACATAATAGACATTCATTGTCTCTTATATTTAATAGCATATGTCTAGAAAAAATATATATATATATATATATATATATATATTTTGAAAAAAATTGAAGGCTTCTTACCCATAAAGTTGTAGTTGCTTCTCTATCTCCAGTTGGGAGTTCTAAATGTAAATCTCCAGCACTGGAAAACATTCCAACCACCTGAAATAAACAAGATAATTTTTTTTTTAAGGATTTTTAAAGAAGATACCTAAGACTGTGTATTAAAACAATATTTTCTGTAGATATTTCCATTGCAACTGTTCTGATGAGATTTTTCTCCCCTGTTGCCCTGTCCATGTGAATTTAAGCAACCTATGAGACTGATATCTATTATGTTGTTACAAAAATAATAGCTGCTTAGAGGGTTGTATTTTGAAAAGCCATTTTAACATAGTATTCACAGTATATATTAGGTGAATTTTGGTATACATAATGTGTGTACTCTTTAATAATTGAAACTTATTTTCAGACAGATATATTCTTGAAGCATAGAAGCCCTTAAAACAAGACAAAACATGAACATTGTTTACTTTTCTTGCATGAGTTCAAATTTGGGCATCGTGTCTCCCAAACTTCTGCCAATATCAACAGAGCATGGGGGAGATAGATCCACAAGCGATCGGACAGCACGAAGGTGGTTTCAGAAATTCTGTATTAGTGATGAGAATCTTGAAGATAAAGAAAATAGAGGACAGTTATGCAGCCTTGACAACAAACAATTGCAAGCTGATATTGAGCAAAACCCATATGAATGTGTCAGAGGAATGTTTCAGACACTTGGTGTCAGCACTGCAACAGTCTGACGCCATTTACAGAGTATTGGCAAGGAGGAAAGTTCGTTAAATGGTTTCCTTATGATCTCAATGAAAATCAAAATCTTCACCATTTTGATGCTCTTTCTGCATATCACCAAAGATCCCTTTTTTGATCAAAGTCACTTGTGATGAAAAGCCGATTCTTTATGATAACTGTAAACGATCAGGTCAACGGCTTGATCATAATGAGTCTCCCAAATATTTCCCAAAGTTAAAACTGCATCAGCAAAAGATCATGATGACAGTCTGCAATTGGTGTTATCCACTATGGCTTTCTGGAAACCAATCAGAGCATTAATGCAGAGCTTTACTGCAATCAACTTGCTAAAATGCATGCACACCTGCAAAAACAAAAAAAAGACTTACATTGGTGAATCGATGTCGTTCAAATCCTGTGCCACGATAATATGCAGCCACATGTTGCAAAAATGTCGTTGTAAAAACTTGCAGACTTGGGATATAAGAATTTACCAATTCCTCCATATTCTCCTGATCTTTCACCCATTGATTATCAATTTTTGAAGAACTGAAGCACATTTTTAGAAGGTAAAACTTTTAAGTCCAAATCAGAGGTGGAATCAGCTTTCAAAGATTTTGTTGATTCACAGCCAATAACTCTTTATCAACAAAGAATAAATAACCTTATCGATTGATGGCAGTGGTGCATAGAGGCTCAAGACTCATATTTCAACATTTCTACAGTTAAATTTTCGAGAATAAAAAAAATTGTTTCTGAAATCAGTCATTATTTTTATAACAACCTAATAGGTCCTACTCTATTAGTTGAATTTATTTTTTTTTAAATCGTATCACCCTGAGCAAGGCAGTCCCCAAAAATATAATTGCCACTTCCACTCTAACAGTTTCTTTCCTCACATTTCCCACCTGTGGAACTCCCTTCAGTTTACTTTCTTCCCTGATAGCCACACAATCTCCAAAAATTTAATCCCATTCATCTTCTATCCTTTCTTCAATAACCAGTGTACCCAGACGTTTTTCTCGCTAAAACCCCCTGTACACTAGTCGAGAAAAAAAAAAAAAAAAAAAATGATTATAAATAGTTCTCTCTCAAGAAAAATACATTTGCATATACAGAACATTGTACACTAAGGTGCCAAAAGCTATTAAATAGCAATATATAAAGGTAATGGTAGGTGGAACCACTGTACCTTGAAGTCTTTGAGATGCCTTGACCAGCATTTAACTTTTTTGTTTTTTTTTTAAATAAGTCACACTTGTAGAATAATTAAAACTCTGAAGAGCACACAAAATTTTAATAAGAAAAAAATTAGTCATGGAATCAGAAAATAAGTCTCCTGAAAGAAGCATTTATTTTTAAGACATTTAAGTCTTCTTGTGTAAACTACACATTATGTGCTTGTAAAAATATATTTTGGTTGGTTGTTTTGTTTTTATGGCATATCAACCTCGGCGGGTCATTTATTGCCACCTAAATTTTATTTATTGCTGGTAATACCTTTTTCTTTCAACAATTTATTATTGTTTTTATATAAGTCTTGTGTCTAGTAATACTTTTTTCTTTTCGAATATCAAGATTCATTGGGATTTGTTTTTAAGGGCAGGGTCCCCAAGTCCTACCCTTTTTATTTAACCCATAACTGGAGGGAAGAGACAGATTAATACCTTTCCCAAGGGTATCAGTGCTTAAGTGAATGCAGGGTATTCAACTGGAATTTGAACCCGGCTCACCAATTTCTCTTTCCGAGCAGATATCCACTGCTTTGTAACGCACATCCGTCACTATACGCTTACAGCACCTGGTATTCCCAAGCAGTCACCCATCTAAGTACTGACCAGGCTCAACGTTGCTAAACTTCGGTGACCGAGCGAGAACTGGTGTAGTCAACGTGATATGGCTGTAAGCTGAAAAAATATATTCCTTTTAAATGATTGTCATGTTTGATATAGCGTTCACATAGAAGATTATTGGCAAAGTTTTTATTTAATGGGATTTACAAAGAATCAGCTATTTGTTTTTAGAGAGGCTGATAATGACTAATTTAAATCCCTTCTTAAAGCTTCACTCGAAAACAGGAAAATAAAGAAGTCACCTGAAAGAAGCATTTATTTTTTAAGACATTACATTTTATATTTAAGTTTGTCTGCATGAAACCTACACTTCATGTGCTTTCACAATTTTTTGAATATGAGGTTTTAACAGTGATAAACATACTTTCATTTCCTTATTAAGGCATTTAATATTTGGTCAGAAGACATAGTGGTTAATAATAAGCCAATGTCATCAGTTGGAACGTCAATGAAAGGAGTGCAAATCCAATCCCATTGTTCAGATTTTATAGATGGAAAGTAACTGATTACCTCCCAGAGTTGTTAAATGATCCACTTTTGCAGGGATCAAAATCATTTAGACAGACTTTAGATTCCTAGATTTTTAAAAATAAAGATTTTTCTTAAATATAAAAATAATTCTTAACTCTTCTGTTAACTTGGGATGCACCTGGCTACTTTTCAAGGCCCATTAGTGCACCCAGGCCTGCCAGTTGTGAAATGCTAGCCAAGACATATCAGCAGGGCTCTGACATCAGAGTAGCCAATGTGAACAGCAGCACCAAGTCTGCTCATCATAAGGCAACGTGAAATATCAAAGTATAAACAGTATGATAGAAGGTGCCAGTCAGTACATTCCATTTCTAAAACTGTAGTGACATTTGACATACCTTGATCTACAGTGTCATGTGTACCAGGAATACCTGATGAAAGACATTACTGCCTACTACAGATAGTTCAGTGGTTGACCACAAATCAGAACCAGGTGTGGGTGGTAATAGACAATTGACATTAGCACAAATTATATGCACATTCAATACAGGGGGTACCAGATATATACAGCAGGCTAGTTCAGCATTCTCTAGCTCGTATATAGGAATAACATGCTGGCAAATCTGTACCTGGGCTCGTGATGCCACTAATTAGACTATTGGCAACATACTGCATGATCCCATGAATAATAGATCTAGTTGTTTCAAGTTGACGGCATGGTTTGATTGTGGAGTAAACCCTATGAAGCAATGTACACCAATTGTCATCAGTGTTGTACGGGTTTAGGGTGTTTCCATAATAGTGTTGGGTGGGGAGTGGAGTGGGGGATGTAAATGTAGCATGTATTGGATCCACCTAAATTCATCATTGACCACTGCATGACCATTGGTATACATTCAATTGCTCCATATACCCAAGCGACGACAGATTATTCCAGCAGGATAAGGCATCAGGTTATCAGCTGCCCCAATTTCCTGGAAATAGTGTGGCCACTGTATTTGTCCGTCGTATTTATAGATATAGTGAAGACGTTGATTCACATACAAATATCAGAGCTGAAGACAGTTGCTGAGACAGCATGATTGAAGATCACTCCAGATTTTTACAAACTCCTTTTGGAATCAATTCTAAAAATTATTTAGTCATAAAATATTTTGAGAGTATAAGGATTTACAAGGAGATAATGATTTAGTGATACAAGTCTTATTAATTAACCCATAGAGAAGGGGTAAAGTAAGGTGGATCTATAACTTTTGAGGGTATTTGGACATAAGGGAATATATCAAACCCAACCATAATTGGAACTCAGCTCTCCAATAAATAATTTCGAGCTATTACCTTTTACAACCACCCAAACATCTAACCCTACAGCATCTAGAATTCCCCCGATTAGTTACACATCTAGGTAAAGTACTGACCAGGCTCAATGTTGCTTAACTTCAGTGATCCTACAGAAACCAGGAGATCGCTGTAAGCCACTTTGCAAACTAGTGTGAAAATATAGCTCTTTAATTTTAGCAACAGCCAATATTTAACTTTCACACACATCATCAATGCTAATCTCTTTATAATTCATGCATTAATGTATGGCATTTGATTTAGAGATCACCTTTAACTCGTGTAAATTTGTGACATACAGACCTTGTGTCAAACACTAGTCACCTGTGAATAATGTACGTGTGTGTGTGTGTGTGTGTGTGTGTGTGTGAACTAATGACTATTGATATGAGAAAGGGGATTTTCAGCTGAATATATGTGCGTGTGTGCATCATCTTTTATAAAATATGTGAAGGTTAAATTTTTTCAGTGTCCTCAACATACATCAGTAGAAAAAAAAATGGTCCACACAATGTTATTACAATATTTATTTATGCAAAAATACATAAAATGTGGCACAAAGCTAAAAGGGAGCGGGGTAGGCTGGTCACCACTGTTGCTAATTTAGGTCACATCTGCCAATCCAAATACCACACCGTAATCGTGGTTCCTGTATTAAAGAATGCTGGAGAACCCTCAGACCCCTCTAATTATCACCCTATCAGCCTCCTACCGACTTTTGGCAAAGTGCTCAAGGCTATTATTAATGCTGAAGTGGTTCAACATCTCACAGCCCACAGCTTCTATGATAAACAGTATGGTTTCCACTTCACCAAATCTACTGTTGATATGTTGATAACGACCATCACAGAGCATATATACCAGGCTCTCAATAAGAACGGCAAAGCTTGAGCTATTACACTAGATATCTCCAAAGCATTTGCAAACTACATGGATATGGTATAACTGGACGATTGTTTGACCTAATCCAGTCTCTCCTTTCAAATTGCGTAATGAAGGTAATATTGAATGGTCATGCTTCCAGGTACTATCATACGAATGCAGGTGTTCCTTAAGGCTCTATTGTAGGTCCTATGCTTTTTCTGATCTTCAATGATCTCCCTGATTTAATCAGATCCTAAGTAGGCATCTAAGCTGACAACATAATTTACTCCCACCTCAATAAGAAATCTGCCGAGGCTGACAAAGCAAACTTCGCTGCTGATCTTGAAAAAGACCTTCAATCTGTGGTGGACTGGGGTAAGAAATGGCTTGTAAATTTTAATGCTTCCAAAACAAAGCTGCTATCCTTTAACCACCATAGACAACCACTCCTACCCCCTATCAGAAAAAGCTGGTTTCCCTGAAAGCAAAACACTGTGCCTCCTCGGCCTAAATCTATTAGCTGACTTGAAGTGGAATGACTACATTGAATCCATAGCTAAATCTGCTCCTCGGAAGGTTGGTTCCCTTTGTAGGGCTAGAAAGGTTTTCTCATCTAAATCCATCTTGCACATATATAAATCTACCATCCGCTCGTGCACTGAATATTGCTGCCACACCTGGTCGGGGGCTCCAGCTATTTTCTTCGGCTTCTTGACAAAATCCAACAAAGAATCTGTAATATAATGTAGCTCAACTTTGGTCACTTTCTTACCGACGTAATGTGGCTTCCCTCTGTCTCTTCTACAAATACTTTCACGGCTTCTGCTCTGATGAGCTTAGCTCCCTGGTGCCCCTTCTGCATGAATTTAGTCAAGCTACTAGACTGGCGGCTAGGTCCCACCCTTTTACAGTGAAACCAATCAAATGTAACCGCAACTTCTACTCTATCAGCTTCTTTGCTCGTACTTTTCGTACACTTGCTTCCCTGACAGCTACAATCTCCAAACATTTAAATGCAAAGTCAATTGCCATCACTTATTTTCTTGACTTGCATCCTTTCCTGACAACCCTTGTATAATGTTGTTCTTCCTTTCCACTCCATTCTCATGCAACCTGTATTCTTGTCTTTTTCTTACTCATTCTCTGACTCCTCTGTAACTTGTTCCTCTTTCTCATCACTCAACTCTTATGTAACCCCCTGTGCACCAGTGGCAGTTATGACTTGCTTGGGGTGAAATGATTAGAAAAAAGTTAAAATACTTCATTTAAAAACATACCAAAATCCTCTCTATATGAACCTAACCCTAACATCCCTTTTATTAACAAAACAATCTTATTACTATCAGATGACTACATGTGGATATAACTTACAAATAACGTTTAAAACATAAGTAGTAATATGGATGTGTGTTGTGGTCCAGTGGATATCGACTCGGAACGAGAAATCGGTAGAGCCGAGTTCGAATTCCAGTTGAATTCGTTGCAATCATATATGCGCAAATACCCTTGGGAAAGGTATTAATCCATTTCTTCCTTCCAGTTATGGGTTAAATAACAGGACAGATTGGGTTCTATAGCTTTGGTTAGCAACCAGTTTACTGCAGAAAGCAATGGTAACCTACTGCAGGATAATCTTCTGCCCAGTCAGTCAGGTCTCTTTCAAGACATGATCGTCCAAAGCGTGTATCTAATAAAAAAACTTATTTGGCCCAAATGACTGAGCATTATTTATGTTGTAACATTTTCTTTTTAGAAAGAGAATGTATTTTCAAATTTGTGGGAGAGACATCTTGATTCCTAACATTTGCTTTGTAATGTTTATTTTTACGATTAACCCAATATACAGTGTGTTCCACACATACACAAAAACAGAAATTTGGTAGAGTTTATTTAATTGTTGGAATTTTTGTTACACTCATTTGAAAGAAAAACAAAGGATAGAAATTTAGTAGCTAAAATCAAATGGTGTTTAAATATGTAGTTAGTTTTTTTTATATGGTTGTTAATTTCTTTTTATTACATAGCAAATCTAAAATTTGTTTTTTGTGGGGATACCCTATAGTTGGTTATTTTCATTCTGTTATTTAGCATTTAAATAAGTGAAAAAAGAAAAAAATGTTTGGTGATTTTTTTTTATGAAGACATACACTATTCAAATGTTTCTTTCGTGATCAGTTCTATATTTTGTAACATTTATATATATAAAAAATGTAGAATACTTGGTAAATAAGTTAGGTAAATTCCGATAGAGACGAACTCAATGTTAAATTTATTAGAGTAATATAATTCAGAAAAGATTTGTATATATTCTACAATTTCATGGGTAATACATATTTCACAGGCAAGTTTTGCTGCTCGTTAGACCCAAATCAAATTGGGTCTGATGAACAGGTTCGCCGGCGAAATACGTATTACCCATGAAATTGTAGAATATCTAAAATCTTTTCTAAATTTTATATATCTCTCCTATAAAAGAATACCCTAGTCATAACCAGAGTTTCACACTCACATCTTCAAATAACTTACAGGCATTCAAATTGTCTAAAGATGATGTGATAATAAAACTCAAGTTATGATGACGGCACCCTTTCATGGGATTTAACATTGTTAAGCATTTTTTGCTCTCTAGTCTTTGAGCACTTTACTGAGTAGATACAGTAAACTGTATCGAGCAGCAAGGCCTCTGATTGGGGAGGTTGTGAGGAGCATGGAACCACCTCTTAATTGCCGTTCCCAGGTCCACCCTGACCCGGAGCAGTAGGACCTGTTAAGCTCCCAGCTATGGGTAAACAGTTAACCCCCAAACTGGGGTCAAAACATGAAAGTATAAAAATACACTTTTACAGAAATTTATACATAAAAATAAATATTTATGGAAAAATATTACCAACACAACATTTTTGAAGAAAAAAATTATTACCATAAAACATTTTTGAATACAAAACTAGAAGACATTTTCAGTTTTCTAAAATAAAAAGAAAACCAAAATTTTTGTTAAAATCTGACTAAATAACCAAACATTTAAAAAAAAATACCTTAAAACTCCACCTTTTTGGCATTAAATAACCCAGAGGTGTTGATATGCCATTAAACAAACTCAAACTGAGTAGGTAGCTTTGTCTTTAGGCTCTTTTTCTTTTCTCAGTTTTGTTGTTTTTGTTCAAGACTATGTCTGACCAAAAGTTTTAGGGTCGAACCTGAAGGAGACTACCACCACCTTTAAATTTGTTGTCTTTCATTTTTTTCTTTTTTTCAGAGCAGTCTTATCGATTATTACATAAAGTTTCCGATTATCAAAAGCTCAGTTTCTCATACAACGTTATAGTAAATCAATCCTCCATTTTGGAACCACTCGTGTTGGTGTTGCTTTGTTTTGGTTGTTTGGGACAAGTTGTTTCTCTTGTTTTTGTCTTTTTCATGTTTTCTTTAATTCTTACGTTAACATCTTCCTCAAAAACTCCAAGAAGGGCTTTATTCAAAAATTTTGCAAAGGATTCAGTTGTTGAATATGCACAATCAAAAAAGTTAATTGCACAGGATCGATTTACTACAAGGTTGTATGAAAAACTGAGCCCCACCCATAATTGTTGAAATATTGAAATTTTTCCAAATTTTTTTTGTCAATCGTTAAGTTTAGGGTGTAATCAATAAGACTGCACTGAAAAAAGTTAAAAAAAAAATTTAAACATGGTGGTAGTCTCCTTCAGGTCCGCTGTTTTAGGTTTTGGTGAGCTGTCTGTTGGTTCCATCAACACTTTTGTTTTGTTTTTTCTTTAATACATATCAACTTTGATCTATTGCTCAGCATCCATTAAAGGTTTACCCAGACTGAATGAGAGGATAAGGTATTATTCTCATTCATATTTTAAAACTCGATCAAAATGTGTGTGTGTGTGTGTGTGTGTGTGTGTGTGTGAAAACAAATTTCACTATTTGCTTCTTTGTTTGCTTTAAAAGACATTCTATTTTTAACATGACAAAAGAACTTGTTAACCTATATTTCTGGATATTATCGGCTATTCAGGTCAACAAAATACCCAGTTACAACAACAAATCTATTTATATATGAAGTCCACACTTTTCTTTCCTCAGCACCCACTTTGTCACAAAAATCCATTACTCTTGCCCCCTTAACTATTTTGGGGAGTTCAGAAACCTTTTCAGTTTGTAAACCATATAATGACATGGTACTGGAATGGTTTCCTGTTGCCTTTCTTTAAATAAGTATTAAAAACTTCTTTTTCAAATAATTCTTTTCACTATTCTTTGATTATGCTATTTTGAATACTTGAATGGTCTAATATTCAGTTTTTTTTTTTTGTTTTTTTAAAGCATTTTATTTTTTTTAAGGGCTCAAAATAAAACATTCGACAGTACCCATTGATACATTTTGGATTTCAATAGAAAGACAATATCTCACATTAGCTAAAAACGCTTTATCAGTTTTATTGCAATTTCTAGTTATTTATGTGAATTAGGCTTTTAAACCTTAAATAACATCAAAAAATAAGTGAAAAAGACTACACTCTATTGAAGAAGAAATGAGGGTCTGCTTATTGTACATTCAACCAAACATTGAAGAAATTGCAAAAATGCAAAAAATACACCAGGCACAGGTTTTACACTAAAACTGCACAAATAGTTGAATAGAAACATTAAAATAAAGTAAGTTCATATTTGTGTGTCTAAATTTTTTTTTTTTAATCTATGGTTTTATTTTTCAACATTTAAATGTATACCTTCCTAAATATTTTCTAAGCGTGCCATGAAATTGTTATCTGTTCCTAGGTGTGTCACTGTTTAGAAAAGTTGAGAAACACTGGACTATATTACCAACCATTAGTTTAACACAAACTAAAATTATCAAGTTTGCATCTTGATTTGTTTAAATGTCACTGTGCATTGAGAAACACAAAGGTGTTTTTTTTTTTTTTAATTTTAAAACCTGGTTTCATTCTGTATTTCATCATATATTGATAAATGATAGAATAAAGAAAATATTTTAAAAAAAAGAAAAAGAAAGTAAAACATACTTGTAAGGTGGAACTGTGTGGATTGTGCATTTCTATTAATGAAGAAAAACTACTGTTCAAGGGTACTTTGGCACCTAAATAGGGCCGAAGTCTGTAGGGATTTGGAATTCCAACACCAAATACCTGAAAATAAAGTAAACAAAAAACATATAAGTCAAAGATAAGCAAATGATATTAATGTGATTCTAAGAGGATGATGATGAAGCAAAAGCAAACTGTCACAATGTACTTATAAAATCATTCAAACATAAGTACCAATAAACTGTCCTTTAATCCAACAAACAACTTTAAGTTGCAATTAAATAGCTATCAAATTAAAACTTGTTTCTAACCCACATTATATAATTTTAGTGCAAAGAATTTATTATTTTAACTGAGCAGGTTCATGCAGACTTCGATGTTTCATGAGGGCATCGTTATGATGTTTCACTTATCAGGGCTGGGTTTCTTGCTCAGCATGAACCAGTTCAGTTAAAATGACAAATTCTTTGCACTAAAACTATCAATGCTCTATCTCCACTCCAATATCAAGCACTTTACTATAAAAAAAGCTGCTTGCCAAAATAGCTGTTATTAGTAAAACTACAATCTTGGTGCTAAACATTATCATAACTCAACCCACATTCAGTAATGAATTGAGTTCTCTTGGTGGTTGGTGTGTGTATATACAGCAAATATATAAGATGCTAAAATGTCCTCTCTTATTACATGTGCTGATAGCTTAGGGAGTGGGAACTTCAACTGACACCAAATCAGTTGAGCTTTGATCCTGGCTGGAAGCAAGTGGATGACTAATAATATATATATATATATATATATATATATATATATTGACTAAGTTACAATTAAATAGCTATCAAATTAAAACTGGTTTCTAACCCACATTATATAATTTTAGTGCAAAGAATTTATCACTTTAACTGAGCAGGTTCATGCAGACTTCGATGTTTCATAAGGGCATTGTTATCGAGGCTGGGTTTATATTATATATTAAAATAGGATTAATTCAAGGAATGTTGGATACTGATTTTTCTCTAGTTTCTGAAAGGATTTTTTTTGTTGCTGAGGTGATGTGTTATCCCCCGTGGGGATTTTCATATCGAAATGGTCATCCAACATCCTTGAATTAATCCTATTTTAATTTATATTTGCTCTGTAATATTTTATTACATGGAGCTCTCTTCTTGTATCATTTTTTAATATTAAAATAAAATTTTTAATATTAATTAGGATCGGGTTTTTGGAATTTACCTTCCTGCTTTTTCCGCTTGGATTAAAGTATCCAAATATATATATATATATATATATATATATATATATATATACACACACACACACACAATAGTTATAGATTAGATTTAAATTAGACCAGTAAGCAACTGTATGAAAAAGTGCTCAATATAAATTGACTGACAAAATCGAAAGGTTAAAACCTCAGTTGATCTCCCCCATATATATATATATATATATATATATATATAGTATTGATGCAGCAAATAATTTTCTAAACATATACTGTTAAATATAAGAGACAATGAATATCTATTATGTTTAATCATGAGCCGTTCTAAACATCGTATTTTGGCTTTAATTTCAGTTGAAAATAAAGACAAAAATTCTCCAACATTTGGATAATTTTTTTATTAATTTGGTTCTAAGCTTTCAGCTCACATGAGCCATCATCAGAGAGGTTATTAAGACGGTAATACAGTAACATCCACCATCACCGACGATTTTATTTTGTGTTGACATAAAACTCTGCAAGGCAATGGCAATAGTTACCAAAAATAAACGCAGTTTGCAAATTTGCAATGCAGTTCTATCACGTGATAGCGCGAAATGACAACAGAACCATGTGTTCAAATGCAATGTAATGTGTTATGACCAGATTTAAACGTGATTTTATTAATTGAGTTGTTTGGATTTAATGTACATGGCCTCCAAAGATAGTGCATGTGAGTCGAAAGCTTAGAACCAAATTAATAAAAAATTATTCAAATGTTGGAAAATTTTTGTCTTTATTTTCAACTGAAATTAAAGCCAAAATACGACGTTTAAAATGGCTCATGATTAAACATAACAGACATTCATTGTCTCTTATATTTAACAGTATATGTTTAGAAAATATATATATATATATATATATATATATATGTGCTACATCAAATTTAGAGCTCCTGTAATATATATATATATATGGCTTTAAAAAGAACAGACGTCATATTATTTAAACCCGAGGAACCTTTCGGCCAACTCTTATCAAGGGTTCTCGTTGGCTTTAATTTTAAGGGAATTAAGGAAAAGGACAAGGCAAAATAAAATAAATTACTTACAATGCTGGGAGATGATGGAACTCATTTAAAAAATAAATTTATTGAAAAAAAAAACAAAAAAAACACATAAAATGTAAGGGGGGGTGTACACATGTAATTCTACAAGAGTGTTTAAAAGTGAAAAATGTTACACTCACAGACTCACCAGCAATTGTAAGGAGCGTAAAAACCGCTTTCTGTCTGCACAGGCTCGGCTGTTGAATTTTCAAGCAAATTGCTTCCAAAATACATAGATGATGTGTAGACCGAGCGCTGTGCAAGACAGTAAACCAGCTGTCCTCATATGCCGAGGCACACACTTGATTGTCCAAAAGATGTCAGCCAATAGCGGAATCCAGAACAGATTGCGTTGTTCTTATAGGTCTGAGAGAGCCACTGGAATGTATATTAGCGGGGACATGTTGTGAAACCCGCGTCTCCAACCTCAGATCGGTACGTCCTATGTATGCTGCATCACAACAGCATTTTATTTTTGTAAACAATGGAACTTTTTCGAAAATAGGACAACCTATCTTTACTGAAGGAAGGAAACACAGGTCTAGTCTGAAAAACAACATGTAACTGGACCGCAAAATAACAGGACGAAACACATGCCGAAACTGTCGGCTACAGTTTGACATCTTCTACCAAGCCAGGGTATTTTCAGATACAAGGGACAGCAGCTAGGTCCTTCAACCTTAGGTTCTTTATAACGTTTGATCTTGCGATCAATTATCCATTTCACCACATTAACCGGGTACCCGTTGCCTTCGAAAATCTCCTGCAAGCGAATTTATTCGCTTTCTAAACATTCAGGAGAACAAATATTCAAGGCACGGCGAACCAAGGTTTCTATCAGGTCCAGTTTACGAGACTTAGGGACAAATGATTTCCAATTAGTATACAAACCAGTGAAAGTTGGTTTGCGAGAAACAGAAGTCACGAAAGCACCGTCCCGCTGCTGAACAAGGACATCTAAAAATGGGAGACATCCATCTCCTTCAATCTCCATGGTAAACTGAAGAGAAGGATGTAAAGAATTTAGCTGAACTAAAAAATGTTCAGCATCAATGGCGCTGTCAAATAAAGAGAAGGTATCATCAACATATCGTTGATATATCAAAGGTTCAGCTACCCTCTCAAATAGCAGACGCTCATGAAATCCCACGAAAATATTCGCAAGGACAGGACCCAAAGGACTACCTATAGCAACACCGTCCATCTGCGCAAACATTGTCCTGTCAAAGCTAAATTCGACCCCCTCAGTTGCTAATCGCATACATTCCCGGAATAACTCCTCGGGAATTACCGCGGCACCTAAACTCCCTCTATATAACATGTCTACACAAATGTTAATAGTGTCGTTTAATGGAACATTTGTGTACAAACTGACAATGTCAAAGGAGACCATAAATTTATCCCTAGATGAAAAATCTAAGTTTCTAATGAAACTAGAAAATCTGAAGGAGTCGATGACATTGTGCGCAGACAGAGCAAGAGACACAGGTTGGAGAATCTCAGCCAACCACTTAGCCAACTCATGTTGTGCGGAGCCCACCATAGACAAAATAGGTCTTAGTGGGACTCCGTCTTTATGAACTTTTGAAAGGCCATACATTCTAGGGCGTTGTGAGCCCACGGGTCCTTAGAAATTAATTTGTCCTTATACTTGGACAACAGCCAACGTTGAAGTTTGGCAATAACATTTTTTCACTTTTAAACACTCTTGTGGAATTACATGTGTACACCCCCTTACTTTTATGTGTTTTTTTTTCAATAAATTTATTTTTAACCGAGTTCCATCATCTCCCAGCATTGTAAGTAATTTAATTTATTTTGCCTTGTCCTTTTCCTTAATTCCCTTAAAATTAAAGCCAACGAGAACCATTGATAAGAGTTGGCCGAAAGGTTCCTCGGGTTTAAATAATATGACATCTGTTCTTTTTAAAGCCATTAGTAATTTCTGTGGGTACAAATCGTTATTTATATATATATATATATATATATATATATATATACACACAACAAAATCAAAGGAAGCATCTATCATGGTTCTGACTGGGTAGCTAAACCTCAGCCACATTCTCCACCATGGTGGCATGACTTCCCTTTACTTTTTCTAGAAATATCTTCATGGCAATTGTTCTCATGAGTTATCCTTCCTTGGTACCTTAATTTAAGTGTTTTACCAGATTGGCAACAAGTTCCTGTTGTGGTTGAAACAGCTAAATGCATCCTGTTGTTCTATTCTAATAGCTTCCTTTCTTGCACCTACTGTATATGATACAGCCTACCCTCGTCATCTACAACCTTCAAAAAATTAAATGCCAAATCAATCAACCATCTTCTGCTTCCGTTCTTGTATTGATTATAGTGTATCTACACTTTTTAGAAGAACTGAATAAAAGGAACTTGTGCATAGATTTCTAAATGATATATATTTTCACAAGATCCAAATCTAGGGTCTTCTCGCTCCTGTTGGAGGAACCCTTCTCCAATAGATCAAGTCTTCAGGGCTATACTGCTGCCACTGAAAAGTTAAGGCCAGCTCGATTGTGATATGACGTCACAAAAGTAGTCCTACGTAGGTATTTGGTTAGTGAAACAGGCAGTAATGAAAAAGTCTGAGAAAACTTTTTAAAATGACATTTAAGAGAGGAAAAAGAAATGGGTAAAATTGTATACTGAACTTTTTTTTAATATTCATTCTTTTCTAAATAATTAATAAAAAAACTGTTGCTGAATACAGTGTAAAAATAAATAAACAAAACATCACATTTCATTGAAATTTAAAGACTGAAATTCGTTCATTATTTTAATGGTTTCAAATTTGAAACATTTTTTTATAAATTATAAGCAGAATTGTTTTAATTTGTATGTTTTTATTTCAATTTTAACAATTATTCTGTAAAGTTACAATATTGTAATTATTAAGTGATTATTTCTCAAATACAGCAACAACTGAATTATGAATCAGGGAACAAACAATAATTGAATAAACAGACAAATTACAAGTAAATGATGAATAAATAAAACAATTAAATATAAATAAGAAACAAATAAATTAAATGCAAACAAGCAAATAAATTAGATGCAAACAATAGATTTAAAAATCAAATAATACTTATAGAAAAATGTTACAGATGCAAAATTTAACTGAATGTTTGAATTTTTTTTCTTGCTTAACTTATTAGTTATATTTTCCCTAGAACAAAAATTATTTATAAAGAGCATTTGTAGAACTCCAGACAAACATTCTATTTTTCTATATTGTGACACTTATCACAAGTGTCAAAATTAAAAAGAAGCTCATTATTTGCAAAAAAAATTCAATGTCATATGCATGGCTAATTTCCTTTGATTTACTGAATAAAGAAAAGGATTTTCTATCAGTTTACCAATGAATGCATAATTATATAGAACAAAATCTGTAGTTGTATCATTAGAATACAAGCGAGAACCTCTATTAATCCCCTGAAAATAGTCGTTTATTTCAAGTATTTCTTCCACATTATCTCTTATAGATATTAAATCTTTGCAACTATCGCATTTAATTTTCTTAAAAACTGCATAACAGCAATAACCTGTTAAGTATAATATTATAGAAAGAACTCTTCTTCATTTATTATCATCATTATCATCATATTATCATTTATTATCATCATTATAGAACTCATCTTCATTTATTGTCATCATCCTCTTTAACATCAATTCTAAAACTGAGAGAATTCTATTTTTTTTCCCCTCTCAACACTCAAACACTTGCTGCATCAAGATATTATACTGATCCTCACTGACCAAACCTTGCTTCGAAGTGATCAGTTTAAATTTTGCCAGGTAATATGTATAGCATTTTCAAATCTTCTCTGCAATACTTGGTCAGTTCTAGAAATGCATAGATTGTATGATGCAAGAAAATGCTATTCCAAGATTATAACTAATCACAGAATACAAAGAAAAATCTAAAGTTTTCTTCATTTACTCATGTGGATTACAGTATTTGTAAACTGACAACTTTAAATGAAGTTTTTACATTTGTTATTGCCCACCAAATATAAAATATGTTTATAACTTCTGCAAAATTAGGCAAACATTTATTTATTATAGGTCCATCCCTGAATAGTGTACTCATTAAAAATTTGCAGAACTGAATTAATATTTTGCATTTCAAGATTAGGAGAAAGTGCCTTTGTGGTCAATTTTTATTTATATATATATATATATATATATATATATCGCTTCAAGCAAGGCATTTTACTTCCACTGTTTTGCGGGGGGGGGGGTATATGAGGAAAGTTATGAGAAAGAGTGACAGGTTATAGGGGGCGTCAGGAAGTGAGTAAGAGAAGGATGAGAATACTGATGAGAGTGGAGTGGATGGAGAAAGAGTATGAGAGAGAGGATGCAGGTTAGTGAAATAGGAGATGACTAATGACTTTACATTTAAATAGAAGAGAATTCTACAGGTAGGAGGTGCAAGAAAAGAAACTGTTGGAGTAGAATTTATAACAATATTTCAAAATTGACTAAGATTCCAGGGCATGAAGCTTCAAAAATGGGGCACTTTGAACACTACCTGATTTATGATTTCCACTGATACAAAATTTTGGGAACAGCATGCCTTTACTTGTTTCTTTTTGACCAAGCCAATTGTTTCTAATGCATTTTAATATATGGACCGAGTTGAATAGGAAAAAGACAGGTCGAGACTTCATAACTGTGTGTGAATATACAATGGAAAGCTTTAGGAGAATGCAAAAGGAAGATATAGCTTTTTTATTTATTGCATTACTAGCAGTATAGCCCGGCATTGCTCGGGTGTAATGAAAGCTTTAAAACTAATCCATGGTCCTGGAGCTCAGACTCTTTGGATATTGGCACAAAAGACTAAAAAGCAATAGTTGTTTCCAGTTAAAGTGAAACCGTAGACTGAAAGAAAAATGAATGGATGTAAGTCAAATTTTGATTTCCTGCTATCGATATCAAATAAGTTTTTTTCGGTGTAAACTGAACTTTGAAGGCTAAATAAGTCCTCTGAGTAGATGGTATCATGGCTGAGACTAAGAACTACAATTATACCTACTTAGAACCAAACCCGAAGCAAAAACTAAAATAAAAGGGGCTGAAAAAAAAAAAAAATACAGACATACAGGCAGATAAACAGACACACAAACATCTTGCCTTTTATATTATCGATTTTCTGCACTATTGTAAGAACTGCAACCTTGACACTTCTGAATATCGTTTCTTATGTCTTTGTCTATGAGTGTATCAAATTTGATTAAAATCGGATCACTCCTATAACCCGATTTTTTCAATTATCGATATTTATCGGGGGTACCTCGACACAAAACCTAGCTAAGAACACTCGCAGATGCTTATACTACAACGGTGTAAATTTTCAAGAAAATCGGTTCAGCCGTTTCGGAGTCTATAGGTAACGGACACACATAGTTCCATTTATAAATAAGTTTAGATTTAGATTATCTGTTATGATTGATAGTAGTTGAAAGCCTATCTCCTCAAAACCAATTATTATTATACATTGAATCATGACAAATTCTCAGCTTTAAGTCATTTAGTTGGCATAACATGCAAAACATCCTTATATTGTGAGAATACACCGAATATTTGTTTGCGCAAAAAAAATCCACAAATTGTGGCACAAGGTAGAAAAGGGGAGTGGGTAGAGTGTGGTCTTCAGTATCTGTCCTATAACTAGCTAAACACTATCACAACCCAATCACTCATTACAATTTGCACATTCACCACAAGAACCCATCTGTCACCTCTCAATCCTTCACACACCACAATACCACATTTACAAAAGACACAAAAAAAAAAAAAAAAAAAAAAAATGGTGAAATAAACCTATGACAATAAAAATGCATACAATAATATATATCAAAAATGATTTAATGAAAAATGAGATGATGGGAGGGGGATGAACCACCAAAATAACGCCATAATACAACAATTTTAAAACTAAAATTAAACAATATTAGCAAGACCCGTCCATCCCACGAAAAAGAGCGGCTGCTGTATTCCGCCAAGCGGCAAAATCAAGACGCACACTCGATAACCATAAAAGCAAAAGCACTTCATTGTTGTTGTCAGAATTTGGTACAAGACATCTTGCTTTTGTTTATAAATTAATGCAATATTTAAAAGAAAAAATAGATAATCTAAAAAACACTGTGAAAAATCTAATACACAAATGATGAAATCCTTCCTGAAAGTTAAAAAAACTCAAGACGACGATGTCACTTTCTTCTCCTCCTATCAACTAGACCTTGTCTACATGGTGGCCTCGGCTATACTCACACCAGCCACACTTGGCCAATTGTGTATTCAGCATCCATAGTTGTAAGTTTTTAATTCAGAGTTATTTTTCTCTTATACCAGTTGCTAACCAAGGCTATAGGATTGAGTTTGTTCTGCTATTTACCCATAGCTGGAGAGAAGAGACAGATTCAGATCTTTCCCAAGGACATTTGCATGTAGGTGAATGTAACAAACCCAGATGATTCCTTAATCCAACCTGCTGGCCATTAATCCATGTCTTTGCTTAATCTAAATATGACAAGACAAAAAAAAAAAAATTATTACTGGTTTCAGTACCTAACATCTAAGAGCAGAGGTTGATTTTTCACTTTAAAAAATAAATAACAAATTGTTGGTTGGTTGTTTTGTTTTTATGGCATATCAACCTCGGCAGTTCATTTATTGCCAACTAAATTTTATTTATTTATTGCTGGTAATATCTTTTTCTTTCAACAATTTATTTATTTATTTTTTTTTATCTAAGCTTTGTGTCTAGTAATACTTTTTTCTTTTCGTGTATCAAGAGTCATTGGGATTTGTTTTTTACGGGCAGGGTCCCCAAGTCCTACCCTTGTTATTTAACCCATAACTGGAGGGAAGGGACGGATTAATACCTTTCCCAAGAGTACCAGTGCTTAAGTGAATGCAGGGTATTCAACTAGAATTCGAACTCAGCTCACCGATTTCTCTTTCCGAGCTGATATCCACTGCACCACAACGCACATCTGTCACTAAACGCTTACAGCACCTGGTATTCCCAAGTGGTCACCCATCTAAGTACTGACCAGGCGCAACGTTGCTTAACTTCAGTGATCGAGCGAGAACTGATGTATTCTACGTGATATGGTCATAAGAGCCCTAACAAATTGTATTTGATACAAAAGCTGGGGTTTGATGCATTAAGAACTGAGACCAAAGATTAGATTTGTAACTTTTAGAAACTTTTGAGCATTTAATTTGAAAAATCTGAAAAATGCACAGGAATACCTAATTTCTGCAGACTTATTTTTTTTCTGCTTACAATCTTCAAAATTTTACTATCTCGAGAATAAACCTAAATAAAGCTAATATCTTTAGAATTAAACACATTGAATGGAAAATATATTAAAACCAGAATTCTAATTATGAATCACTGCAAGCAAAATATAGTTTAAAAAAAATAAAAAAAAGTGTATAAGTAAAAACTGTATAAGAATTATAAAATATTACAAAAAAAAACAAAAAACTAATCAATGAAATAACTCATGTAAACTGAGAACTAATTAAGTATGAATAAATGTTTACTTATCTTATGAACCCCCCTACAATATTTTATATATATATATTTTTTTTAATTTATTTTTTTTTTTTTTTTTACACAGCCTCTTGCACCTCCAAGAGGCTTATCCCTTGTTTAGGATGTGGTTTCCGGCTTTCTCTTTTCAAATCTTTTCACTATTACGGAGCCTCCTGCACATTAGTGGCATTACTGCCTTGCTTGGGGTGATACGATAAAAAAAAAAAAAAAAAAAACTTCATCAGACAAGGTGAAAGTCTTGTGCTGTAAATTTTTAACAACATTCTATATTTTGGTCGACTGTTGCTTTATTCTCTGGATCATATTGAAGATACACAATGGAAGATCAATAAGTCTGTAGACTGCTAGATTTTGAGCTGAAATTTTCACTGTATGAAGTTGTTTGGTCCAGGTATTTAAGTGTATTGATAAATATTAAGTTCAAAAATATTTGCATAAAATACTTTCCAAAATTAGATTAAATTTTTCAAAGACCCAACATTGAGTAAGCAAAAGATATGGTCAGAATATATAGGTAACATGGATGTGCATTGTGGTGCAATGGATATTGGCTCAGAATGAGAAATTGGAATGCAGAGTTCAAATTCTAGTCAAATTCCTTGCATTTACATGTGCAAATACCTTTGGGAAAAGTATTAATCGTCTCTCTTCCCTCCTGCTATAGGTTAAATAGTAAGACAAATTGGGTTTTATAGCTTTGGTTGGCAACCAGCCTACTTCAGAAAGTAATGGCAACCTACTGTGAGATAATCTCCTGCCCAGTCAGTCATGTCTCTTTCGAGACATGATCGCCCAAAGCGTGTATCATGTATGGTACTTAACTGACTGATATAAAATAAACACCAGCACTCACCTGATATTTAAATGACCCTTGTGTTGTGTGTATATATAAAGTATTGTCAACAGGACCCAACTGGCGGGCCAAAAACACAACATCAAATGTTGTGTTTCCTCCAGGAGGAACCATCTGGAAAAAAATGCATAAAATTATATTTCTCATTAATACATTCTATTTAGAAGTTTGTTTAGTCCTCTGAAAATATTAATAAAATGCTGAAGAGACAAAAAGATAGGGTCAGAAATATAAAATCAAACGGCAAGTGAAAATTAAAAATAAAGTTTACTTACTTTATCTTGAAAAAATGAGCAGTGAAAATGTGCTGTGCTGCCCGATATGGACAATAAGTGGAGACTGGTTTTTGTGTCAGCATTGTGGACAGACACTTGCTGGAGATAGGGCATACCCACGGGACTGAAAAAACAAGGAATTCAAAATAAAAATTATTACATTTTTTTTGTTTTTTTGTTTTCAGAACTCTAATGAAATTGAGCTTCACCTTGTTGAAAGATTTTCACATTTACAATTAAACGGGCTGAAATGCAAATGAAGGAAAACTTAAAACAAATCACTATCAATTAGCTATAATAATATCTGCCAGTTCTTTTATTTTGGTAAGGAGTGCTGTAAATTTGAACATTTAAGTATAGATTTGTTACCTAATTTGCTTAAAAAAAAAAAAAAAAAAAAAAAAATAATAATAATAATAATTTGCATAGGATAATGAAAAAGGGCAAAAACAAAGTTTCATTATCAAAGTGTTTATAAGGGAAGACCAAAGTATTTTATGATTATTTTATTAAATTTTTAACCCTTTCTAGCATATTTGAAATTTTGATTAAAAAAATCTTTTTTTTCTTGCATTGGTGGATATAGTAAGATAAGTATGAGGTATTTTAGCATCTTTTAAGGGGTGGGGAGAAATTCTTGCAAAAATAATCCTCAGATTTTAATGAAATTTTCAGGGCTTATTTGAAAATGAATTAAGTATATTTTTTTGTTTAACATCTGTTACCACCAAACTTAATGAAATTTCAAGAAATTTTGTCGCTCTTCATATTTGTATTATTTAAAAGCAGGGCTTCTTTAAGAATGTAAATTAATTTTTTTTTTTTTCAAACAGTAACTCATTGAAAATCTGCTCTGAATTGAAAAATAAAAACTGCAATAAAAGACATTTAATGAAGCTTTTAATTGCTTTTATAAATAAAATATTAACATATTTTATTATTTTATTTATATTTTACATAGGACAATATTGTTTTAAGAAAAAAATTCTTTTGATGAATAATGAATTTTTACAAGATTTGTTTTTCACAAACTTAAGTCTGAATTTTTTTATCTTTTAAAATGCTGTATTAATTGGGCACTTTTAGATGATGTCATTAAGTGAAAACTATGTTTACTAATCATAAAATGAAAAGCTTACTACAATTCATTAAACACTAGTATTTTTAAAAGAATTTTGAATTTTTAGTATCTGTACAAGATTGCCGATTTCTGCAAATACAGTTGTCCATACGACACTATAATTAAAGTCTTAAGGGTTGTCGCAAAACTTTTTCAGCTGTGAGCAACTTTCATTTCTCTTTCATGTTTCAAGTGGACCTAATCCAGCCGTTCCTCTTTAATCATACATTGAAGGTAGTATTAAACGGACAAGCCCCCCAAAATTACCATACGAACACAGGTGTCCCTCAAGGCTCTATCCTAGGTCCTATGCTTTTTCTGATCTACATTAACGATCCCTCAATGCTATAAGATCCCAAGTAGGCACGTATGCCGACAACACCACAGTTTACTCTCGCCTCGATCAAAAATCTGGTGTGGGTAACAAAGCAAACCTCGCTGCCAAGCTTGAAAAGGACCTCCAATCCATGGTGGACTGGGGTAAGAAATGGCTTGTAAATTTTAATGCTTCCAAAACGAAGCTGCTATCAATTGACCATCAGAGACAATCGCTCCTACCTCCCATTAGCATGGAACAGGCTAGCCTCCCTGAGAATGAAACACTATGCCTCCTTGGCCTCACACACCCAGCAGACCTCAAATGGAATGACTATATCGAATACATTGCTAAATCCACTGCTAAGTCGGTTCTCTGTGCAAAGCCTGTAAGTTTTTTCCCGTCCAAGTTCATCCTGCACATATATAAATCTATCATCCGCCCATATATTGAATACTGCTGCCACATCTGGTCGGGTGCCCCTGCTATTCTCCTCGGAGTTCTTAACAAAATACACAGACAATCTAATGTGATCAATAATGATTTGGCAGCCTGGCTGCAGTCACTCTCACCAGCGTAATGCGACTTCCCTGTGCCTCTTCTATAAATACTTTCACGGCTTCTGCTCAGATGAACTTAGATCACTGGTGCTCCCAAGGTATGAATTTGCACGAGATACTAGATTAGCAACTAGGTCCCACCCTTTTACAGTGAAACAGATAAAATGTAACCACAATTTCTACTCTAACAGCTTCTTTTCTCGGAATTCCCTTCCAAATACTTGCTTTCCTGACAGCTACACTCTTCAAGAATTTAAATGTAAGGCCAATAGACATCTATCACGTTAACTTGCATCCATTCTCTCAAACACTCTACCCAAACCCTATCCTCGGTATCCTCATCCGTCTACCACCCTCCTTCTGACATTTCCTATAACTAACCACGCTTTCTCATCACTTTCCCCTATGTAACCCCCTGAGCAAAAGTGGCAGTGGAATGCCTTGCTTGGGGTAAAATGATTAAAAAAAAAAAAAAAAAAAAAATTGTGCTTAAGTCTTTGCAAATCATAAAAATTTTAAAGTTTTATTTATTTTTATTCTTATTTCATAAAATATTTTGAATTTGTTTTTTTAGTGTGAGTCATAGTTCAATTTTTTTTTTAGTTTCAATTAGAATAAGTAACTTTGATGAAACCCAATGTTTACAGAGTAAAAATTTATGTTTTTTTCAATTTCCATTTTAAGATTATTTTTTCCGTGTCATTTTGAGACTTCCTTTCACATTTTGAAAGTAATTTTAATTTTTTCAGAAAACATCTTCAACCACAAAGCTAAAGTGCCTAGAATTCAATAAAATATTAGATTGCTGAAAATATTACATTAATTTTTTTTAAATTATTGGATAGTTAAAAACACACTGTTCACTTTCAGTCAGTTAAGATCTTAAATTTCTAACTTGTTTTACAAACATCACAGAAGTGGACAACTGTTAATTTATTGAAGGGGAGGATATTTCATCCAAGTTTCCAATGTGCTAGAAAGAATTCAAATATTTAATAAAATAATAAAACTACTTTGGTTTTTCCTCTTTATAATAAACATTTGGCGATAAATGGTTTTTAATCATGTTTGGGGCTGTTTTTCATCATGCTATGCTGTTTTTTCAGCAAATTATTGGCGGTACCTAGAGTATTTAAACGATCTAATTTGAAACAGTAGGCATGAGAATATCTTCTATATGCTATGTTGCTTCAAGGCATTGCCAATCATGGCTCCCCACAATTTCCTCTCCTTTGTAGCTCTTAATAAATTTTGTCATTTCATCATCTTGTATGGGATGGTTGTCTTCGTGCTGCATTTCTCCACAACTGAAAATCAAGGAGCGGTTGGGTGCACGATGCAGAAATAAGGGAATAGACATGAACAAAAAAAGAATTAATTGAAGTATGACTCACACTAAAAAAACACACATAAATTCAAAATATTTAATGAAATAAGAATAAAAATAAATAGAACTTGAAAATTTTCATGATTTGCAAAGACTTAAGAACAATTTTTTTTAATCAATTTTTAACACGCTAGAAAAAAAAAAACAAGTCACCATGGTTAAGCAATGCTGTTTTTTCCACTGCTTTTTTTAATGCTAAAAGTCATATTTGTTTGAAATCAGATTAATTAAACTTTAAAATTTGCTAGTTTTCCTTAAAAACCAATTTCATAAGTATATATTTTGTTTTTACAAGATTTTAAATGAAGAACTAACTTGTTCACAAACATCACAGAAGAGAACAACTGTTAATTTTATTGAAGGGGGGGGATATCTCACCCAAATTTCCAATGTGCTAGAAAGAATTCAAATATTTAATAAAATAATAAAGATACTTTGGTTTTTCCTCTTTATAATAAACATTTGGCGATAAATGGTTTTTAATCATGTTTTGGGGCTGTTTTTTGGGGGGGGCTCTTAATAAATTTTGTCATTTCGTCATCTTGTATATGATAAGATTGTCTTGCATTCACCGACATATGGGATAAGGACTATTTGTTTCTAATGAAGTTTTTCAGTTAATACTTTGCTTAACTTTTGGGAGGCATTTTTTACTATCCCAATGTGTCTTAGGATTTCAGCGTTGCATTTTTAGAATACTTCAGAGAGATTTCAGTTGCTATACTGTTTGATTGTGGTATCTTAAATTCTATCAAAACTAATGCATTTATTTTTTTCATTTCTATACAGTATGTCATTTATTCTTGACTTTGCAATGACCAACTATTAATAATGACAATCAGAATCTTCTGGTTAAGAACCAACTTTATCATAAATGAGGAAACACAGATAACTGATGATTTATAACAGCAATTCCCAAACTGGAGGAAATTTCCCCCTGGGAGGAAATTTGAAGCTACCAGAGAGGAAATAATTACACTACCTACTAAATAACTTTACTCATAATGAAGCCCAAAGCAGAAAACCGACTGAAGGTGGAATGTGACATACGTTGCACACTTGCCAAAACTAACTGATATTGATACACTGGTGCACAAGAAGCAGCCTCACCCTTCTCACCAATTCTGAAGTAGAAGAGCAAACAAAAGTCCTTTTATTTGTTACTAACCGCTCTCTATGGCAAATGCTTAGTTGTTACTAACCGCTCTCTATGGCTATGCTTAGTTGTTACTAACTGTTCTCTATCCACTTTACTCTGTAACTATAAGTTTATCAGTATATTTGTACATTTGAAAAATAAATTAGTAAATAGTCTCAGTGTGTTTTAACTGCTCTTTCTATCATACACATGAAGGGGGAAATCTGGATGGTCGGACTGGGTGTAGGGGGAAATGACAAAAAAGTTTGGGAACCACTGATTTACAATGTTACATATTTTACCATTATTTTTATAATAAAAAAAAATAAAAAGATAAAGTGCTTCATATACACAATTGTCTTCTGTTATGATTTTTTTTTTTTAATGTATACTAACACTTATGGTCCTCCACCACTCATTTACTGAGCAGGCAGTTTAAGACGGACGGTTCCCAGGTTAACAATACGAGGGTTGAAAAAGTAAGAGTACGCTAGCTAAGACAAGAGAAGTGCGTGAATGCCAAGGGGGCTAACAGTTTGAACATTTGACGGATTGATAATCAATACATTTTGGTTTTCATTGCTGTACACCTACCTTTGCACCCTTTTAATATACAGGGTAGTTGGTTATTGGATTTTACGGCATGTCAACTCTTATTTGGGTCATTTTAGCTTTGTTTATTTATGTATACAAGGTAGTTATTCTGTTTAATAGGTTGGGAGGTTGTTGGGTTTTATGATCTGTTGTTTTTTGTTTTTTTATAAAATTGCTTTATATTGTGATTGTTTCTGTAAGTTGTTTATATATGTAGGGGTATATAAATGGAAAGAATTGTAATGGTTTTGTCTAGTGTCACTTGTGTTGCTATTGGTTGTAGTTTAGTTTTAATATGTATTTTGCTTTGTGGTACGTCATTCCTAATCAGTATTGACACTCCTCCATTAGCTTTGTGTCTTGTATTGTAATTATAGTCGTATTGTTTATCATTTTTTTATTTTATTTTTAAGTTATCATTTTCTTGTAAAAAAAAAAAGTTTCCTGTAAGCAGATTACTGCTGGATGCAGTTGTGATGCAAGTATGAGAAGATTGTTGCAATTAGATTTTATTTCACGACAGTTCCATCGCATGATCTTATGTGCCATAGTTGCATTTTATATATACAGGGTGTCCTTAAAGTCCAGGCACACAGGAAATTTTATTAACCATTTTTTTTTTTTTATCTCCACGGATTAAACATAGTTTTGTTGAAAGATGAATTGAACTTGACTTCTTTTTCTGGGTTATGCTAAAGGAGAAGGTGTACTCAATGAAAATCACAGATGCAACACACTTGATTGTGTGCATAAAGAGTGAATGTGCTACAATTGACAACAATGCAGAGTTCACAGGAATCTTGCAAAGTATCAATGTTTGCATCACCAAATGGGGGGGGGGGGGGAGAGAAAAGAAAAAAAAAAAAAAAAAACAGAAATCATATCGAAGATGTTATCTGTTCATATTCCAATCCAATAAAATGAAGTTAAAAATTTTGTTTCGTGAAAATGTGTGTCCAGACTTTCAGGACACTTCATACACACACAAAATTTTCAAGGGTCTAAAATGTATTTAAAAATTTTTACATCAGAAAATCATTTGATTTTTTAATAAAGATTTTGATAAAACGGTTTTTATTAAGTTTGAGGCATTTTTTCATCATATATGTTCATTTTTAGTGAGTGTACATAAATGCAGATTAGCTTCATACATGACCAAAATGAAAAACAGAATAGGAAAACTAACACTTTTTTCTTAAAAATCTTTGAGGGAAAGTCTCCACTTTGCAATGATTGCATTTTATGGTTTACAGTTTTTTTAAGTTCTCAGCTTAAAACAACAAATGATTAGAAATATCACTGATTAAGAATAGGGAGACCTACTTACATCCATAAGTAGGAAGGAAATTTTATTTTAGTTCAGTAATTACAGAATGGAAAACAGATTTAACAAAGAGAAAATCTGAATCTGAACATTTCTTAGAAAATGCAAAAATAATGTCCAATTGCTGTCCGAGAGAGAGAGAGAAAGAAAGAAAATATTTGCAATCAAACTTGTTTTGAAACTGGTTCACATTCCCCAGTTAAAACTTAGCTCATACCAGGCCCACAGCAGCATAGAGTGTGACCTAGCCTCAAGCTCAAATCCTAATTAAAAAAAAAGAAAATACAAAACTCTACATTGCATTAAACCAAGTAGAATCAAATGGTATTGCAGCATATATATCCTAATTGGTATCAAAAGAAACTATGTCCAAATAACACTAAGCCTAATTATAGGCCTTCTGCAGCAGTAAGTCATTCAAATAAGATGATTATTTGAACACCTTTGGAGAGCACAAATAAAATTATTACCTTTCAAGTGGCCATAATTTTAGTTGCTGGACTTATAATTCAAACCCTTAACCCTATCATGTATTTATATGTGACATCTCATTCATTTTTCCTTAGCCATTTTCAAGGGGGTTTTATTTGGATATTGTAAAAAGAAACTAACACCACCAAGACAAAACACCCTTGAAAATGGCTAAGGAAGTGGCTGAAAGTGATTGGGACAATGAACAGATTTTGTACTTCCTCAAACCGGGGGGGGGTGTAAAAAATTAAGAATGCTGAAAAAAAAAAAAAAAAAAAAAAATAAAATAAAATAAAATAAAATAAAAATAAAAAATAAAAAAATAAAACAAAATACATATTAAAACTAAACTACAAGCAATAGCAACACAAGTGACACTAGACAAAACCATTACAATTCTTTCCATTTATATACCCATACAAGAATCAATAAATACAGACATAAACAACTTGTTTGTCGTATTTCACGAAAGATGTTTAAAAGAAAGGTTGCTGCTAAACCCCCTGAAGAGTGGACAGACAGGTCTGCATACAAAACTAAGGAGTCAGGATGTTGATGGTTACATCAATTAGCTAAGAGTAAACTTTTACTTATGTGTGTGTGTGTGTGTGTGTGTGTGTGTGCGCGCGTATATATATATATATATATATATATATATAATCACCAAATATAAGAAAAAAAGCTTTCCATTCCTGTTCACACCACCTGATGAGACATTGTAGTTTCAATGTAGAAACAATTGTACGATTTGTAGTGGATGTATAAAAAAATTGTACATGTTCTAAAATATAATTTATAATAAATATTCACAGCTCTATATATTATATATCGAGCACTGTTTTAAATTAATGTTTTGGACGTTGCAAAAAAAAAAAAAAAAAATTTTTTTTTCTTCATTCCTTATTCACTCGTGTGTGTGTGTATATATATATATATATATTCACTAATCTGTGATACTTAAGGTTTAAAATTCATTTTAAAAGTAAAAAGCTTTCTTGAAGATTTCAATGAGAGCCAAAAGGATTAAATTTACTATTTCCAGTAAGCAAAATACTCTGCATTATTCCAGACAAATATTGATTAATGTCGATTTGTCTTTTGGAGGTTAAGAATAGCTGAATACTGCCCCCCACCCCCCCTTTTTTAGTCATCACACTGTAATTTTCTTTATTAAAAAAAAAAAAAAAAAAAAACAAGAAAAAGTCTTCCAAAAATAAAATATACTTTTCTGAAACAAAGAGGATTATTAGCCAATTTAAGTAATATTAATCTGATTTGAAACAAATATCATTTACTTTAAGCTGAAAATAATAAAAAAATGAATTTTTAAAACAAACAGTAGCGATAATTACGTACTTGTCAATCACTTAACAAGCACTGATAAGGCGTTGACAGATTTATTGTTCTATGAAGACTATCTGTTAAGACATAACTTAAAAAGTGACGAGTGAACACTTATTTTTAATATAATTTTTAAGTACTCAGTAATCTTAAAAATGTTGCAAATATTCTCCATAAATCAATTTTAGGAATGTTGACAGTTTTCTGATAATCCCCATACTTTCAAAATGGGTATGTTTATACACATAAAAATTTTTATTGTGATGGTTTGTATTAAACTTTTCAATTTTTGCTTAGTAAAGATAGTCTTCATTTAATAACCTAATGAGATCAAAGTTTTGAAGAAATTTGAAAAGATTTAAAACTTATTATAATTAGAAAAAAAAAAAAAAAAAAAAAAAGAAAAAAAAAGGAAAATAATTCTTGTAAAAAATTCAAAAATCCTTCAGACTATAATGTCCTTAATATATATTATTTATAAAAGGCAATTAAAAGCTTAATTAAATAACATTAGTTTTACTGCAGTTTTTATTTTACTATTCAAAGCAGATTTTCAGGAAAGCAGTAACTGGGGAAAGAAAAAGAAAATTATAGATGAGTCCTGTGTTTAATAAAAAGTTCAGGATCAGAATTTAATTTCTAGGAATTAAATAAGTAAGGGATAACAGATGGGTAAAGAACAGTCCTGAATGCTTCATTAAAATCCAACAATTACTTAAAACTAAAATTTCGAACAGATTAATAACTAAAAAAATACTTTGGTCTTTCCTCTTAAATATTTTAATAAGTTTGGAGCCTTTTTTCTGCAAATTAGTAGGGGTATGTGTATATATATATATATATATATATATATATACACACACACACACACACAGACAGAGAGGCAGGCAGCAATCTTTCATTTAAACATGTTTGTTAAAAATTATCAACAAGGAAGATTTTATAAATTGTTGATTTAATTTTTCCATTATTCTGACATGTTTTCTTTTTGCTGGAAATAATTATAGAACATTTTTACATTCTTTAACTTTTCTTTCTCAGTGCTTTCAGCCTCTTCATAAGCCATTTTTAAGAATGTTATTTTTCCGATATTGTCCTGTTCTCATGTTTGGCTGTAATGTAATTTTTCATTTAGAATTTTTATTTTGCTTTTTGAGAAAGAGTTCTTTAAAGATGTCATGTGATGTACACGGCAGGCATCATATGAGCATCTGTCTATATGTTTTTTTGTTTTTTTTTAAACTTTCAAAATTTCATTTCCACTGTTAAATAGTGTAAGTATATATATATATCTCTAAACTTATTTATAAATGGAACTTTGTGTGTGTCCGTTACCTATAGACTCCAAAATGGCTGAATCGATTTTCTTGAAAATTTACACAGTCGTACTATAAGCGTCTACAAGTGTTCTTAGCTAGGTTTTGTGTTGAGGTACCCCCGATAAATATCGAAAATCGATAATCGAAAAAAATCGGGTTATAGAAGGATTTTGATACACTCATAGACAAAGACATAAATGACATTCAGAAGTTTCAAGGTTGCAGTTCTTACAATAGTGCAGAAAATTGATAATATATATATAAAAGCTTTCATTACACCCGACCAACGCCGGGCTATACTGCTAGTATATATATATATATATATATATATATATATATATATATATATTATTGGACATTTTAAAACAAAGCAACTGGTTTCTCTCCCACTCTTCAGGCCTCATTGGGGAAATAAAAACTTAGAATAAAATAAATCATGGGATGACTGAAGGTTGGGAGAGGAGTGGGAAAAAAAAAAGAAGAAAGAATAGTACGAAAGGGAAAGAAGTACTAGAGGCTAAAGAAAGCAAGTCCCAGCAAACATTCACACTGTTTAGAGAGATAAGGTTTGCAGGACCTGATATACAGAGCCTCTAGTACTCTTAAGTGGAATACAGAGTGTGACTGAGACACAACCGTGAACCAGTCTACCCTGAACTCAGCAGCACAATGTTATTTAAAAAGTGCTTGCATATAGAGGAACTATAGGTATTTGGGACAGGTTCATTCAAAGCCAAGGTATGATTCTTGATCTTACTTGAAACGTGTTGTTTAATCCGCATATCTAGATGCTGAGTAGTTCTCCCTATATAGTTGGCTCCACAACCACAATTATACATCACAGTTATTTACATCACAGAATTTATTTGATGAGGCAGGAGAACATCCTTATGACCAGAATAGAAAATAGGCTGGGAATGAAACACTACATGAACCTCAGCCGAGAAATAACAAGCATGAACACTAGATGAAATTGGTCTCATCAAGTTTTCACAGCCAGCTCCAATCCATGAAGGTCTGAGATAAACAGGGTATTTTCTTTTTTACCTATAATTGATTTGACCTTTCTGAACTTAGGAATCTTGTTGTGGATAACAGAATGAACAGTATTGGGGATATCCCACACCATATAAAAAAAAAAAAAATTTAAATACTTCAAGGAGTTGCTTTTAACTAGTATAGATATTAAGGTAAAAAAATAAAATTAAAATTTTTTTATCAAGTTAAAAAAAAAAAAAAATTATTCTAAAATAATTCATTTGTGAACAAAAATTTACAAATTGAAAGTTTAATTAAAATCTGACAATTATTTGATTTCTGTAAAGAATTTCCAAATTAATGCATTTTTTTTTACTGCAAAAAAAATCCTAAAATTTCCTATACTAATCTTGTTCATCAAACCATCATGAATGAACTCCCTAACATTCAACATAATGCCTTCTGGAACAATGATTGGGTGTCAGAGAGGATATTCTTAACCCTCAGGAAAAACTTCAAGGTTCTTTGACATCTGATCTAGGAAGCTGATATTGAGCATATGTTTGGCATTAACTGCTTTCAGACAGATGGAGATAATGGATCTCATGATGTCCCTGAGGAGCCTTGACTCCCCACAAGAGGGATTTGTTGGGTAAAAGGGAGCAGAGAGTTTGTAAAAAGGAATGTGGTAAATGTGCAAGGCACAAATTTCTGTCCTCCCCTTTTAGACAAGATTGCTCTATGAGTATAGACAAACTGTCACCTCAGCTTTGTCCTACATCCCCAAAAACTTCATTTCCAATTGGAGGTCAAGACCAGTTTCTTATGTCTTTGTCTATGACTGTATCAAATTTGATTAAAATTGGACCACTCCTTCTATAACCCGATTTTTTCGATTATAGATTTTCAATATTTATCAGGGGTACCTTGACACAAAACCTAGCTAAGAACACTCGCAGACGCTCATTTACAACTATGTAAATTTTCAAGATAATCAGTTCAGCTGTTTCAGAGTCTATAGGTAACGGACACACACAAAGTTCCATTTATAAATAAGTTTAGATCAACTAAATTTCATTACCATAGATTACAAAAATAATTTTAACATTTTGATATGATGAATGAGATTAAGTGGTATAAGTTATTACAACCATGATGGAGTAATGGATAGTGGCTCAGATTGATGAATTGGTGAGCAGAGTTTAAATTCCAGTCGAGTTCGTAACATTCACCTATGTGCAAATGATATCTCATCTAATTCTTATTTAGTATGACAGAAGCAGTCAGTTTTGATTAACCAGACCATTATTAATATAACTCAATTCAAGACATTGTATTTGTAAAAATTAAATATACATCAATCGGGGGGGGGGGGATGGAGTTGGATGCATTTTTTTATTTAAGTCTCACGTCTAATAAATAGTAGAATTAGTAGTGCATTTCTAGAATTCACATTTGCCTACATGTTCATAATGAAAAAAAAAAAAAAATAATAATAATACATACTGTTCTCCAAATTCCAACATTGGTGGATCCAGTCTAACACCATTTGGTAAAATATTTTCTTCATGAATACTAGAAAGAAAAAAAATAAAGGGGACAATGAGACAGACAAGATAAAGGGGGAAAAAATATCAGCATTAAGAATTTTAAATCATCCATAGATGTTAGTTTACAGCAGCACCAGGAGTTATAAGTGAATTCAGTAAACAGGAACTAACATTTACTGGGTGACTGTACAAAAAGGTCAATAACAGAAACCTACAGATATAATCAGTTAATTTATAAAACAAAGACAACATGACAAAAATAATATTTAAAATTTAAAAGCATGGGCTTGTAACGATCCTACATTAAAAACAAAGTAACATTACTCTAGAGATCCATCAAAATGATAAATATTGATCTTTTTTTCTAGATCATTACATTAATTTCAATCTTTCTGTAGTGGTAATCATTTCTAACACCCCTTGCTCTGTACAGAGCATGTTCATCAGTAATATTTATTTCTGGTGTCGGGGAAGTGGAAGATTAACCACCCCCATCATGGAAAACTCAACCAGGAGCAATCACATCTTTGCCTTTTTCAGACGAATCCTTAAAATTTTCCCGAAGATTATGCTAGTTTGATTATTTGGGAATTTAGCCAGAGAATTAGTTTTACATTTACTGTGGTTCTACCTGTCTAATTCAGGGGTTTTCAAACTGTGGTCCACGAACCACAGGGGGTCCACAAGGATAAGATAGGGAGTCCATGGATTAACTCATCACGTTAAATTCAAAGTATAAATTTTCAATGTCTGGATATCTATTTTTACTTATTAATGTTATCAAATGAGAAAAGCTTGCACTATCACTCATTACATGTCAATGTTATTTATACAAAAAATTATTTTACACATGCAAGAGCATGATGTTCAAATTTACTTTTTTTTCAGGGTGCAAGTGTCACCCATGGATAAATTTTTAATAAAGAGGTCCTTAAGTCAAAAAGTTTGAAAATCCCTGGTCTAATTAATGTCATTGAATTTTTTCCGACAGTCTTTTACTGATTTGTTTTCATTTTTTTTTTTTTCTTTCTTTCTAAAAGGAAATTTCAGAAATCCCAATATCAAGTTTATATAGTTTCAATATTGCAACAATACTTAGGTTGAACACAGATTTTCAGATTTCAAGTTATTTTTTTAGGATATATTTTTTAATATGTATGTGTTGATGAAATCAAATCTGTAGAAACTTTTTTTTTTTTCAAAATTTAAATTCTAAGTTTTTGCTGTGCAGCAATTAAAAACAGTATTTCAGTCAGGGGAAACAGACAGAAACCCTGAAGTGAAATTCATTAAGACAATGTATTTTTTTCTCTCAAAACAATTCATTCAGTATTTGTCAGTTGTGGGATGTTTAAGGACTTACTGTCATAAGTCAACATGCCAAGTCCAGTATGTTTAAAGCTTCCATTTATTATTGAATTCAATTTCGCCAATGTCTTAAAGAGAAAAAAAAATGTTATTGAAAATGATTAAATAAATCATTTTGTAGAGAGAGAGAAAAAAAAAAAAAAAAAAGACAAAAAAATTTATTTTATAAAAAAATAAAACTTACTTTAATTCTGAATAACTTTCCCCTGGTTTTATCTGAAAAAGTTAAGAATTTTATTTTAAAAAGATGACTACACAAGACACACAGACCTGTAAACAGAAAAAGTAACGTTTTAGCAATACAAGAAATTTAAAAAGTAAATCTTTGAAATGGGACAATTAAGCTATTAATAAAAGCTGCTTTTCCAAAATTATTTTTATTTGAATGTAAGAAAATATTCAATTATAAACTTGCTCTTCTCAAAGACAAAAAAGCGCCGTGAGGTGAGTGGATTTTAGTAAATTTTTTTTTTATATTTATGGTTACTGTGGTTGATTTTTTATAAACTAGAATTTTTCTCTTCAACACGCTGACCTCACAGTATTTAGTATTGTTGAAGTTATCACTAACATTTTTTGTCAAGATTTACAAACTCTACATTTAAAAAAAAAAAATATTGCTTTATTATTAAATAAGTATTTGTTATTTTAATAATGAAATTGTTTTTAAAATAGTTGGAGTATTTTGTATGTTAAATAATAAAACTTAATTTTTTCCTTAAAACAAACAAATGAAAATTTGTATTAATCTACGCACCTTAGTAGTATACTTTCTCCACCTTTACCTGTTTGCACATCTCTCCAAAATTTGATTTTGATCAGCCAACATATCGCTATTTTAGAGCGTGTGGCACACAAACTAACGGGAGTCACAGAATTTTATACATACAGAGTAATTGAAAAGTAACTCCCCATTTTAAAATATTTATTATAATTTTTACAAGAAATGGATATCAGAGTAAAGTGTTTAGCATAGGGTTTTATTTAAAATTCGATATGGACATAAGACATTAAATTTAATATGATCAATAGCAATAAACAGGAGAATTATATCAATGTTGCAAATATCTTCATCAGTGGTGGAATGTCTTTCGAAATAAGTATTCTAAAGTCTCTTAGTTTACATTGCAGAAACAAAATAGTGAAATATCCGTTCATTTCAACCATTGATATCTCATTTATTTGAGGCTATTTTGATAAGATACGTACGTAAACAAAATCCAATTTTTTCACTTTCTAAAAGATACAATTATTTTATATGCATCATGATTAGTTTTTATTTAATGCCAGTTTAAATCATATCACTATTTCAATGAGTTTATTCATACCAGTTTTTTTTTTTAATTTAAACATAAACACGTTTAAAGTGTCAAAATAAGCACTTGTTTCAAGGGTTTTAAATGTAATTTTTTTTTTTTATTGAGGTGGTCCAGAAAAAAAAAAATTGCTTAAGCTCTGTTGTGCTTGGAATCACTGCAAGAAACTACAAGGCATTAAGTGTGGAAATTATATGAACGATCAAAATTACCCTTCTGTGTTATGCCTTAACTACTTAATTTTTTTTTAACACTACTTTTCACTTACACGCAAATACCCTTGGGAAAGGTATTAATCCATCTCTTCCTTCCAGTTACGAGTTAAATAACAGGACAGATTGGGTTCTATAGCCTTGGTCGGCAACCAGTCTACCGCAGAAAGCAATGGCAACCTACTGCGGGATAATCTTCTGCCCAGTCAGTCATGTCTCTTTTGAGACATGATCGCCCAAGCGTGTATCACGTATGGTACTTAACTGACTGACTTTACCCAATGTTTAGACTGGTCCGACCTAATAATTATTGATTCCATTAATATTGTATATCTTTTACCTCAAGACTACCTGTATGAAATATTATATATATTATCATGGGTTTTAACGAGTCTGAAGCCAGCATCTTCAGTTATTCTGTTGAAATTGGATTCTCATCCAATAACACGAGAGAGAAAACTGTCAAGCTTTGAATGGTCATAACTTTGTTGCTAATTAAGTTACAAAGATAAACTCAGTATAATTTTTTGTTTAGTCAAGCTCTCTATGGCTGGATTAAAAATTTCTTTTAATTTTATCAGATATATTGAAAATAAAATTTTATCTTTGATACCTATTTGAAATAATCAGTTTAGATATCAGTGGATATCTAAATCTAATCTAATCTAAACTTATTTGTAAATGGAACTTTGTCTCTGTGTGTGTGTGTGTGTGTGTGTGTGTGTGTGTCCATTACCTATAGACTCCAAAATGGCTAAACCGATGTTTTTTGAAAATTTACAGTTGTACTATAAGTGTCTGTGAGTGTTCTTAGCTAGGTTTTGTGTTGAGGTATCCCCGATAAATATCAAAAATCGATAATCGAAAAAATTGGGTTATAGAAAGAGTGGTCCGATTTTAATCAAATTTGATACACTCATAGACAAAGACATAAGAAACAATATTCGGAAGTTTCAAGGTTGCAGTTCTTACAATAGAGCAGAAAAATCGATTATATATATAAAAAAGGCAAGATGTTTGTATGTATTTTTTTCAGCCCTTTTATTTTAGTTTTTGCTTCAGGTTTGGCTCTAAGTAGGTATAATTATCGTTCTTAGTCTCGGCCACGATACCATTTACTCAGAGGACATATTTAGCCTTCAAAATTCAGTTTACAACAGAAAAAACTTATTTGATATCGATACCAGAAAATCAAAATTTGACTTACATCCATTCATTTTTCTTTCAGTCTACGGTTTCACTTTAACTGGAAACAACTATTGCTTTTTAGTCTTTCGTGTCAACATCCAAAGAGTCTGAGCTCCAGGACCATGGATTAGTTTTAAAGCTTTCATTACACCCGAGCAACGCCGGGTTATACTGCTAGTAATTCATAATGTAAAAAACATAAGTTACAAAAATAAATATGTCAATTCCCTGCCTACATGAGATGACATACCAAATTATTTTGGATCTTTGGCAAACTTTTAGATCATAGTTCCAGATTATTCCACCTTTACTCGTAATCAATTATCAATAAGAACTGCCCCCCATCACCCAATAAATATAAGGAATAACCAAAATATTCAACATGAACAGAGAGAAATCCTAAATTCTAGAGCAGAGATTAGCACATCTTTTGCTATTACGTCATTACAACTATTTCCATGGATGCCATTTCTCACCCAAATACTTAGAGTAAAATCTATATTGTGTTAAAAAGAAAAAAAGAAAAGTTTTGAATCATATTAAGATGTTCATTTTGGATATATATATATATATGAGAGAGAATTCATTATGAAAGAAAAACAAATTACACAAAATGATGACAATGAAAAAGAAAAACTTCTCTCAGTCTGATCCAGTTGTACCTCTTTTCTATCAAGAAAATCTTTCAGATTTGGTTACACAACAATCAAATACTTTAAACTCAATTTGTTCAGACAAAACCTAGTTATCTTTTCATTAGCTGTTTGCTGAACACTACTTTTGAGTCTGCACAGGGTTTATACAAAAACTGAATTATAAAAACAAAGGTTTGGTTTTGTCTCAGTACCTCTTAAATCTTCAAAAATTTTTTTAAGTCTATTCACGTGTGTTGTGGTGCAGTGAATATCGGCTTGGAACTAGAATTCAGAGAGCAGAGTTCAAATTCCAGTTGAATATATTGCATTCACTTACAAATATCCTAAGGAAAGGTATTAATTTATCTCTTCCTTCCAGCTATAAGTTAAATAGCAGGACAGATTGGGTTCTATAGCCTTGGTTGTCAACCAGTCTACCATAGAAATTAATGACAACCTATTGTGGGAAAATCTTCTTCACAGTCAGTAATGTTTCTTTCAAGACATGATCTTCTAAGCATGTATCATATTGCACTTAACTGGCTGATACATATTTCTAAAACAATTTTCATATACGAGGGTTTTGAAATCAATTTTAAAATGGAAGAAATCAAACATAAAATTGTAACTATTTTACAGTCAGATTTTATGCAAGTCAATGGTATTATCAACCAATTGATATTGGTCAAATTTTCAAGATATGATAAATATGCTTACAAGTTTTTAACTTACACCTATCCTTATTATAATTACTGATAAATGGTTCAGAAGGTGTCAAGTGTTATTATACAAACTGTGTACACTGTAAATCTATCTTGATACAGAACCTTGAAACAGGTTTGATTAAGATCTAAATTAATTAGTTTATGTGTTAACATGAATTCTTTGACATTTTATAATCTTCAATCTTTCAATCATTGATTTTGTTAATTTCAAAACAATAGTAAAGTTAACATAAATTACAGTAATTTTTATTGCTTCCAAGAGATCTTTACTTAAACCAGTCAGTTAAGTGCCATATGTGATACACGCTTTGGGTGATCATGTCTCGAAAGAGACATGACTGGCTGGGCAGAACATTATCCCACAGTAGGTCGCCATTGCTTTCTGCAGTAGACTGGTTGCTAGCCAAGGTTATAGATTCCAATATGTCTTATTATTTAACCCATAAATGGAGGGAAGAGAGATTAATACCTTTCCCAATGGTATTTGGATGTAAGTGAATGCAACAAATTCAAATGGAATTTGAACTCGGCTCACTGATTTGTCATTCCGAGTCGATACCTAATGCACCACAATGCACATCCATAGTTACTTAAATACCAGTCTCAAAATTTCTGTTAATGATGAGCCCTAAGTTTTCTAATGAATATGGATTAATATCTGGAGGATGGACCATTCCATTTGTTGTCTTGGAAACTTTTTTTTCCAGAAAGCTATTCAGATTATGCAAGAGCAGTTTTGCATGAATCAGGCTTAATTGTTGCGACCTGTGCAGCTCAAAAATTCTCTAAGAACTTTTTATATTAATCTTGATACCTTGAAGGGAGATGATATTTTACTACCTACTAGCAGTATAGCCCAGCGTTGCTCGGGTGTAATGAAAGCTTTAAAACTAATCCATGGTCCTGGAGCTCAGACTCAGCCTAAAGAATATTTGTGTGAAGTTTGGTGAGAATCAGATAGAAATTGTGGATTTGTATAAAGGACATACAGACAGATAAACAGACACACAAAAACAGCTTGCCTTTTTTTATACATATATATATATATATATATAAAATCGATTTTCTGCACTATTGTAAGAACTGCAACCTCGAAACTTCTGAATATCGTTTTTTATGTCTTTGTCTATGAGTGTATCAAATTTGATTAAAATCGGACCACTCCTATAAACAGATTTTTTTTATTATCAATATCGGGGGGGGGGGGGTATGACACAAAACCTAGCTAAGAACACTCGCAGACACTTATAGTACAACTGTGTAAATTTTCAAGAAAATGAGATCAGCCGTTTCGGAGTCTATAGGTAACAGACACGCACAAAGTTCCATTCATAAATAAGTTTAGATAATAATAACCCAAAATATTGATCAAGTCTACTGTTGTCTTCTAAGCCATGTTGATTGACTATTTTCATGAAGAGTTCACCCATCAGACCAATCCAATGTAGCTTTACATTCATCATTAAAAATTAGTGTTAAGACATCATTTTTCGTGTACTTTTTTGGCCAATTTACATTTATTTTGCGACACTTAAAGATAGTACTTTGGTCAGTTATGGTTAAGTCTCTTAAATTTCTGCATCTTTTCTCTTTATTTGTCAGACAAGATTCAGCTTTTTTTTATCTAATTTTTTCATAATTTCTAATGTAGTGTTCCCATCATCCAAGAAAGTTTATCAGATCTATTTCCATTTTGAGGTTATAACTTTCTTGCAAACCATGGTAAATTTAATAAATATGGAATTAAGATCTATCCACATTTCATTTCGTTTTTCTATGTACAGTTGTTCCGCCACAATTTCCTGTTCTTTGTAGCCCTTAATAAATTGTATATATTATATATATATATATATATATATATATATAAATAAAAGGCAATCTGTGAGTCTTTGTGCACGCCTACATTTTTTAAGCTAAGCCATTCAAACTTTCTAGAGACACATATCTACAAGGAAACCAGGTTGACACATACTTTTTGAGTTTTAAGTTCAGCAATTTTCCCTTTTGCACTTTTTGGCCAATGAAGCCGATTGTTTACATTTACTCCGTAAAACATCTAAGATGGTTGCTAAATTACGTCACAGAAATCAAATCACATGTCAAACGCAACTAAAATATTTATTAAAAAAAAAAAATACAATAATGAGCCTTTATATTTAATTTTTATTCCGACGTTTTATTTCCATAAAACATCTAAGATGGTTGCTGAATTACATCACAGAAATCAAATCAAAAGTGTCAAACACGACTAAAATATTTTTTATAAAAAAAAAAAAAAAAAAAAAAAAAAAAAGCCTTTATATTTAATTTTTATTCTGATATTTTAAAAATTCATTTGGTCAACAAAAAATTGTGAATATTTTTCCCTGTAATTTTGAAACAAAAGAAATATTAAAAAATGTAGGTGTACATAAGGAACAGTCACACGCAGACTCACAGATTGCCTTATATATATATATATATATATATATATATATTATATTTTAAGTGTCTGCAGCAAATTTAAACGTATTTGTTTCATCCGCTGAAGAAATTAAAATGATCTGAGTTGCACGGGCAACGCCAGGCTATGATGCTAGTCTCTCCTAAAGACTTCTCTGCCATCCATTTAAGATTGCTAGGGAGGTTAGGTGTCATTTTCCTGCGTCGCTCTTGCCTTTAATCTTTTATGAGTATCAAATTTTCCAAGCCTTTTTGATTCGTTATGTGCCCTAGAAAGTTCAACTATCTATTTAGTTATGGTATGATAAAGAGTCCTTAAGTTGCATGACAAAACCTCAACTACCAAATAAGCTATTATAAATACTTATAATGAAAACAAGCTGAAATTCAAATAAAGTCTTTGACTAACATCAGTTAGGTCATACCAATTATGGTAAAAAAGACTTGCATACAAAAGTAAATTCAAGAGTAATACTTTACATATAGACCAATTAAGGATTTACTACAAATATTTTGAGTGTGTTTCTTGTAGTGAGATATGGATAATTTTAAAAGAAATTATATCTGCTTGAGCATAAGAAAAATGAGTGTCAGCCAGTTAAGTGCCATATGATACACGCTTTGGGTGATCATGTCTCGAAAGAGACATGACTGGCTGGGCAGAACATTATCCCACAGTAGTTTGCCATAGCTTTCTGCAGTAGACTGGTTGCCAGCCAAGGCTATAGAACCTAATTTGTCCTGTTATTTGACCCATAACTGGAGGGATGAGAAGGATTAATACCTTTCCCAAGGGTATTTGTGCGTAAGTGAATGCAAGGAATTCAACTGGATTTTTAACTCGGCTCCCCGATTTGTCATTCAGAGTCGATATTCACTGCACCACAACGTACATCTACAAGAAAAATGAGAACCCCAACAAATTATTTAAACAGGCTTGACTGGTATTTATCATCACCATTAGTTACAGATTAAGTAGAAATTGTTATCTTATATCAAATAGAAATTGTTATCTTATGGAGTAAGGCCAAGTATACTGTCTGATGAAGGCTCAAAAGTACAGTGGTCAAAACATTGTAATAAAGACATTGTGTGCTGTTAACAGAAATATCTACTTTACCATATCTAATTAACAGTGACATTTCATTTTTTTTCTTTTATTTTGTAACATACTTGAAGCAAGTTTTGGAAATTTATTTGTAAATTAAAAAGATTTCAATGCAAATTTTCATAGCTGGAGTTGTTAAAATATCACTCATGAATTTGTATTAATTCAGCAAAATTAAATTGTTCATGTAAAATATAGCCCTATGAACATTAAAGAAAAAAATTTTAAGACAATATGTAATGCAATCTGTTTTTATAAAAAAAATTTCTATGTCAGGGAATACACCAACTGTTTAGAAAAACTAAAAAACAAAAAAAAAATACTATACCATATTACATTTTTAAACAAACGCTCTTATATTTAAAAAGATTCTAAATTTCAATTCTCATAAAAAAATTCAATTCACTGCAGTTATTAAAACACCAAAGTAAACTAAGCAAGATTTTCTTTAAAAATAGTTTGCTGAAATGTTAGAGCTTGCACACAAAAAAAGAAAAAAAAAAATGGTTTCCATCTTGAATTTTCAAGTAAATATGGCTGGTTTGTGCTTTCCTGTTTTAGACACAAAAAAAAAAAAAAAAAAAAAAAAAAAAAAAAAAAAAAATGGTTAAAAAACACATTCTAAAGAAAAATGAAAATTGCAAAACCAGTTTCTCATCTACGCAACATCCATAAACATGAATATTTCAGCTAAAACTTGATTTCCTACATTTTTGCTTAAGAAAAAGAAAATGTGTCTCAAATACCAAAATTTTTCTGAGAAAAAAAAAAAAAAATTTTTTTTAATTGGTGATTAGTCATTTAATCAAGCATAAATGGTTACAGCCGCTAAGAAATTAAGATATAACTAAATTGCAAAATTTTCTCGCTTCCTTGACAAAAACAATTGAAACAAGAGAAGGAAAGAATTCTTGTGTAGCTCTAACATTTAGGTCAATTGGCAAATTATATATTTTTTAAACATTTTACCAAAGGAAATTTCTTATATTTTCTATCCAAGTGTGAATAAATTAATTTATGTCATAACGACATATGTAGAACCTCATGCAAACTTACAAGTATTAGATTTCTGTTAAAGGTTTTCTCGACAATTTCTTAACCCACATCAAACTATAATAGACAAGCCTCAGCATGTAGTCTCAAAGAGAAAAGAATGGTTTCCCTCCATGACAGTGATAAAAACATTTATACCCACAAAATAATTCCTTGAACTGGTAAAGTAATTGTACAAAAGATGCCCCCCCACCACACGTTCCAACTTTTAATGTTTATAAACATGTTTCCCCAAGCAGCTAATTCCAAATTTGCAGACAGTTGTATTTATTTATAAATGCAGTCTATACAAAATGCTAATAACAACCTCACTAGTTGCTATGTCATGACAAGTAGGTATTTATATAGACTAGTACAGTCAGTCAGTTAAGTGCCATAGGTGAAACACACTTGGGCGATCATGTCTCGAAAGAGACATGACTGACTGGGCAGAAGATTTTCCTGCACTAGGTTGCCATTGCTTTCTGCAGTAGACTGGTTGCCAGCCAAGGCTATAGAACCCAAATCTGTCCTATTATTTGACTCCTAGCTAGAGGGGAGAATGATGTATTATATTATTAAGTATCAATTAGTGGGGGATCAGTTTTATATTGTTATGAAGTAATAAACTGATCCCCCACTTTATGCCCATTAGAAGCCTTAATCATGTTTCCAACTATTATATCCAGTCAGTCAGTTAAGTGCCATACTTGAAACATGCTTGGGCGATCATGTCTCGAAAGAGACATGACTGAGTGGGCAGATTTTCCCGCAGTAGGTTGCCATTTCTTTCTGCAGTAGACTGGTTACCAGCCAAGGCTATAGAACCCAATCTGTCCTGTTATTTAACCCATAACTAGAAGGAAGAGATGGATTGATACCTTTCCCAAGGGTATTTGCACATAAGTGAATGCAATGAATTTGACATCACACATGATTTATTAAACAGATTTATCAGAACTTTCATTCACTCCAATGACACAACAAATAGTAAAAGAATATATTGATATATGCCTTTCATATTTTATTACTGATCAATAAGACGACAATATTCATAAAACTCACATTGATTTTATCATTATTGACAGAATAGGGTTTTTATGTAGAAATTTAATCAAATATATAATCACAAACGTGTATATATATATATATATATATATATATATATATATATTATGAATTAATTGTACATTGTGACACGGAAATGGCTGTATTTCGAGATTCTCTTCATCAGGTAATGTTTGATGTTGTTGTACAAATGATCTTTGGTTTGCTGTTTATGTATGTGGGAAGATATAACATTTACATGTGTGTTTTTTTAAATAATCAGAGTGAAGATTCATCTTGGAATTTGGCCCCAAAGAATACATACTAACTTTTTCTCTTTATTCCTCCTTTTCTTCCTTACCTTACTTTTCTCCTCCTTTTTCCTCCCTAACGGTCAAGATGTCAACCTGCTTTCACACACACACGCGTGTGTGCATAAAGTTTCATTAAATATAACCGACAAGCTTTTGCGGTTAAGTTTTGCTTATTTTTTTTGTGTTCTCATAAATTATGTAGAAATTGTCTGAACATTCTGTATGCCCAAACACTTTTTGACTATACTTTTAGTCATTATCAAGGATGATTTTATTTTTACTTTCAACTGAATATATGAATTGTTTTATGTATACATCCAGAGTTATAGAGATCTTTTAAACAAGGTTAGCACATTGTGGCTGTGTTTATAGTTGATGTTATCAAGTGCTGGATTTTTCTTTTTATTAATAATGCTTCCATTATTTTATCTAATATATATATATATATATATATATATATATATATATATAAATAAATCCACTACATATATTGGTTTTACTACAACCACACTCTCCCGTAGACTTACATGTCACCTTTCTGATCAGAGTACAATTAAACAACATTTCTTAGAAAAATATAGCAATGTAGGTAATATCAGACAGATTTTAGTCAGTAACACAATAATCCTCACTCATACACACAGTAAAAAGAACCTTCAGATATTGGAGGCCATCTACATTAAATCCAAACAACCCACACTTAATAAAATCACGTTTAAATCTGGTCATAACACATTACATTACATTTAAACATATGGTTGTGTTATCATTTTGAGCTTTCATGTGGTGTGACGTCATAGAACCACATTACAAATTTACGAACTGCGTTTGCTATTTTTGGTAACTTATCATTGCCCGCAAAGTTTTATATCAACACAAGATAAAATCGTCGCTGATGGTGGCTGTTTTTATGCTAACGTCCTTGTGACCTCTCTGAAGATGGCTCATGTGAGCCAAAAGCTTAGAAACAACTTAATAAAGGATTATCCAAATGTTGGAGAATTTTTGTCTTTATTTTCAACTGAAATTAAAGCCAAAATACAATGTTTAGAATGGCTCATGATTAAACATAATAGACATACATTGTCTTTTACATTTAACAGTAGATGTTAAAAAATATATATATATATATATATTTTATAATCGTATCGCCCCAAGCAAGGCATCATACTGCCACTGTCGTGCAGCAGGGGGTTACATAGGAGGAAAGTTATGAGAAGGAGTGACAGAATAAAGGGGATGTCAGAAAAAGGGTATGAGAGGGATTAGAATACTGCAGAAATGAAATGAGGGCACGAGAGAGAGAGGATGCAGGTTAGGGAGATAAAAGATGACTATTGACTTTACATTTAAATTCTTGGAGATTATAGCTGTCAGGAAAGCAAGTAAACAGAAGGGAATTCCACAGGCAGGAAGTGTGAGAAAAGAAGCTGTTGGAGTAGAATTTGCATTTACATCTTATTAGTTTCACAGAAAAAGGGTGGGAGCTAATTGCTAATTTTGTGGCTTGAGTAAATTCATATATAGGGGGCACCAGTGAACTAAGTTCAGAGCAGATGCCATGAAAATATTTGTGCAAGAGACACAGGGAAGCCACACTGCGGTGGTGAGAAAGTGACTGTATTCGAGCTGCCAAGTTGGGATCGATTACATTGCAGATTCTCCGTTGAATTTTGTCAAGAACACCTACATGAATAGCAAGAGCACCCAACCAGGTATGGCAGCAGTATTCAATGAACAGGTGGATGGTAGATTTATATGTGTAGGATTGTTTCAACCAGGAAAAACCTTCCTGGCCCTGCAGCACTGGATTTAGCTATGGATTCTATGTAGAAATTGAATGCAACGACTTCAACAGGAATTTGAACTCGGCTCTGTTTTTTTTTTCATTTCGAGCTGATACCCACTGCACCACCCACACACATCCAGATTATATGGCAATTTTCAAAAAGAAATTGATTTTTGTTTTTACTTTTCAAAATAAGTTTTTTTTTTTTAATCATATCACCCTAAGCAAGGCGGTAACGCCACTGGTGCACAGGGGGGCTACGTAAGAGTAAGAAGATTGGAAAAGAGAAAACAGGGAACAAGGGATGAGCCTCTTCTTCACCTGTTCAATAGGCCTGGGTCGAGTGTGAACTGGGCAATAGTTTAGTTTAGTGAACCGGGCGATATCTACTCCAATTTGGAAAAAAAAAAGAAAAAAAAAAGAGTGAAAAGTTTGGAAAAGAGAAAACTGGAAACCACATCCTAAACATTTGTGTTATAAAAGTTTTGTCTATATCAAAATTCCTTTTGCTTTGACCAAAAGATATATTTGTATATGCCTCATGTTATTTTAATCATTCATAAAGAATAGCAAAAGGTTTCATAGAAAAAAAAAAAAAAAAAAAAAAAAATCTGCAAGTTTTATAAAAAATATAGTTGTATAGGTTGAAATGGGGGATTTAGCTAGAAGAGAGAGGGGAGGAAAAGAAAAAGTTCAGAAACATTTTGCACTAGATTGAAATTGATCATTTGAGAACCCAAGTTCATTTTTCTTGAGAGAGAGAGAAAAAAGCTCTATCAGAATAAATGTTAGGAAAGTGAACATTGTTTACAACTAAAATTTGATTTGGATTGTGTTTTTTTTTTTTTGGATGGGGGTTAATTATTTCACTTCATGCAAGGCAATAAAGCCACTAAGAGACTATTGGGTGTGAAAGAATATGAAAGAAAAAAAATCTAAAGGAGAGAGGACAAGAAATGAACAGGAATTGAAGAAATAGATGATCACTACTGATTGACATTGCATTTAAATTGCTGCCAATTTAGTACTGCACTTAAATTTATAAAATAGAGATGGTAAAGATGAAAGCTCGTCAGAACAATTACCATAAAAATGTCTATTTAAAAAAAAGCACAGAAAAGCTATAAAATTGCAGGTTCTTTTTTCGATTTTATCAAGATTCTCTGAATACATAGCAGAAGCACCAGCCCAGATGTGGCGGCAATATTCAATGCATAGATGAGGGGTAGATTGAGAAAGGTGGCAGACCCTGTTGAGAAAAATTGTTTTGCACAACACAATGAACCATCTTTCCTAGCAACTGATTCAATATAATCTTTGCACTTCACACCAGTGGAAGACATTAGCCCTAAAAAGTGCGAGGAGTCACCTGCCTGAAGGTTATCATCAGTTATGTTGAGGGAAGGCAAAAAAAGACACTCTAAGACAAAAAAAAAAAAGAAAAAAAAAAAGCAGTTTCATTTGGAGGCATTAAAACCGTATTTCTTGACCCAATTAACAAATTTTAGGGTTTTTTTTTAAATTTAAAATCAGCTGCCAGTTTGACTATATCAAACTGATCAGACACACCATTAAGACAAAAGTAAACAGGTGTGTCATCAGCAGAAATACTGAATTTGAAAACTGATGACATTGTAAAGGTCGTTGAGGAAAATAAGGAAAAAAACTAAGTCCAAGGCTAGAGCAGTCAGACACCAGCATAAATGTAAAAAGATCTAGAAAAGTAGCAATCAATGAAAACTTATTTTACAACTTGAGGAAAGATTCATCCAAAAATAACCTTTCAACTTGTGAAGAAGACTAGCATGCCAGACTGTCAAATACCTTTGAGATGTGCCCAAAACAGCAAGCACGTTTCTTTTAGGCCTATTACAGGAATTACATGCTTTGTGGGGACCCAGTTTAGATATGAAAGCAGAAACCATGAATGGAATTCAAAGCATATCACACATTAAAGACCCAGTTCAAATGAGAAATTCAGGCAAAGAAAATCTAGACCAAGGGTTGGCAACCTACGGCCCAAAGGCATTTTGACCGACCCACGAGCCTGATTACCAATGACTATTTTTAACATGAGTGACAAGGCTTTCGAATTCAACAAAAGGCCTGCTGTTATCTTCCTCTGATCCACCCAATCGAATTTGAATACTATGACCACAAAAACATGATCAAAACCCGATCCCTCCATTTCTGCATAAAAAATAAAAAAATAAACATAAAATGAAAACAGAGCTGATTTGACCGACTGACCGGCGATAGATATTAGACGGAGACACCTTCAAAGAGACAATGTTGTCTTAGTCAGCTTTCTACTTCATTCCTCCAATAGCGACCTCCTCAATCGCTTACCCCTGTCACCTACCCTATGTAAATTGCTGGAATCTTTCAATGGGTCATGTTCTAATCAAACGTTGTGTGTGTGTGTGTAGTACAATTTTCAATAACAGTTTCAAACCTACACCTCATAATTTCATCCATTTCACTTCGGTTGAGTTTTTTTTCACTTTGAAGTATTTTGATGTTCCTTGAGGAAAAGTTATTTTTGTTAGGTGATTTTTAATATTAGATTTTCTTTTGTTTTTCTAATTTCTCAATGTTTATTTTCATTATGGTTTTAAATATTTAGGTTGACAGGGGTCTGCATATGTAATTTTCATTAAAGGCCTTCATCCAGCCTGCAACCCGTCATAACACAATCCGGTCCACGGGGTTGAATGAGCTGCCAACCCCTGCTCTAGATGAATAGAATTGGAAGAGAATTTACAAGCAAAGCATTCTGCATTAGATGACAATACCTCAAACTGAGCGAAAAGAGGAGAGATAGCAGACTTACCTCTTACTTAACACACTATTACAAAACTGCCAGTGGTCACAAGAATTACCTCATTTTGTATGCAAACACAGATTTAGCATCATTGACAACACAAAGAGGCGTCTGTTATAATCAAAAAGATCATGCTGGTATAGGTGGAAAATCAGATGAACAGGTACATTTGAATCAAGAAGAAAATTGTAGTTTCAACCAGTATATTTCCAAGATGACACAAAAGAACAATCAATGCCAACTTTTACGAAAGAAGTAACCTGTGGCACACTTCTCAATAGGAAGGTTAAAAATTTTAATCCAAGAGATGTGAAGAAAATCACAAATTGAATCCCAAATGACGTACTGATAACAGAAAGAAGTCTTTAGAATAAGGGGTTCAGTTATTATTATTATTTGTTATGTACCATGTCATTTCAGGACATAAGCAATCATAGACTTCCACTTGCCCCTATCCCTTGTTGCTCTTAACACTTTTCATTTTAGTGGTAAGTATCCCCACCTGTCACGCGGGAGGCCGAGGTTCGATTCCTCACCAGGGAGGCATACAACAATAAAAGATGTGTGTTGTGGTACGAGAAATCGGGAAGACAAGTTCATATTCCAGATGAATTCGTTGCGTTCATTTACACCCAAATACCCTTGGGAAAGGTATTAATCCGTCTCTTCCTTCTAGTTATGGGTTAAATAACAGGACAAATTGGGTTCTATAGCCTTGGTTGGCAACCAGTCTATCACAGAAAGCAATGGCAACCTACTGCGGGATAATATTCTGCTCAGCCAGTCATGTCTCGAAAGAGACATGATCGCCCAAACGTCTATCATGTATGACACTTAACTGACTGATCTCTCCTAAACCCCATTTCGCCATTCACTTGCTCAAGCTCATCAAGTATGTCTCACATTGTTTTCCTGTCTTTCTTTTCCTCTATCCATCCCAATCAATTTAGGAAATATCCTAAAAGATGACATTTTAAGATTTCTTTCTACACAATTTGTGTGTGATTGTGAATTTGAAAGGTTTTTACATTAGCAATGGAAACTGAGGAAAACAAGGTATTTTCTTTTTGTCATTTGACACTTTTATTTTGGAAAAAAAAAAAAAAAGTGTGCTACTTATAGATATGGTGCTGTAGCTAAGAGCGTTGCTTTGTAATTGGCCCACAAGTGGAAATTTTTATCTGGAAAACTGAGCATATTCTGGCAGGCCTGCAGTAATTGATGAAAACCAAATTGAAACAATGATTGAAAATAACCTAAGAAAATCCTCATGGGACATTGCACAGATATTTCACATACTTCATAAGCATTGTAATACATTTGCAAACAATCAGATATGTAAATCACTACAATGTTTGGGTTCTTCATGACTTATTTGGGAGGGAGGAATTTTAATTGACTAGATTTCTAACTGCAATACTCCGGCCGCAGTTGTCTAAAAATCAGGGTTTTCCTTCCCTTAGATGAACGGACTTATTGGGCTGTCAAGCTCTATCTACCCAAAGCAGCTGGTTATGAGGTGCCAGTTTTCTGCCTTCACCCACTCTCCAGCTTGGAGCTGGACTTAGTTGTCAGAAGCTACAACCACTTTTGGAACATGTATCAATGTCCCACCCTTTTACCATCAAAATAGTTAAATAGAACTAATTCTTCTACTCTAACAGTTTCTTTTCTTGCACTTCCCATTTGTGGAACTCCCTTCCATTTACTTGCTTCTTAGATAGCTACAATCTCTAAAAGTTTAAATGCAACGTCAATTGCCATCTTCTTTCAACTTGATTCCCATCCATTGCTTATCATTTCTTTGACATCCCCTGTACCTTGTTTTTGCTCTCACTGTAAGCGCATCAGTGGTGGTCTTGCCTTGCTTGGGGTGAAATGGTAATAAAAAAAAAAAAAAAAAAACATATAAACATTATATACATTACGTGTTTCTGAATATATGCGCACATAATGGCTGGAAGGTGGGGTTATATCCGATGATTTTTTTTTTATTTGTTTCTTTTTTCTTCATTTTTATTTCTTTCTATTTTTACCTTTTCTTTTCACTATTCTTAGTGATTGTTAGCTTGAGAAATAGTACATCAAACATTTGCAATAAAATGACTACCAATGGCAGGTATGTCTCCCAAGTGAAACTTTTTTTTTTTTGTTGTGGCTAATGACTTAATAAATGGAGACAGCACACAACAAAATTGAATCACCTTTTTTTCTTTTAACTAGTGAATGAAATCAGAATTAAATGCAAATGAAAAAGAAAGGCTGAAAGAATTTCATTTAGTCATTTGTCTCATTCAGGTGCATGTGACACTGTTGGAAAGTACCTGAAAACCATAACACATTGAACCAAGTCTTGTGAGTGAAATCGGGTAGATGGAAGTATTTGGGAGACATCAATGTGCGAGCATAAAGTCACAAGTCAATGTAACTGAGGGTTTGAGTGTAATGGCCTAGACTGCTGATCCGACCAGATAATATGCTCTTTCCCAGAAATCTGTGGATGTTGAGTTTGAGTTTTGTTTAACGACATGTCAACCTCTGTGGGTTATTTAATGCCAAAAAGGTAGTGTTTTAAGGTATTTTTTAATGTCTAGTTATAGTGGGAAGGTTGATTTAGTCAGATTTCGATGAAAGTATTTTTTTAATTTTGAAGATAATATCTAGTTTTGTAGTCAAAATGTGTTACGGCAATATTTTTTTTTTCTTTCAAAAAATGTATTACGGCAATATTTTTTTTTCTTTCAAAAAATGTATTACGGCAATATTTTTTTTTTCTTTCAAAAAATGTATTACGGCAATATTTTTTTTTCTTTCAAAAAATGTATTACGGCAATATTTTTTTTTCTTTCAAAAAATGTATTACGGCAATATTTTTTTTTTCTTTCAAAAAATGTATTACGGCAATATTTTTTTTTCTTTCAAAAAATGTATTATGGCAATATTTTTTTTTTCTTTCAAAAAATGTATTACGGCAATATTTTTTTTTTCTTTCAAAAAATGTATTACGGCAATATTTTTTTTTTCTTTCAAAAAATGTATTACGGCAATATTTTTTTTTCTTTCAAAAAATGTATTACGGCAATATTTTTTTTTCTTTCAAAAAATGTATTACGGCAATATTTTTTTTTCTTTCAAAAAATGTATTACGGCAATATTTTTTGCTTTCAAAAATGTATATTTTTCTATAAAACCAATAAATTGTAAATGCAAATTCTACTCCAGCAGCTTCTTTTCTTGCACTTCTTGCCTGTGGAATTCCCTTCCACTTAGTTGCTTTCTAGAGAGCTACAATCTTCAGGAATTCAAATATAAAGTCAATAGTCATCTCCTGTCTCACTAACTTGCATCCTCTCTCTTATGCTCCTTTCTCCATCCACTCCACTTTCATCAGTATTCTCATCCTTCTCTTACGCACTTCCTGACATCCCCTATAATTTATCACTCCTAACATTCCCCCAATGTAATCCCCTGCAAAACAGTAGCAGTAAATTGCCTTGCTTGGGGCGATATGATTATAAAAAAAAAATGTCTATTTTTATACTTTCATAGAGTTTTGATGTCAGTTTGGGAGTCAGACTATTTGCCTATAGATGGGACCCTAACAGGTGCTACCACCCCAGGTCAGAGTTAACCTAGAAACAACAGCAATTAAAAGGTGGTCCCATGCTCCTCACAATCTCCCAATCAGAGGCCTTGCTGCCAGATGCAGTTTGTGAATGTTGAACAAAGACAAATATGCCTGAGCAGTCATCTAGCCACCCTGTTAGACAGGTATACAAGCGGCTAGCTATATAATTTTAAAAAATTTTAGAACCTGATTTTTTAGACAAAACAACCAAAGAAACAAATTCCATGGAAAAGAAAATCCTACTTCATCTATCATTTCTTGTCTAATTTTGAAGTCTTTTTCATATATACTTACATTTGGTTAAAAGGTCTAATATAGGATGGGCATTGTGAAGCAGTGGATATCGACTCGAAATGAGAACTCGGGGAACCAAGTTCAAATTCCAGTTGGATTCCTTGCAGTCACTTATGCACAAATACCCTTGGGAAAGGTATTAATCCATCTCTCCCCTCCAGTTATGGGTTAAATAATAAGACAGATTGGGTTCTATAACCTTGGCTGGCAACCAGTCTACCGCAGAAAGTAATGGCAACTTACTGCTGGATAATCTTCTGCCCAGTTAGTCATGTCTCTTTTGAGACATGATTGCCTAAGCATGTATCATGTATGGCACTTAACTGAATATACAATAGGATGTGTGTGGGTGGGTGCAATGGATATCAGCTCAAAATAAGAAATCAGAGAGCCAAGTTCAAATTCCAGTCACTCATGCACAAATACCTTTGGAAAAGTATTAATCCTTTTCTTCCTTCAGTTATGGGTTGAATAGGACAAATTATATTCTATAGCCTTGGTTTGCAACCAGTCTACCACAAAAAAAAATGACAATCTACTGCAGGGAAATCTGCCAAGCCAGTCAATTCTCAAAAGAGACTTGATCAACCAAGCATGTATCATGTATGGAAATTAATGGACTGAATATACAATAAATATTAGTATTGTCCTATTATATTTACATATAAGAAACATACATGGACAATTTCTTTACTATTCAGTTATGTGAATTAATAAATATACATGAGGCTACACACATGTATAGTATTATTATTCAAGTGTTAATGAAAGTGCTCAATGTAATATGAACGGAACTATTTTACATTACACACACACAGATGTATATATACAGTAGCACACTTGGTATACTATCCAGGTAAATTCCGATAGAGACGAACTCAAAAGAATTCAATGTTAAATTCATTTATTTAATTTAACAGAGTAATATAATTTAGAAAATATTTTCAATTTATTACAATGGGTAATACATATTTCACCACATAATGCTGTTATTATAGCAGCTCATCAGACCCAAATGGTAAAACAGTTGATCCTCAAAATATACCCACCAAAAATTATTTTACAGACACTCACATGTCCATATTTAGATAGACATTTGTAACGGTTATTTACAAAAAATTTCTCGCTCATTTAAAAAGAACCCCAAAGAATAGAAAAAAAAACAAGGATAAAGAAAAAGACGATTGATTAATGGAAAAAAGGGAAAAAAAGAGCAAAAAAAAGAAAAAAAGAGAAAAAGAAAAGACAAATACAGTAAAAATAAACAGTATATATATATATATATATATATATACATACACACATTGTCCTACGCTGATGGCACAACTAAGCTTCATGTGTTATGCGATCATCAGGTGCATTTCTGAAACTGACAGTTTAATAGATTTGAATTTAAGTTCACTTGATGTTCTTCGGAGTTAAATCTTATAAAGTTAGGTTACTGCTTTTTTAACAATGAGTAAAAAATTTAAATGTTCTAAGACTATATGTAGATAAAAAATTAAAAGTTTAATTAAAATTCATAATTATTAATAGTAATATTTGCATGGGAAAATAAGGGCGTGAAGAAAAAAGTGAAAGAAGGGCAAACATACAGGAATCTATATATATAAACGATGTCAAATCTGTAAACTGAGAGGATAATCAAAACAGATCATTTTTAATAGAATTATTAAAGAGATAGATCAAAACAGAGCACAGAAGCAATGACATACATAAATAAATAAATAAAAAAAAAAATCAATGTATCATCTAAAGCACCTTCTTTTACCTATGTGTGTGTATATATATATATATATATATATATATATATACACACACACGGTTATTACAGTGGTTTATAAAAGCATATCACTGCACAAAAATGTTCATGTTTCAGAACAATACTGTTTCTGTTCACGTGATATTTTAAAATAAAATGTGAAAATGTTTGATTTAAAAAATACAAGATGAATTAATGTTTTTTTTTTTTAGAAACTGAAGGAGTAGTAGTTGGAGAATATGCTTGTAGGTGTGTCAATATTGTTCAATCAAAAAAATAAGTATTAGGTAACTATGAAGTTGAAGATTTGGGCCACGAAAGGTAATATAGTATCTTGATGTCATGACACTTAATTTTGTCTGAGTAAGATAATAGTCGGACTACACATTATTTAAATGGGTAGACAATTTTTAAAAGCAGATTGGATCTTAGGTTTTTCTTTTTTTTTTAATTACATTTTGTACTACCTCATAAGAGGCTGGAATGTTGGAATGTTTAAGTTAGAATTGGGATTAAATAATTAATAAAACAAAATAAGTATTGTGTGGGTTATTTATTTTAGTAAAATGATTTCTGATTTTTAAGTTATTTTGGCACATAAGTTATAAATGAAACATTGTAATTATTAAAAAAAAAAAGGAATCTGTAAGTTGTTCTATGACCCCTGCCCTCTGTGCCTGAATAAAAAGCTGCAGATTTTAAGGTTCCCTAAAAATAAAAACTATTGAATCATAGAGATGAATTGACAGTTTCATGTAAACAGTGAAAATATTTTTCTTTAAAATTTAATTACGATGTTTCATTTATAACTTATGCTCCAATATCACTTAAAAATTAAAAATGATTTTACTAAAATAAATGACCCACACAACTACAATGTATTTTAGTATAACAAAATTATAATTCTAACCTAAAAATTCCAGTCCCTTTACTCACGAGGTAATACAAAATCTAATTCTTTAAAAAAAAGCCTAAAATCCAATCATGTGTAAAAAAAATTTATCTACCCATTTAAATAATCTATGGTCCCACTATGTATTTTACTCAGACAAAAAGTAAAAATTGTCATCCCATGACCTTCACGACCCAAATATTCAACTTCATAATTGCCTAATTCTCATTTTTGTTTGAACAATAGCGATACACTTACAAGCATAAGCACCAACTACTACCACTTCAGTTTCTAAAAAACCATTAATTTATCTTATATTTTCTAAATAAATCATTTTCATAATTTATTTTAGTAATGCTTTTATAAACCATTCTAATAACAAAATTATAATATTAAGCTCTACTTTGTATTGAGCACTCTTTATAAAAATAAATGTTTGAGTAGCGGGTTTTAATCTACCTGTTCTTTCACTTTCTTATAATATATATATATATATATATATATATATATATATACACACACACAATAACAATGGTCATTTAAAGCATTTTTCTTTATCAATAGTGGATTGCAATAAATACCATCCCAGAGGTGGAATATATTTTTAAGTCTGTTGCTGTTTGTTTTTTTAAATTAATTTTGACTATTATTTACCATGATATCCATGGTCCTGGAAGTAGAAAACAGTTGACTAAAATGGTGATACAATCTCCTCATAATATTTTGAGAAGTTTACCTCAGGCCTTATTGAACAATCAGATTACCGTAATTGAACCTATTGTTACTAATTTATCTCCCGTTAACTGTCATGATGTTGAATATAACTGCTTATTGAGGTTGGATCTAGCACAATAATCACCAAGGTTATTCATCATATTTAAATTATTAGTTGTTATTCTTAGGTTTTCTTTGAATTCATTTTTTTGCCCCCGTAATTATTAGCACACACCCTGTGTTTATCAATTCCATTTAGTCACCTGTTTTAATGAAGTCATTTTCCTCCAGGACCATTTGCCTGGTAAATTGTGTAGTCAAGCTAAATATTTGATTGTGTTTGAGCAGAAGATAGTTTCCAGATTTAGATATTAAAAGTCTCTACACAAACTGGTCATAACAGGCAAAAGAATGCCTAAGAAAGCACCACTTTCAGTTGGCCAACTAGGTTGGCAACAATGTCAACACAGACTGTGGACTTACAGAATGCTCGATAATCAGAAGCTATTGAAGAATATTTCTAATTAAATTCTACTTAAAATCATTGAGAAATTAAAAACTGGAATTTACATTTTTTGGACTGTTGTCCTCATCTTTGTCATATTCACGTTTCGGTCTTCTTCAGTAGATACACACTAGAATTTTTAAACTGACCCATTTATTTAGTTCACGTGAGTAAATTGTTCCAGTTCCAGGTGCTGTGCCTTTTCTAGATGGTTTCAGTTATTTCCCTTTTAGTAATTCAATTCCCCCAAGTTTTTATTCACCTCTGCTGTAGCCACAACACTTTGGGTCAAATCACAAATTCCAATGGACATCACCTGAAGAAGGCCAATAGCCAAAATGTTGTAAATTGGCAATAAAGATGAGGACAAATCTGAATATCTAAACTTATTTATAAATGGAACTTTGTGCGTGTGTATCCGTTACCTATAGACTCCGAAACGGCAGAACCGATTTTCTTGAAAATTTACACAGTTGTACTATAAGTGTCTGCGAGTGTTCTTAGCTAGGTTTTGTGTCGAGGTACCCCCGATAAATATCGAAAAAAAATCAGGTTATAGAAGGAGTGGTCCGATTTTAATCAAATTTGATACACTCATAGACAAAGATATAAGAAACGATATTCAGAAGTTTCACGGTTGCAGTTCTTACAATAGTACAGAAAATAGATTTTATATATATATATATATATATATATATATATATATATATATAAAAGGCAAGATGTTTGTGTGTATGTCTGTTTATCTACCTGTATGTATGTATTTTTTTTTCAGTCCTTTTATTTTAGTTTTTGCTTTGGGTTTGGCTCTAAGTAGGTATAATTGTAGTTCTTAGTCTCAGCCATGATACCATTTACTCAGAGGACTTATTTAACCTTCAAAATTCAGTTTACACTGGAAAAAAAAAAAAAAAAAAAAAAAAAAAACTTATTTGATATTGATACCAGGAAATCAAAATTTGACTTACATCCATTCATTTTTCTTTCAGTCTACGGTTTCGCTTTAACTGGAAACAACTATTGCTTTTTAGTCTTTTATGCCAACATCCAAAGAGTCTGAGCTCCAGGACCATGGATTAGTTTTAAAGCTTTCATTACACCAGAGCAATGCTGGGCTATACTGCTAGTCCTAAACAGTTACAATACTTCATCTCAGAAATATCAGTAGATGTTAAGAGCTGGAAGTCTAGTGCTAAAAGAATCCTTATCAGCCAGTCCCACATAGACACAAGATTCAATACGGACGTCCTTTTATTGGCAAATAGAAACAAAGTTTAAGTAGATCCAAACCAAAAACAAGGCTTTTACATTACACTTCTGGTATTTTTTGAACTTTTATCTATCATATTGGTTCTAGCAAATGTGGACAACTCAGACAATATTAACTAAAAATACAAGTTCCTTTAATCTGGATACCCAATAAGAAACACATATATAAATAAGCAATTAATATACCTGACCTGTATTTAGAGATTCGTGATAAAATCCAAAGAATCTGTAATTTTATTGATCCTCAACTGGAACATCAGCCTCCGTCACTTTCCCTACTAGCATTCCAGCGCCTTTTCTATAAATACTTTTAATAATAATTGTTCTGATGAGATTTAAATGCAGTACTAGATTGGCAGCAAGGTCTCATCATTTTACAGTCGAAATGGCTATAGATAACATAGCTTCTCTGTTTGTTTTCTATAAATACTTTCATGGTAATTCTTTTCATGAACTTTCCACTTTGGTACCTAGACTTTATGAATTTAAATGCAGTACTAGATTGGCGGCAAGGTCTCATCATTTTACAGTTAAAATAGCTATATATAACATAGCTTCCTTTTCCTTTTCTATAAATACTTTTATGATAATTGTTCTGATGAACTTTCCTCTTTGGTACCTAGACTTTATGAATTTAAGTGCAGTACTAGCCAGCTATGGATTGAATAGAAAGACAGTTGGTTGGTTGTTTTGTTTTTATGGCAAATATTGCTGGTAATACCTTTTTCTTTCAACAATTTATTGTTTATATAAGTTTTTGTGTCTAGCAATACATTTTTCTTTTCGAGTATCAAGATTCATTGGGATTTGTTTTTAAGGGCAGGGTCCCCAAGTCCTATCCTTGTTATTTAACCCATAACTGGAGGGAAGGGACAGATTAATACCTTTCCCAGTGCTTAAGTGAATGCAGGGTATTCAACTGGAATTCGAACTCAGCTCACCGATTTCTCTTTCTGAGCCAATATCCACTGCGCCACAACGCACATCTGTCACTATACGCTTACAGCACCTGGTATTCCCAAGCAGTCACCCATCTAAGTACTGACCAGGTTCAACGATGCTTAACTTCGGTGATCAAGCGAGAACCAGTGTATTCAATGTGATAGGCCATAAGCCCCTAAAAGGACAGATTGGGTTTTATAGCATTGGTTAGCAACCAGTCTACCGCAGAAAGAAATGGCAACCATTATGGCAAAATCTTCTGCCTAGTGGGTCAAGGATCGAAAAAAACAATCGCTCAACTGTGTATCACATGTGGCACTTAACTGATTGACAAGATTGAGGACAAGGTCTCATTTTACAGCTGTCATGGCTAAACTGAACCATAAGCTCTATGCTAACAGTTTCTTCTATTGCATTCCTTGCTTGTGGAACTTTTTTTTGCTTTCTCGTCATCTTTGATTTTCAAAGATTTAAATATGATATCAATCCTTATTTTTAATTCAGATTCTTTTGTTTTCTTAAATGTTTTCATTTTCATATTCTCTCAGACTTGGTAGTCCCTTGTGTCTTAGTGACTTTATTGCCTTGCTTTATATGAAATAATAATAATAAAAAGGAAATTTGACTAAAAGTACTAAATATGCACAGAAACAAAGATTTAATGTTGTGAGGTACATAAAAACTTGGATGTGTGTTGTGGTGCAGTGAATAGCGACTCGAAACGATAAATTGTGGAGCCGTGTTCAAATTCCAGTTGAATTCCTTGCATTGACTTACACACAAAAACCCTTGAGAAAGATATTAATTCCCCTCTCAACCAGTCTACTGCAGAAAGCAATGGCAATCTACTGCGGGGATAATCTTCTGCCCAGTCAGTCATATCTCTTTCAAGACATGATCACTCAAAGCGTGCATCACGTATGGCACTCAATTGATATAGTAACTAACTTCATGTTACTAGCAATCAAATGATCCGGTGGTAGCTGAAACAATACTCGTCTCTTTTGATGGCCTGACTTAACATATGCCAACAGAGCTACCTATAAGTAGGTTTTGTGTATAGTACTTATCGGCTCGGAACGAGAAGGGGGGGCGAGTTCGAAGTCCAGCCGAATTCATTGCATTCACTTACGCGTAAATACCCTTGGGAAAGGTATTAATCCGTTTATTCCTTCCAGTTATGGGTTAAATAACAGGACAGATTGGGCTTCTATAGCCTTGGTCGCAACCAGTCTACCGCAGAAAGCAATGGCAACCCACTGTGGGATAATCTTCTGCCAGTCAGTCATGTCTCTTTCGAGACATGATCACCCAAGCATGTATCACATATGGCACTTAACTGATTGACTGAATATAATAGTTGGAAACAGGATTAAGGCTTCTACTGGGCATAAAATGGGGGCTCAGTTTTATATTGCTATGAAATGATAAACTGATCCCCCACTAATTACCACTTAATAGTATAATACTTCTCTTCCCCATCTAGCTATGAGTCAAATAACAGGACAGATTGGGTTCTATAGCATTGGTCGGCACCCAGTCTACCACAGAAAGCAATGGCAACCTACTGCGGGGTTAATCTTCTGCCCAGTCAGTCATATCTCTTTCGAGACATGATTGCACAAGTGTCTATCACTTACTTAACTTATCTCTTGAGAAGGTTAAACATTACACATTGATCAAGAGTATTTAGTCATACAAGAAGACAATTTCCTGTTTGCTTATTCAACAAGCAAAAATCGGACTATCAGCAGCAGGTTATTTCTCGCTAATTTGTTTAAGATTGACATTTTTGTTTTTTTAAGTAATAAATTATACAAGTACATATACGAAAATAATATTCACAAGTATATGCACTTCAATAAGTCATATGATACAGACTATGTCTTTTATTAACTGTATACATAGAAATGAACTGATATTTTACCGAACAAATCAACAGATACTAATCTCAATAAACTTTAGCTTTTCTTAATTCAGTAAAATGGAGAAAATAATATGTTTCTATAAATAAAAGAAACCTTTATCTCAACACAAAGTCCCTTTGTCAGTGACATAATGGAGACTTCTCAAGTTGACAATCTTTTCTTTAAACTATAGGCCACAGCAGTTGATTAAAATAAATGTCATTCATCATGTATTTTTGTGAATGCCATAATTTTATCTTTAGAATCAAATGATTTCAAGAAGAATCTGGGTGCATAAAAATATTTGCAATTTTGCTTTGTATTATTATTAAAAAATAAAATAAATAAATAAATAAAATAAAAAATATATATATTTTTTTTTTACAGACAAATTGAGGCAAGATTTAACTTTAATGTATAATGTGACAAACCACACGCACATACATATAACGTAGAATACTTGGTATATAAGTCAGGTAAATTCAGAAAGAGATGAACTCAAAAGAACTCAATGTTAAATTTAATTTAGAAAATTTTTTTAGATATACTACAATTGTAGAATATCTAAATTTTTTCTTATATATATATATATATATATCTAATCTAATCTAAACTTATTTATAACTGGAACTTTGTGTGTGTGTGTGTGTGTATGTATGTTCGTTACCTAGACTCTGAAATGGTTGAACCAATTTTCTTGAAAATTTACACAGTTGTACTATAAGCGTCTGCAAGTGTTCTTAGCTAGGTTTGGTGTCAAGGTACCCCCGATAAATATCGAAAATTGATAATAAAAAAAAAAAAAAAAAAAAAAATTGGTTTATAGAAGGAGTGCTCTGATTTTAATCAAATTTGATACACACATAAACAACGACAAATGATATTCAGAAGTTTCACGGTTGCAGTTCTTACAATAGCACAGAAAATCAATTATATATATATATATATATATATATAAAAGGCAAGATGTTTGTGTATGTGTATTTATCTGCCTGTATGTCTGTATTTTTTTCAGCGCTTTTATTTTAGTTTTTGCTTTGGATTTGGCTCTAAGTAGGTATAATTGTAGTTCTTAGTCTCAGCCATGATACCATTTACTCAGAGGACTTATTTAGCCTTCAAAATTCAGTTTACGACGAAAAAAAACTTATTTGATATCGATACTGGGAAATCAAAATTTGACTTACATCCATTCATTTTTCTTTCAGTCTACGGTTTCGCTTTAACTGGAAACAACTATTGCTTTTTAGTCTTTCGTGCCAACGTCCAAAGAGTCTGAGCTCCAGGACCATAGATTAGTTTTAAAGCTTTCATTACATCCAAGCAATGCTGGGCTATACTGCTAGTATATATATATATATATATTAAGGGAAATGCTGAAATATAGTCCAAAGTCTTGATTTTTTTTTTTTGATCGACTCTTCCTCCCTTGAAGACAAACACTGAGTTTCATAGAACTCACAAGTCTAGTGACATGGGCAAAGAGTGACATGATGGGCATGTATTTTTTTTATTATATCTTAGAGGATGCGATAGCTTTGAGGATCATAAGCATGTTTTTACTATTTAATATTACTAGTATTTTGGTATTACTAGTGAGTAGCTGTCTATGATAATCATTATGTTTCTTATTAATGTGTTGTCAGATGGCACTCTGGTTCAATAAATCGCGGGCAAGTTTATATAAGGGCCTGATAATATCCCATGTAAGACATTTTGTATATTTAATCGACAGTGAAACATTCTCCAAGTATGCAAATATATACACACACACAGCATTGGTCTTTTACAAAAGGTTGCAAGTTTGGAAAACGTTATTTTTAAGAATTAAGTTGATAGATTTTTTAAGATCTTAAATAAGAGGTGATTTTGAAAAAAAAAAAAAAAAAAAAAAAAAAAAACAAAAGTCAGTGTTAGTTATAATCATGTCACTATTACCACTACAGGTACCATGTGACCCAGTACTACTTGCGGCAAGGTCAGGTTACTGGCAAATAAACCATTTCCTCCCACCCCACCAGGATTTTCTGGCAAAGTAGATGAATCCCTTCAATGCGCATCTAGCTCAGGCATATAGAAATAATGGAGTTGGTGTCCAAGCACCTGGTAAGCCTACTGGGAGTGTTGAGTCTCTGTTAAGGTATCCAACTAGGAGAAGGAAAAACTGATACAACAGTCACAGATTAATAACATCCAATGATGTTGATCAAATCTTTTTTGGTTACAGGTTTTTTGTTTTTAAAGAAAAAGTTTCATCCAATGAAACGTCTTTCTTCTCTATTAAAAAAAAAAAAAATTATGCACAGACATTGCTTTATATCTGAAGTAACACTCGGGTCTTGTAATGATATTTTTGCAATTGCCATACTTGATAACAAGGTGACAGCTATCATACATTCTGGTTATGGGTTTAAATCAGAATTCTCCTCTACAAATAAATGTGGAATCCATTACAGGATTCTTGCACAACTTGTTCAATGAGTTGTTTTTGATGAAGCATTTTTGGTTGAAAACTCAAGGTTTAACTTGGAGGTATCTAATGTAGCATCAAGGCCACGTATGTTTTTTGAATTCAGGATAGTTTTAGATTGACAGCCATGACTCGAGAGTCCAGCCTACCCCATTCAACTCATAGCAGGTTGAGATGGAAAAGAGATGGATTCATACCTTTGTCCCAAGGATATTTGCATGTAAGTGAACTTGACTGATTTCACTACCCATGACACCACCCACACATCTTCAGAATATAGATTTATCTTACCTCCATGCATACATGTACATTAGTAGGGGTTTTTTTTTTTTAATCAGTCTAAATTAATTTCTCTATTTTCCTTAGTTATTTAGTTGATAAATTACAAAAAAAAAAAAAAAAAAAAAAAAAATCAATTAACATAATCCCTCAGTTATTTGCATGAAGTTTCTTTCAAAATAACGTACAAAGAGAATGAGAGAGAGAAAATTTATGCAATGATATTTATTAGGGAGTGTAGGCACCAGGAAGCTAAAAGTTAGATTTATTAAACTCAGAAGTTCATTTGTTAATAAATACTTTTTATAATTTTTGTATTTTTAGAAAGGAAAATATTGTTAATCATTTTCTGAAGTGATCACTCAAATTTCATAATAGCAGGCAACAAACATATGTTTGTCTGGTTTTTCCAAGCTGCAAAAGTATGTGAGAAAACCTTGCAAATTGGTTAATAAATGCTAATGTAGAAATTTGGATTTAAAGTCAATTTCTGCACAAGCTGATATTAGTACTGAATTTAGATTTTTAGTTATATTAGACTAAAACCATTTGTACAATCTTAACCTTAAAGCCTTACATTACTTGAAGATATCCATCAGAATTTTACATCAATGAAATTTTTCCTGGCCCCCAAGTCACAAGTTGTTATTGTCTAATATAGGCAGTCACAACATTGAAATTGTACAATGCATAGATGGTTTGAAAGTACCAGGATATTGTCTGATGTAAGAAAACATTTCAATAGACAAAATTGACACTTTTTATAAATAAAGACATCTGTTATAGTAGAGAATCACAAGCAGATACAGGATTTCCTCGCTTTTTAATGAGCTATATTTTCTATGTTGCACGCTGTAATGTGGTACTGTACCATTTTGAAACTGAAATATTACCAAATCTAATTTGTTGATGCTAATTTATCTCAATTTAACAAATTTTATCAAAACAAGCTTACAGAAATGAATTACGAAGCAAGAGATTAGCTAGAAAAGATGGAAGCATAGTAAAAACAAAAATTTAAGTTTATTCATCAAAATGACATGGACTCATTAATTAGGGCACAAAGATTGATAATTGAGCCTAATTTGGTGGTACCATTCATTCTGAGAAGCAAAATATATACATTTTCAGTTTTATAAAACAATTTTTCCTCAAGTAATTAAAAAAGAAAAAATTATTTAGGAATGTATGTGCGTTGTGGTACAGCGGATATCGACTCGGAAACGAGAAATCGGGGACCCGAGTTCGAATTCCAGTTGAATTCATTGCATTCACTTACGTGCAAATACCCTTGGGAAAGGTATTAATCCGTTTATTCCTTCCAGTTATGGGTTAAATAACAGGACAGATTGGGTTCTATAGCCTTGACTGGCAACCAATCTACCATAGAAAGCAATGGCAACCTACTGCGAGATAATCTTCTGCCCAGTCAGTCATGTCTCGAGAGAGACATGATCGCCCAAGCGTGTTTCACGTATGGCACTTAACTGATAGTCAGAGTCAATGTAAATGTTTTAACATTAAATTTAAAAACCAAACTATAATAATTCATAAAATGTCAATAGACATTTTAAGAATTTATTAAACGTCTCATAAAAACAACTACCTTCCTTCCTTTCTTGCATATTTGTTTTAAAACTTTGGATTTTGTATATAATAGTACCAATACTCTTAAAGAAAAAAAATGCTTGACTTAGGTAGACTAAAAGGTTAGTGTCATTTTGGATTTTCATACAAAAACCAATCAAATGATTTCATGACCCAAATAAATAAATAAATAAATAAATAAAGGCATTAATTAATTGGCAACCTCATTAACTGGAATCTATTACTTTTTATTTTAAAATGACAAGATATAGTACATCGATCCCGACTTAGCAGCACGGATACAGTCACTTTCACACGGGTGCAATGTGGCTTCCCTGTGTCTCTTCTACAAATACTTTCACGGCTTCTGCTCCAATGAACTTAGCTCACTCGTGCCTCCTATATATGAATTTACTTGAGCCACAAGATTAGCAACCAGGTCCAACCCTTTTACTGTGAAACCAATAAAATGTAAATGCAAATTCTACTCCATCAGCTTCTTTTCTCGCACTTCCCGCCGGTGGAATTCCCTTCGATTTACTTGCTTTCCCAACAGCTACAATCTCCAAAAATTTAAATGTAAAGTCAATAGTCATCTCCTATCTCACTAACCCGCATCTTCTCTCTCATGCTCCTTTCTCTGTCCACTCCACTCTCATCAGTATTCTCATCCTTCTCTTACCCACTTCCTGACACTCCCTATAACCTGTCCCTCTTTCTCATAACTTTTCTCCAATGTAACCCCCTGCAAAACAGTGGCAGTAAATGTCTTGCTTGGGGCAATATGATTATAAAAAAAAAAAAAAAATGAAGGACTTTTTTTGTTTTGGGATGCTATCATCTCTGATAATTTTTTTTTTTAAGAAGCAAACTTGTATGAAAAACTAAGAGTTACACTTGAGATTTGCTTATTCAAAAACCCTAAATGCATACCTGCCAACATTTGTAAACATTTATAGTCAGGTGTTAAATATTTTAAAAGTTGAACACCAATCATAATATTACACTATAAAGATTAGTTATAAGTTTTCTTTAAATTACTAGCATTCAGTTTTCTATAGTCAAAGTTTTATGAGGTGTGCGTGGGAACTCAACCAAGTGGAAAGATAAATCAACTAAACAAAGTTTGTAACTTCAAGGGGGAGACACTGGGGGTGGGGGCTAGTGGCAGACACTGGGGGCGGGGGGCTCAGACACTGGGGGCGGGGGGCTAGTGGCAGACACTGGGGGCGGGGGGCTAGTGGCAGACACTGGGGGCGGGGGGCTAGTGGCAGACACTGGGGGCGGGGGGCTAGTGGCAGACACTGGGGGCGGGGGGCTAGTGGCAGACACTGGGAGAAGGGTGAGTAAAAACTTTACTGCACAGATTTTACCAGGACAAAGAGAAAATAAACAAGACATTTCTATGTAAAGATAGACTTATATATATATATATATATATATATATATATATATTTTTTTTTTTACGAAAGTAAACTTTTTCAAGCAATAGAGCAAAGGGAGACATCTGTTTTGGTTGGTCTATTTTTTACAGTTTATCAAACCATTGCAGGTTATTTAAAGCTAGAAAATCTATTTTAAATTCCAAAAGTTTTTTTGAGAATAATTTAGTGATAAAAGTTTTATGAATTAACCCATAGCTAGAAGAGAAGAGATGGATGCATACCTTTCCAAAGGGTATTTGGGCATAAGTCAATATAGCGAACACAACTGGAATTCAAACTCGGCTGTCCAATTATCAATTCTGAACCATAATCTATTATACCACCCACACATCCACCTGGTATTTCCAAGTAGTTACTCATCCAAGTACTAAACAGGCTTGATGTTGTTTAGCTTCAGTGATCATATGGGAACCAATGTTTCAATATGATATGGCTGTAAGGCTGAAAACATTTGTCCTTAAAAGATTAGCATGGACATGAGCTGAAGGAAAATTTACAAAGCTATATTTAAGGGTACGTGAATTAATAGAGAGAGTGAAATGTGATTAATGTCATATGAAGATTTGTATCCCTAATGCAGTCAAGGGATGTGCGTTGTGGTACAGTGGATATCGGCTCGGAACGAGAAACCAAGTTCGAATTCCAGCTGAATCCATTGTATTCACTTACGCGCAAATACCCTTGGGAAAGATATTAATCCGTCTCTTCCTTCCAGTTATGGGTTAAACAGCAGGATAGATTGGGTTCTATAGCCTTGGTCGGCAACTAGTCTACCGCAGAAAGCAATGGCAACCTACTGCGGGATAATCTTCTGCCCAGTCAGTCATGTCTCTTTCAAGACATGTTCGCACAAGCGTGTATCACGTATGGCACTTAACTGACTGAATGCAGTCAAGATTATATTCTACCCACAACTATAATGGGCCCTATGGTGTGGTGTAATGCATATTGGCCTGGCATGAGAAATCAGAGAGCCAAGTTCAAATTCCAGTTGGGTTCGTTACATTCACTTACACACAAATACCCTTCGGAAATGTATGCGTCTGTTCTCACTCAGTTGAATAACAGAATAGACAGAGTCCTTTAGTCATGTTTAGCAATCAGTCTACTGCAGAAAGAAAGGAATCCACTGCAGGAAAATGATCTTCTGCCCAGTCAGTCCTGATTCATGAGAAAATGATCTCCCAACCAAGTATCAAATACGACACTTAACTAGCATTACTAAATTTTTTCCTAATCTCATCTCACACCCTGATTGAGCGCTCTGGAAGAATGGCAGACTTTGAAAAACAGTAGCTACTCTAGCATCTACACATCGTTCATTCAGCAATGAATCAGAACAATCTCAGCTATTGGGCATGTGTATAATGATAATGTACATGCTGAAAAGTCTGCCTCCTCCTACCAAGCGCCCATAGTTCAGAGGTAGAATCGCCAACTGACACTAATTCAGTCGGGTTTCAATCCTGGGTAAAAAGCAATCAGATGTCTAACCGTACTGATGAGCTGTGATACAGCGAAACAGATCTGTCTGCGGATGACTATATTATAGTTTATAGAGCTCAACTCATTCGGATAATAATGTTAAATTTTACTTTGGAAGTACTTCTAACAGGTGGAAGATAAGATTTAACAACAACACGTCTTTAAACAACAGTAAATACAGCAAAAGTACTGCTTGATCCAGACATTGGAAATTAAAACAGTAAGAATTATTATCTGATATATCTTAGCTAAATGTAATCTATGAATCAAGAATTCAAATTTGCTTAATAAAATAAGTGATTTAATGACCACATGCTGTCATAAAAAAAATACTTAGCCCCAGATTTATATAGATCCCTCTTTACATTTGTCTATACCTTTATTTCCCCTACAGTATTACTTTTAACAATTATGAATTAAACCCCTTTTATTTTATTTTTGCTCCTTACATTCTTAATTTTACTTAATTTTTCTTTTTCTTTTATTTTCTTATTTTTATTTAAAATTTCAATTTTCCCTATATTTTTATGTGCACGTAATATTTGATTATTTAAAATTTTTAAGACTGATTTCTTCTCCCTGCATTTGATTGTTTTTATTTTAATTTAAAATTTTTAATCTCGTTATTAAAAAAGCAGTAACATAAGATTTAATTCCCATGAACATCGAGTGAACTTAAATTCAAATCTATTAAACTACCAGTTTGAAGTATGCACCTGATGAATGCACAATGCATGAAACTTCAAATCATACCATAGACATAGGATTTTATATTTATATATATATATATGCTCTCACACCCTGATTGAGTGCTCTGGAAGAATGGTAGACTTTGAAAAACAGTAGCTACTCTGGCATCTATGCATCGTTCATTCAGCAATGAATTAGAACACTCAGCAATTGGACAGGTATAATGATAATATACACGCTAAAAAGTCTGCCTCCTTCTACCAAGCAACCATGGCTCGGGCATAGAATCACCGACTGAGGCCAGTTCGGTCAGGTTTCAATCCTGGGTAAAAAGCAATCGGCTGTCAAACCGTACTGATGAGCTGTGATACAGTGAAACAGATCTGTCTGTGAATGACATATATATATATATATATATATATATATACATACATACACACACACACAAGTGTGATGGATATATTGTCGGCATTTCATATTTTAAATTTTGTTTTTTATTTTGTCAACTGCACAGTATAGTAGGGTCAGTTGGGCACCACCTATAAGAAAAAGAGCACTATGATGCAATTCACTCTGCCAGAAATTTGGAAATGGCACTCTGTACTGCTTGGCATTCATGCTGGAAGCTCTAATACAAACATTTCAGGGTGTTTGTGTGCCAATCTGAGGATTTGGAAAGAGTTGGATTAAATACCCAGTCGACATCATGGTGTTTGAAGTGATCACTAGTGATGGCGACATTACACCTCCATTCATCTTCCTACAGCGACCCGGACTCAATACAGAGGACTACATCAAGTACCTTCAGGTAGTGCTGGTCTGGGTCAAGAGAGTGGCTGCCAGAAAACTATGTCTGGCAACAATACTCTGCACCATGCCACACAAGCAGGATAACCCAGTCATGGATGTCAGACAATTTCTGCAAACATCACCCCTTACATCTGGTCACCTAGCTCCCCTGACTTTAACCCCTTTGATTATTACATGTGGGGTACAGTTGTGGGAGAAACCAATAAAACTCCTTGTAATACCAAAGATGAACTGAAGGCAAGGATTATGGTAGCATTCACCTACGTAAACAAAGAGACCGTCCAGAAGATGCATGAGATTCTAAAGTCGTTTAGAGGCCACGGATGAAGCCAATAGTGATTTTATTGAATAAACATACTCTTTAGTATTTTAAGATATTTTTGTGTAATTTTAACACACACACACACGCAATAAATGTATTGTACTTTTACAGAGTATATTTTGACTCCAAATACACTAGCATTTTTTCTTATTCAACAAATAAAGAATTGTTAAAAAAAACAAAAAATGCAAGTTTAAATGAAATGAATAAATTATTAAAAGTTTATTCATTTCTTATATCCAGAAGATGTGCATTGTAGTGCAGTGGACATTGGTTCGGAACGAGGAATCAAGGAGCCAAGTTCAAATTCCAGTTGAATTTGTTGCATTCGTTTACACACAAATACCCTTGGGAAAGGGATTAATCCATCTCTTCACTCTAGCTATGCATTAAATAACAGGACAGATTGGGTTCTATAGCCTTGGTTGGTAACTTGTCTACCACAGAAATTAATGGAAAACTACTTCCGGAAAATCTACCTAGTCTACCAAACGTATGGCACTTGACTGACTGACATCCAGAAAGCTATAGGTTCATTGAACAATTTATCAAGTTTCAATGATAAAACTTGATCCTCAGTATTTTTTTTAATGTATTTTTCTTTTAGGGAGGTAAGGGAGAAGTTCGTATAAAAAAAAATAAAAAACAGAAAAACAGTGAAGGATGTTTTTATTTTTGGATAACAAGGAAAAAATTAATTATGAAGTTGAAACTTCACAAGAATGGAGAACTATCAGATTCACAATGAGGTTACTGAAATGAGAGCAATACATCTAAAATTACATTTAAAAATATACTGGTTTAAATCAAATTAAATAAAAATATGAGTAATGACCACTTAAAAGATTTCCTAAAACATCCTATAAAGTTTTATTTTTTGATGTTTCCGAATCAGCTATTTAACCAGCACTGCCCAAATTAATACATCCAATTTAAACATGAAGCAGCTGTGAAGGAAACTAGCACATTTCAGGGAAAAACTCATTGAAAGGAGGATTACAATTCAATAGTACAAATGAACCTAAAATCAAGAAAACAATCCGGAACATCGAAAATAAATTAATAAATAAAAATAAAATAAAACTTTCGTTGGTATTTAAAAAGCAAACTTGTGTGCGTAAGCAAGAGTTGGAAATGGAATTCTTTCAACAACACATAATGAAAATTGTGTAAAAAGTAAAGTAATATATATAAAAAAAATTGCTGTTGGAAAACTTAATTCGGTCAAAAAATAAATAAATAAATAAAAAAATTAAAAAAAAATTTTTTTTAAATTGACAAATGCTGACAAAAAAACTTAAAACCCACACTTCATAAACGTGTGAGTAGACAAACTCTAGGAATAACATTTTTCAAGAGGATAAATATCTTATTTCAATGTGTAGAATATTCTTTTAAATGTGGTTTTATAAAAATCTCTGACTGAATCATTTACTACTTTTAAGTGTGTGTATTAAAAATAAGAGGACAGTGAAATTAAGGAGACGAATTCATTCTACGTAACAAACAATGGCATTTTTTTTATGTCAGTCTGCAAGTTTGCAACTAATAGCATTTCTCTACGTACATTAATGGGTGAATATAATATTTATGTACTTTATTTTAATAAAAAAAAAATATATACTTACTTCCACAAGGTCCCCCACGATATATGTGAGATGTTTATCTGTTTGTATGAAAGCTGAAAAAACAAAAATGCAGTAAGTATTCAGAAGCAGATGTAAAACAAAAAGTGTAAATAAAACAAACAGAAGGGAAAATTGGCGGATTACTGACGAAATAACATTTTTTTTTTGCAATGAAATAAAAAGTCATTTTTTTAAACAAGAAAAAGAAATGTTGCTCAATAGATTTTTTTTATAGATTTAACCTAAAGAAAGCTGTATTTTTACTTAGAATAGAAAGAATAATGATATAAACTTTAATTAAATCGATATAAAAATAGCATTTTCATTTGTCAAGAATTCTAAGCAGAATAGCAGCAGTTCAAACGTGCATGAGGTGACAACGTGACATGTACTAAAACAAGACAGACTTACTACGTAAAATATTGAGATATAATTTAAATAAAAATAAAAGTTATATTCAATTTTCACTCAGCTAAAAAAATATAAAATTTATCAAATAAGGAGACAGTTGCATTTTTAAAAAAACTTTAAAATGAAAAAAAGAAAGAGACATTATGTGTACACTACAGAAACAAAGATTATCTCAAACAAAAAAAAATGTATTTTTTTAATTAATAAAAAAACATTTCCCATTTGTTTCCTTTAAATCTGACTTTAATTCATTCCTTTTTATATGAATCTCAGATTTCACTAACAGACATTTCAGGTTTTAATGATGTGAAGGGGGGGCTAAAATTAATAAAGAATAAATTCGAACGGTAAATACTACAAATAAACATTAAATGAAAAGGAGGGAAATAAAATAAAACACATGGGAGAGAAAGAAAGAAAAAAAAGGGAGACTAACAAAAAAAGAGAGAAAAAAAATCAGTCATACAAACAATCAAGACAAAAGCAGAGACAGAAAAGTTTTTTTTTTGTTCCCTATTGAACAGACATTAAAATGGATTCTTTTTTTTTTTGTTTATCCTTAAATAAAAAGAATTCTTTTTTTTCTATGATAAGATCCTTATATAGGAAAAGTGATAGTAGATAAAGAAAAAGTTTAAAAAAAAAAACCTATAAAGTAAAAAAAACAGAAAAAACAAACAATACAACAATTAAAAAGAAAAGCCCTGATTTTACAAACATAATTTATCCTCCTGGAATAACAAAGAACAAATCTAAAGTCATCTTCCCCCCACCCCAAAATAAAAACATTTAATTTTTCTTTAGTTTTAAAGTAACAAATAATTATTTAAGATAAGAATTATTACACAATTTATTAAAAAAAAAAAACAACATTTGGTTGGTATTTTAAAAAATACAATAAATTCCAACCAAATGTTTCTTTTATTTTAAATCTTTTAAGATGCATATTTCAAGACTGAATCCAAACTGGTTCATAAATACTAAGTATTTTTAAAAAATATTTAAATATTTTAATTAAAACAAATAAAAATTTTAAAAAATTCATTGTTTCTGAGTTTCTCTTAAAAATAAGTGAAGAAAATATTTTTTTCATTTTTTGTATTAATTTTAGTTAATAGCTTTTTTTTCTTGAACTTAAAAAACAAAAATTAATTTGAGTATTTTTAATTAATAAGCTATTTTTGTTGAAAAATCATTGAATCTCAACAGAAAAACAAAGAAAAAAAATTGACAATTTGAAATGTCAGTTATTTGATCTTAGAAGAAAATAAAGAACCTTTAAACTCAATATTTTTTTAATGTAAAAATAATAAGTAAAATATGAATTAAAGAACATTTCATGTAATTTTTAAGAAGGAAGTCGATTAATGTTATTGTATATCACCTTCGTTAATGACAGCTTGTTTTTCTCAACAATAGTGACGATTTAATTAAAGACAAAATAAGAAAATAAAAGATTCAGTTATTTATTTAGAAACAAATATAAGACATAAACCGAGCCAACAATTATTTATTATATTTAAATTTAATTTATCCAGGATTTACATTTTCCTGTTTTTGCCATTCCAGAAAAGAACACAATACGGATGTTTGTTATTATTTATGACCATTATTATCATTTATTACTAAAAATAGCATTTTAAGCTGTACTTTTCTTTAAATTTATTTGTAATTTAGATAAATCCATTAACAAGTAAATGAAATATAAATAAAAGAGACATAATTCAAAATAAATTTATTTTTTAGACGAATAAATGATGTTTTCTAGAAATACAAACAAAAAGACAATCTACCTGTTTGTTTGTTTTTTGTGAAAAGGATTTTTGTTTGTTGAAAAAGAAAAACGATTAAATCAAATCTTTCTTTGCTTGACAACAATTAAAATAAACGTATAAATTGTGAAGTATTAATTAAAAAAACTGACCATAATAAACAGAATTCAATTGTTTATATCTTGAATTAATTTTAAATACAATGATTTTTATAACAAAAAGACTAAAAAGAGATTTAAAAAACTGTTGTAAAAAACCGAAAAAACGTTATGAAAAGATAGTTATTTCTACTAGTTTCTTTTAAATGATTAAAATTAGTCAAAAATATAATTTTTAAGAAACATTTGATAGGATTTATAAAAAGTCTAAAGGCCAAATTGTTCAGTTCGAAGTAAAAAGAAGAAAAAGGAAGTCAATTCGACATTCTTTTTATGGTTGAATTAAAAAGAATTGTGACAGTAACAAAAACAAATGTCTCTAAAAATTTACTTTTTATATAGTTTAGGAAGACAAAATATTAAAAATAGTCTCTTTTAGTGTTGTTTAGGTTTTAATTTTTATTAATAATCATCTTTTGTTTGGGGTTTTTCTTTCTAAAATGTTCAATAGAAAGATGACATCAACTAGGGAATAAAAAAAGCCTAAGTAGGATGTAAAAATGTCTTATTAAAAAAAAAAGTCACAATCATTTTACGACGAGGGGAAAAAAGCGAAGATTTCGTCAATGGCTTGATTCTGTGTTAGGTTTAAAGTTTATATATATACTCGTAAAAACAATTTTCTGACAATTCCTTATTTTATTTAATTCGTTTAAATCACTTCAAGTTGTTAATTTTTTTAACGAAAAAGCCTGAGATAAAACTAGGCAACAACCAAAAAAATGAGCTTAATTTTTTTGTTAGTTATTCAATAATTATTTCATATTAAAAAAAAACAAGTATATTTATATCACCTAACCTTAAAAATTGGATATATTTTTACGTGATGACAAGAAGAGAATTAAAATAAAGTAGACAAGAAAGAAAATCTGGTGGCAAGACAAGGGTAACCCAGCCATGTCTTTTTTTTTTTTCGTATTTATTATCATTAAGAAGAGAGAGAGAGAAACTTATTATTTTCGTGGCAAAACTCACCTTGACTATGGCTTTCTACTACTGCTGCCGCTGCCGCCGCTACATGGCTGTAACAAAGCTGGAAAAGGAAAAATAAATGAAACAAATCCAAAGCCATCTTGTCTTTCCTGTGCCGTGTTATGTGTGTTCTGATTGCCTTCTCTTCTTCCACCAACGACGACGCCGCCGCCATATTACTTAATACGACGACGACGACGACGCCACCAAAGACTAGGAACATTATCGCTGTGAAACTAAAATTAGATTAATATTTTTTTACAATAAAAACAATTCGTTTTTATAACCAAATTCATATCTTAAAATTCGTTATTATTATTTATTTTTCTGAAATTCTTATTATATTTACGCAATCTTTGTTTATAATGTTTACGAAACTAAAAACATGTGCTTTTAAAACATCTTGAAAGAAATTACTTAATGTCACTATTACAATGATTGGTAGGCTAGTCATACTTTATTTTACTATAATAAGGAAACTCCTTTTTTATTATAGTGATTAGAAATACTACTATTATTGTTTGTTTTGCCTACAAGTGTAAAAAACGATCCTAGTAGTATTGCTACTAGCTAACTTTTTTTTTTTAATTTATAACGTAATTATGTTTTCCTATAAAAATATCAACGAATATTCAACAAAAAAAGTAGTTCATTTTTTTTTAGTGAGTCTCTCTTAAAACACATTTAATTTATTTATCAATCTAGTTCTTTAATTATGGAAAACTGTCATTAATCAAAAACAGGTCATAATTCAAGAAAATTGTTTTTTCTTCATAATTTGGTAATTGATTTTCATTTATTATTGTTGATGATTGATTGAGTCTTGCAACAAGAAAACAAAATTTGTCTTCGTAGACAAGAGCGTATAAGAAGTAGACCAAATATTCATTTCACACTAGTGTAGTTTAGTCAATCATACACACTTTTTTTTGTCGTTGTGACTTCTTGTTGGTGTCTAGACCTTATTTTGGCAATAGGATATCGCTGGGAGAAGTAGGTCTACCTTCCCAAAAGAAAAAGCCATTTAAATAATTAAAAAAATAAACATAAAATTAGTTTTCTGCAGGAAATCGAAGTCTGTTGACTGTGTTTTTCTGTGTTAGTCGTCAATTTACGTCACTTTCATTATTTCGTTGATTGCTTACATCATGACATAAAAGAGCTGACTTATTTAAAAATGTGATTTTCTGTATTTATTCATTTTTAAACTTTCTATACATGACTGGACACTATATTTTTCTTTAGTAAAGTTTCGTCAAGTTATATGAAAAATTAAACAAAAATTATTTATGTATTTTTATTTTAGAGAGCATTTCCTGAGAACCCGGAAACTTTATTATTTTTTATAATTTTTAGTAGTAGTTAAATACTATGAAAACCCAATAACAGCTTTAATGAAATTTATTATTTGTTGTAATTGTATGAATTAAATAATTTAACTACATAAGAACAGCTTGTTATTTAACACTAAATTAAAACAAATATATTTGTTATGATCTGCTACCAACCACTTTTAATCACTCAAAAAAGTACAAGAAGAAGCTTTAAGAGAATATTAAGTTTAGAAGAAGGGAAAATTAAGGAATTGTATTTTTGTATTAACAGAGGCTGTAAAATTTCATTTAAACAATATTTTTTTTACTTGATAGAGTTGCAACTCTATCCTAATGTGATTGTACGAAACTAAAGCGACTGACTTCTTTTCGCAAAGCATTTGCTTTATCTCAATTAATTGCTGTTGTTGTCATTTCATTATTTGGACAATGAATTGTCATTAATTCATTAAAAATTTGGATACTGAATTGTCATTGATTCTTAAAAAATAGTAGCTTTTAAATTCTCATAAAGATTGAACAATCCCTATTTTAATATCTGCCTCTTTAACCTGCTTTCTATCAAAAAATAAAATTTCTTCCACTTTTAAGATCAAAGTAAAGTACCGGTTCCTTTTCTTTCGGTAATTTACTCCTAATAATTTAAAGAAAAAAAAACAGCTATTAAATGATGAAATCCTATTATAAAAATTACACTGATTTGAAAAACACTTATATCAATGAATAAAAATGGCTGTCTTTGAGGACTTTTTCATGTCAAATTTTCTTAGAAGACTCACGACCTGGAATTTAATATTTAATTAATTTTTAGTTTTCAACCGGAACATCTGCGCGAAGCTGGATGTGCACCGACAAGTTGTGTTCATTTGCTTTCTGGTCGTGAGAGTGCAAACATCCAGTCCACTGCTTTGCTTGGTCGGTATTTAAATGCAATGTCAGTTGTTATCATTTGTTTTCTTAATTTCTATTCTTTTATTATTCTCTCTCCTTAATAGTGGTTTTTTCTTCATATTCTCTATCACTCAATAACCCCTTGAGTCTTAGTGGCTTCATTGCTTTGCTTATAGTAAATTTATGAAAAATATATTGTCTAAAAATATGCCCACTGTGTTTATTAAATTTGCTCTCTTTGGTCATTCAAGACCAGGATCAATCTTGTCTTGCCTTCAGATCCAGACAACAAACAAAATTGAAACTGATGTTTCAGGTACCTAAAGATTTTAACTCTTGAGTAGCCCCTTCCAATTCTGCAAAAATGGAAAGACAGTATTTTTTGTCTCTACCAATTCCCAATGTCAGCAGTTCCTGACTTGGTATCTATGCTGATGACACAACCATTTAATCTTTGGTAAGTTTGATAGTTTTGATAATATCAAATTGGTAGTTTATCTTCGAAATGACCTCCAGTCTATTGTTAACTAGTTAAATGGCTTGTTAAGTTTAATGTCTTCAAAATAAAAATGCTCTCTATTAAACTTAAGAAAGCCTTTTTTTTTCATTAGAATTACTGATGCTAACCTCCAGAAATGCAATTCACTGTGCCTTCTTGGTCTCTTGTTTTCCATCAACACAAAGTTGAACAATAATATTTTATCAATTTCTTAGTTTGCTACGAGGAAAGTCGGTACACTATGTCATGCTAGACAATTTCTTTTGAGAAAATCTGCTTTACATATTTATAAGTATAGTCTCCAAACTTTTGTCAGATTCTGTCTCAAATATTTATGAGTTTAGTCTCTAAGCTTTTGCCAGAATATGTCTTACATATTTATAAGTCTAGTTTCAAAACTTTTCTCAGAATCTATCTTCCATAATTATGAGTCTAGTCTCTAGGCTTTTGTCAGAATATATCTTACATAATTATATGTCTAGTATCCAAACTTTTGTCAGAATCTGTATTACATATTTATAAGTCAGGTCACTAAGCTTTTGTCAGAATCTATCTTACATATTTGTAAGTTTAGTCGCTATGCTTTTTCTGAATCTGTCTTCTATATTCATATGTCTAGTCTATAAGCTATTTTAAAAATCTGTCTTACATAGATATAGGTCTAGTCTTCAAGATTTTGTCAGAATCTGTCTTACATATATATAAGTCGAGTCTCTAAGCTTGTGTCAGAATCTGTCCTATATATTTATAAGTCTAGTCTACAAGGTTTTGTCAGAATCTGTCTTACATATTTATAATTCTAGTTTCCAAATTTTGGTCAGAATCTTTCTTATATATTTATAAATCTAGTGTCCAAGGTTTTGTCACAATCTGTTTTACATATTTGTAAGATTAGAGTCCTAATTTTTTTCAAAATCTGTATTACATATTTAAGAGTCAAGACTAAGCTTTTGTCAGAATCTATCTTACATATTTTAAACTCTAGTCTCGAAAATTTTGTGAAAATCTGTCTTATATATTTATAAGTCTAGTCTCTAAAATTTTGTCTGAATATGTCTCAAATATTTATAAGTCTAGTCTATCAGCTATTTTTACAATATGTCTCTCATATATATAAGTGTAGTCCCCAAGATTTTGTCAGAATCTGTTACATATTTATGAGTCGAGTCTCTAAGATGTTTTTAGAATCTGTCATATATATTTATAAGTATAGTTTCTAAACTTTTGTCAGAATCTGTCTTACATATTTATGAGTTTAGTTTCTAAGTTTTTGTCAGAATGTCTCTTACATATTTAAAAGTCTAGTCTCTAAACTATTGTCAGAGTCTGTCTTACATATTTATAAGTTTAGTCTCTAAGCCTTTGTCAGAATCTGTCATATATTTTTTATAAATTTAGTCTTCAAAATTTTGTCAGAATTTGTCTGACATATTTATGAGTCTAGTCTTTAAACTTTTGTTGGAATCTGTCTTATATATTTATAAGTCTCGTCTCCAAGCTTTTGTCAGATTCTGTCTCACATATTAATAATTCTAATCTCCAATCTTTTGTGAGAATCTGTCTTATATATTTCTATGTCTAGTCTCTAAGATTTTGTCAGAGTCTGTGTTACATATTTATAAGTCAAGTCTCCAAGCTTTTGTCAGAATCAGTCTTATATATTTATAAATCTACCCTCGAAACTTTTGTCAGAATCTGTCTCAAATATTTATAAGTTCCGTCTCTAAGCGTTTACATATTTATAAATTTAGTCTCCAAACTTTTGTCAGAATCTGTATTATATATTTTTAAAGTCTAGTGCCCAAACTTTTGTCAGAATCTGTCTTATATATTTATATGTCTAGTCTCCTAGCTTTTGCCAGAATCTGTCTGACATATTTATGAGTCTAGTTTTTAAGTTTTTGTTAAAATCTGTCTTACATATTAATAAGTCTAGTCTCTAAGCATTTGTCAGAATCTGTCTTATAAATTAATAAGTCTAGTCTATAAACTATTGTCAGAATCTTTCTGAAATATTTATAAGTTTAGTCCCTAGGTTTTTGTCAGAATATGTCTTATATATTCATAAGTCTGGTCTCTAAACTTATGTCAGAATCTGTCTGACATATTTATTTGTCTAGTTGCGAAGCTTTTGTCAGAATCTGTCTTACATATTTTTGTCTAGTCTCCTAACTTTTGTCAGAATCTGTCTTACATATTTATAAGTCTACTTTCCAAGCATTTTTCAGAATCATTCTTACATCTTCCACAAAAAGCAATGGTAGCCTAATGCAGGATAATCTTTTGCCTAGTCAGTCATATCCCTTTTGAGACATGATCACCCAAAGTGTGTGCCATGTATGGCACTCAACTGACTGACTGAATATATTAGTTGAAAACATGCTGAAGGCTTCCACTGGGCATAAAATGGGGGAACAGTTTTATTTTGTTATGAAGTAATAAACTGATCCCCCTATTAATTAATACTAAATTATATAATACATCTTTTCTCCCTCTACCTATGAGTAAAATAACAGGACAGATTGGGTTCTATAGCCTTGGCTGGCAACCAGTCTCAATAATATAATACATCTCTTCCCTCTCTAGCTATTAGTCAAATAACAGGACAGATTGGGTTCTATAGCCTTGGCTGTCAACCAGTCTCAATAATATAATACATCTCTTCCCTCTCTAGCTATGAGTCAAATAACAGGACAGATTGGGTTCTATAGCCTTGGCTGGCAACCAGTCTCAATAATATAATACATCTCTTCCCTCTCTAGCTATGAGTCAAATAACAGGACAGATTGGGTTCTATAGCCTTGGCTGTCAACCAGTCTCAATAATATAATACATCTCTTCCCTCTCTAGCTATGAGTCAAATAACAGGACAGATTGGGTTCTATAGCCTTGGCTGACAACCAGTCTCAATAATATAATACATCTCTTCCCTCTCTAGCTATGAGTCAAATAACAGGACAGATTGGCTTCTATAGCCTTGGCTGTCAACCAGTCTCAATAATATAATACATCTCTTCCCTCTCTAGCTATGAGTCAAATAACAGGACAGATTGGGTTCTATAGCCTTGGCTGACAACCAGTCTCAATAATATAATACATCTCTTCCCTCTCTAGCTATGAGTCAAATAACAGGACAGATTGGGTTCTATAGCCTTGGCTGACAACCAGTCTCAATAATATAATACATCTCTTCCCTCTCTAGCTATGAGTCAAATAACAGGACAGATTGGGTTCTATAGCCTTGGCTGACAACCAGTCTCAATAATATAATACATCTCTTCCCTCTCTAGCTATGAGTCAAATAACAGGACAGATTGGGTTCTATAGCCTTGGCTGGCAACCAGTCTCAATAATATAATACATCTCTTCCCTCTCTAGCTATGAGTCAAATAACAGGACAGATTGGGTTCTATAGCCTTGGCTGGCAACCAGTCTACCGCAGAAAGCAATGGCAACCTACTGCGTGATAATCTTTTGCCCAGTCAGTCATGTCTCTTTCGAGACATGATCGCCCAAAGCATGTACCATGTACGGCACTTAATTGACTGACTAGATTGGCAATGAGGACTCATCATCTTCTCACTTGTGGAAATCTCTCTCAGTTTTATACTTTCCAGTTAACTTCGATCTTCAAAAAATTTATATACAATATCTATCATCATCCGCTATATTTGTAAGTCTTTTTCTTTTATTGTTCAAATTCCCTAATAATCTTTTCCATTTTCTTATATTCTTTTGCACTCTATAATACTTTGTATCATAGTGGCTTTATTGCCTTTCTATGGGGGATTATATATATATATATATATATATATATATATATATATTTTAACAAAACTTTTAAACAACCGACAATTTGAAATGAATTGTTTGAACATTATTTTTTATCGAAACTCGTATTTAAGTAGATATTCTGTTTTTTAATTAAACAGTATTATATATTTATATCTATTGGCCTGATTATTAACAATAAATTCCCTAATAATCTTTTCCATTTTCTTATATTCTTTTGCACTCTATAATACTTTGTATCATAGTGGCTTTATTGCCTTTCTATGGGGGATTATATATATATATATATATATATATATATATATATATATATATATATATATATATTTTAACGAAACTTATAAACAACCGACAATTTGAAATGAATTATTTTTTATCGATACTCGTATTTAAGTAGATATTCTGTTTTTTAATTAAACAGTATTATATATTTATATTGACTGGCCTGATTATTTACGATAAAATTTTATTACGAAAATGTGTGTTATTCGTTGCTAGATCAAATGGTAGCTTCCCCTATGTAAATAGGGGTCGCAGGTTTGAATCCTGCCAAATGACACACATTTTTGTAATAAAAATTTATCCTAAATAATCAGGCCAGTAGATATAAATATATAATACTGTTTAATTAAAAACAGAATATCTACTTAAATACGAGTATCAATAAAAATAATGTTCAAACAATTCATTTCAAATATATATATATATATATATATACACACACACTACTGGCCATAATTATTGGGCCACCCCAGTCTTTTTTAAAAATGATGTATTTCATACTATTTTTAGTACAAGGGTCATTCAATAAATAAGGTGAGTTTTTCGGTATAAGGACTTCTAATACAGATAGAAGTTTACTTTTAATTTCTTTTTCAACGTAGTCTCCCAGCAGTGTTAAACACTTTTCTCATCTGTACACAAGCTTCCGTATTCCCTCAGAAGAAAAATCTTTGGATTGATGTCTCAGCCAATCGCTCACAGCACTTTTGACTTCATCATCACTTTAAAATTTCCTGCCTCTCGTGAATGCTTTCAAGGGATCAAGCAGGTGAAAGTGTAAAGGGGTAAGGTCTGGGCTGTAAGGGGGATGAGGGAGCAGTTCCCAGCCCATCTTATTGATGGTCGGCACCGTTTGGGCTGCTGTGTGAGCTGACTTTCGAGTAGGCAAAGTCATCATGGACAATTTTTTGTGCTGTACCAACAGATAGACTCAAAGTCCTTGCAATGTCATCCACTGTCACCCTTCTATCAGACTGAATGAGGTCATTGACTGATTCGATCACCTCAGGAGGCCTCACTTCTCTATGCCTCACAGGCCTGTCTTCATCTTCAACACTACTCCGTCCTTCTTTAAACAATTTAGCCCACTTGTAGACATTTTTTGGCTGAAACATGTGACACCATACACAGTTGACATTCTACTATGAATTTCAACTGGTGTGCACCCTTCAGCAACCAAAAACTTGATAACTGACCTCTGTTCAATTCTGGAGCATGTTTCTTGGTCAGCCATCTTTGTTAATCTCCAAAACTCTCAAAGTTTTTTTTTTCAATCTGCAAAAAAAATTACATCCCTTTGAAAAAGAAGTAAAGGAAAAATTTTAAAAAAAAGTAAGCTTCTATCTGTATTAGAAGTTCTTATACTGAAAAATTCACCTTATTTATTGAATGACTCTCGTATTTATTGCCAAGTGGATAATTCTAAATGGAAATAGAATGGTTCTTTTGTTATAATTACTTTGCAAAATTTTACAAGGCAGCCAGGAAGCCTTTGCTTTGGCCAGCCAATAAAAGAAGAGACTAGCATGAGGAAGAGAGCACAAATACTGGACACCAGAACAGTTCATTTGAAGCACATGTTATTGTGCAGTATTAACAAAAGAACCATTCTATTTTCATTTAGAATTATCCACTAGCAAATCTAGAGGGTGCGATGGCTAAATTGTCGTTATTTGCCTTGTAAAATTTTGCAAAGTAATAATATCAAAAGAACCATTCTATTTTCATTTAGAATTATCCACTTGGCAATAAATACTAAAAATAGTATGAAATACATCATTTCTTTTAAAAAACTGGTGTTGCCTAATAATTATGGCCGGTAGTGTATATACAAAAGAAAGGATTAATCATGAAAGGGGTTGAAAGAAGAAAAATAATAGTAGTAATAGTAGATGAGGGTTTTTCAAACTGTGGGTCCTGACCCTTTAGTGGGTCGAGAGATAAATAAAATGGATCATGATAAAAAAGAAAAGATATACAAATGGGAGCAAAGTGCAAATTTATAAACAGGTGTAAATGTTGCACAGCACTTCTAAATTATCACTAGTTTTTTTTTACCAAGGTAAGCTCATGTTATACATTATTTTTTAATATATATATATATATATATATATATATATATAGTTTGATGTTTATAAAGGAAAACTCAACATATCATATTAGTTATAAACTATAGTTCATTTCAATGAGCTTAACTAACTCACATCATCAGACTCTTACAATATTTCCTCCATCTGGCATAAAATTTCTGCTGGAATGAACGTTTTCTTAAAACGAAGAGAGGACATAATAGAAATGATAATAATAATAAAAATAAGATTACAAACAAATAAATAAATGACAGTAAATGTAAGGGGAAAGGGGAAAGAAAGAAAGAAAGGAAGGAAGGAATTGGAAGGAAGGAAGGAATTGGAAGGAATAGGGAAGAAAGAGATTGAGTCCAGTTCCAAATAAGGGTAGTATCCGTTGGAAGTTATTTTGACTGTCTTAGATGGTATGACCTCTGAAAAAAACCCAATTCCCCATGACTTTAGGCGTCTATTTGACCTCATCAGGTCAACCCACTTATATTAACATTTATCCACATATACCTATGTGTACATTCCCACATATACTTACCCTGTGATTTTGTTTTATATATAGCTCATAGATAGAATTGCCAACTGATGACAATTTGGTCAGATTTCAATCCTGGCTAAAAGCAATCAGATGTCTAAACATACTGATGAGCTGTGATACAGCGAAACAGATCTGTCTGCGGATGACTATTTTCACTGTCACACTCTGACTGAGCAATCTGGAAGACTGGTAGACTTTGAAAAAACAGTAGCTACTCTAGCATCTATGCATCATTCATTCAGTAATGAATTAGAACACTCTTAGCCACTGGTGTATGTTTACATGGTATATCACACGCTAAAAGTTTGCCTTCTTCTACTAAGCGCCAATAGCTCAGAGGTAGAATTGCCGACTGATGACAATTCAGTCGGGTTTCAATCCTGGCTAAAAGCAGTTGGATGTCTAACCATACTGACGAGCTGTGACACAGCAAAACAGATCTGTCTGCGGATGACTATATATATAATGTGTGTGTGTTCTCACCGAGTTTATGTATTGTGTTTGTCCAACTCCTCATTGCGGACTTTTTTCACAAAAAGACCTCGCATCAAAACTTAGCAGTTTCATCTAAATTCAGGGCTAAAAGTTAATTTCTCAACTCAGTGTCAATGTCAAGTGCTGATACATTCATTCTGTGGCAATAAGATGAAGTGTTGTGTTCAGAATGTTTGGTGAGTTGCCTGTTGTTTTGGTGAAATTTAAAATGAAATAGGTTTTTGGCAGAAATACAGAAATAAGTAAATGGACGAGAGAATAGAAAACTTGTATATTTGGGAAGTAATCTTTCTTAATTAATATCACATGACAAAGAATCAAGTAACATTTTATGTCTTTGGGGAAAGAGGTTGTAGAGTAAACGATTTTGAACACTTATCAGGGCTGGAAAGTGAGAATTGAGCAGCTCCAGTCAAGATAGAGCAGCAATAGAGAAATAGGAACGAGAGAGAGGGAGGGAGGGAGAGAGGGGGGAGATACAGAAAGAAAGAGGGAGAGAGAGAAAGAAGGAGAGAGAGGGAGGGAGGGAGAGAAAGAGAGGAAAGGAGGGAGAGATAGAAAGAGAAGTAGAAAGAGAGGGAGACAGAGAGATCAAGAGAGCGAGAGAGAAAGAGAGGGAGACAGAGAGATCAAGAGAGCGAGAGAGAAAGAGAGGGCAGAGGAAGAGACAGAGGGAGATAAAGAAAGAGGGAGATAAAGAAAGAGGGAGAGGGAGAGAGAGAGATTTAGAGAGGAGAAAGAGTGAGGGAGAAAGAGAGACGGAGAGAGATCAAGAGAGAGTGATTAAGATAGAGATCGAGAGGGAGAGACAGAGAGAGGGAGAAAGAGGAAGAGGGAGAAAGAGGGAGAGAGAGAGAGTTGATATTTGCGCAGAAAACTTATTTTACTATTGTCACATGACAAAGAGTAAAGTGGTAGTTTACATCAGTGGGGAACGAGGTTATGGGGTGAACAATTTTTAACTCTTATCAAGGCTGGAAAGTAAAGATTGGTTAGCTCCATTTCAGATATGGCAGCAATACTCCATTTTGAATCATGTAGGGGCCCTGACTATGTTTGTCAAATTAGCCTTGTGCCAAACACACCCGAAGTCCCCACAATTTGAAATATCAGAAGGTTGTATGTTGGAATGTGGAAGAATAAAATATTTCGTTTTGTATTAGGTTGTCCCAAAAGTATGTAAACACTTGCAAAAAATTGAAATTTTACTTGCAAAAACACAAAAATTATTGCTCAAAATAAAGACCATCATTTTCCAAGACTTTCTGCCATCGATCTGCAAGCTTTCGGATCTGGTCAAAGTACCATTCAGCCGGCTTCGAATCAAAGAATTCTTGACACACTTCCTCGACTTCATCAAACGAGTCGAATTAGCAGCCCTTCAGGAAATGTGTTGCATTGAGCAGAAAAGGCCGTAATCTGATGGTGCACGGTCAGGACTGTAGGCTGGATGTGGCAGAACCTCACCGCCGTCCAGCTCCTCAAACTTGTCCTTGGTCTTCCTGGTGGTGTGTAGCTTGGCATTGTCCTGCTGCATCGAAGCGCTCTTTCGGTTGATCAGAGCTGGGTACTTTTGCTTCAACTTTTCGTAGACCCGCTCAAGTTGCTGACAGTAAAGTTCGGCACTGATGGCACGACCATTCGGAACCAACTCAAAATGCACGATTTCTTCAAAGTTCCACCAAACGCATAACATGACTTTCTTGCTGAATCGATCTTGTTTTGCAACTGACGGTGTCTCTTGCCCTTTCTGAACCCATCGCTTGTCTTGATTGTGCTGGACCAGATAGACCCATTTCGCAAGTGTTTACGAACTTTTGGGACAACCTAATATGTTAAAGTAAAATTTTACTAACTAAACAGAATAACAAATTTGTGAGAAGAAAACGTTCAAAGAGAAAATGAACGTAGTTAAATGTTCCAGAGAAGTAGTAGTAAGGAGTTAAATGAATCCTTATAGTTAATAGTAGTAGAATGTGTGTATGTAGAAATATTAACAGGCTACTAATAAAGTCTGTGTTCCTTTTCTTTTTTATGGCCGGCAAGAAAGTGAAAAAGGTCAAGCAATAAAGGAAAATTGTACTTATTGGACTTTAGTTTTTAGGAGTCAGTTGAAGTGTCTTGTTGTTTCATTGATGGCGTGTGAGTGAAGATCAAGAAAGAAAAATTGGAAGGAGAAATAATAAATACATATCCACATGACATGACAGGGTTGGCGTCTTGAAATTACTTTTGTTACATTGCAATGAGGTCCTTATCAGATTACCGCTGCCATATTGGACTGAATTGATCGGTTAAGAGCCATGATTAAGTAGTGAAATTTAGTCATGTGACTGGATCAAAACAGTATACCCATTTTCTCAGGTGTTATGAAAATTTGGTAGGGGGTCAGAGATCAATTTGCTATTTCCTATCTAATCAAAATCCAGAATCTTAATTTTCACACCGACTTGTGAAATTTGCCTTGGTCTAGGTTTTTCCAAAATGTTTTCAGTCATTCTGATCTATTTTTGTGGGTGTGCAATTTTACTTTTTGTGTTTTAGTTAATTGTTGGATGATATAGGATTTGTATCCTATAATTATGTGGACATTGTTAAAAAATAATTGTTGGAAAACAATTATTCAAAAACATTTATTCAAAATGAAAAATGTTTGAACGAAAATTATTTGAGAGTACAGTTTTACTAAAGGATAATTATTCAAATTTTGAAAAATTGGAATAAAAATTAAAAGAGGAAAAACAGAAATGATAATTATTTGTCATACAAATATTGTTAATAAATTAATTTAGTAAGAAAAAATATCCCTATAACACTTTTGGAAATTAAAAAACTAAAATAAAACACCTAAGGTTAAATGGAAAATTCTCAAAAAAGCAAGAACAGCAAAATCTATAAAAGAACCATGCTTTGTTTGCCTTCAAGAAAAAGTAGAGATCCTTAAATATATAAATATTAACAAGCTCTTAAATCAGAGACACGAAACCACAGTAAACTGCAAGCACATTAGGGACTTAACCCTACAATCATGCTAAGAAATACAAAGAGTTCGATTGATATACTCATTATAAAAGATAAACATGCTATAGAAAAAAATCGATCCAATAAATCCTTAAAGGAAGGCCTATCACTAAAGCCTACACCAATAACCTTACTTAACACAATAACCTTACTTAAATACAAAAATATTCCGTACTAGAAAAATCAAAATTAAATAAATGGCTCCCAAACTTGAAAAAGAACCAACATTCATATATTCAAAATCAAGATACTACTTAAGAATAATTATATCATACACAAAAATAAACTGTAAGCACACGTAAGATCTAACCCTACAATCACCCCACAAAATACTGGAAATTTGAATAAATATTTTTATTATTATAAAAAATAAAAAATGCTATCGAAAAATCGATATAATATATCCTTAAAATAAGATCTAATGCCCGCAAAAATATCTAAATAAATAAAATATATATATTAAAAAAAAAAATTAAAAAACAAAAAAATAAATAAATAAGATTCCAAACGATAATTTATAGAAAAAAGAAGATATATAAAAAAAATTAAAAGAAAAAACCGACCCTCTAAACTTAAAATTAAGATTAAACATACAACTTTATACAAAAAACTGATAAAACGTTAATTTGCTTCCCAAAAAATACAAATTTAGATTTCTTGAAATAACTTCGCCTAAATACAATTATACTCCAAACTTGAATATATATATATATATATATATATATATATATATATATATATATATATATATCTTTTAAAAAGAACCCTATAAAATAAAAAATTATTCCATACAGAAAAAATCTAAATTGGAAAGAAAAAACACCCCACCCCTATCACGTCTATCTAAGAAACCCCAAAGTGAAAACCTAGACACAGGATCAAAGTAAATACATGAATTTGGTCCACTAACAGCAAACATCAACCAATTAAACGATAGCCAACCATAAAAATGACCACTCAACAGCGACCTCTTAGAAATCCTAGCCAAAAAATATACCCAACTGATAAAAAGATAAAACATACATTCCAACAGATAATACCATTAATCAACAATTTCACACTTACACACCAAATTCCTCAAAAGTCTAACGGTCAAAACGAGACATTCACTTAATTACCAATAACCCCAACCAACCCCCATGACAACAACGATCCAAATATAAACAGAGAATGATTCCAAACCTTTATTTCCCCTGAAGAAGTGTTTAAATCCAAACACTGAAACAAACATATGATTGTAGGGAAGAGGACATATATAGAAGAAATTATGTACATGTTCTAAAACATAATTTATAATAAATATTCACTGCTCTATACACCATATATCGAACACTGTTTTAAATTAATGTTTTGGACGGAAAAAAATTTTCTTTTTTCTCTCCTCATTCTATACTCACTCGGATATATATATATATATATTTTTATACTTTCATAATGTTTTGACCCCAGTTTGAGGGGTTAACTATTTGCCCATAGCTGGGACCCTAACAGGTGCTACCACTCCAGGTCAGGGTGGGCCTGGGAACAACAGCAATTAAGAGGTGGTTCCATGCTCCTTACAACCTCTCAATCAGAGGCCTTGCTGCCGGATGCAGTTCACTGTCATGCCCAGGACCTATGTAAAAAGAAATGAAACATAAACAATTAAATAATTAATAATAAACTAAATTTTTATTTCACTCTTTGATTGGATGCCTTCCCAATATGGATTCCAAACCTTTATTTCCCCTGAAGAAGTATTTAAATCCAAACACTGAATCAAACATATGATTGTAGGGAAGAGGACATATATAGAAGAAATTATGTACATGTTCTAAAAAATAATTTATAATATATATATATATATACTATTATAGAAAAATGTACATTTTTTAAGGAAAGACATTACCAACAATAGATTTTTGAAGAAAAAATAATTATTCTCAGCAAAACATTTTTGAAGACAAAACTGGAAGACATTTTCAGTTTTCTAAACTAAAAAAAGAATAAAAACAAAAAAAAATTAATTAAAATCTGACTAATCAACCTTTTCACTTTAATCAAACATTAAAAAAATACCTTAAAACCCCACATTAAATAACCCACAGAGGTGTTTATATGCCGTTAAACACAACTCAAACTCAAAACTCTTTTTACATATCTAAAATGTCTACTTTTCTCATTTTTATTTTTTCAGTCTTAGGCGCTCTAGGTGTCCTCTCCTTCCTTGTGTCTTAGGGGTATACAATCAAGGAGCACTTATGAGAAGAACAGAATTAGCTGGTCATTTCCCAACCACTTTAGCCATGAATTGAAGTCGGAAGTAAATTTATGACCCAATAAACATTCGAAGTGTGTAGCTTCAGTGAGAGTGAAACTGTTTATTGTGACTGGAGAAAATAATGTTTTGCTACTAATAAATTCTTATTTTATTGGAATTGTAACGTGATGTCTGTTCTTCAATATGGCAATGAATGCTGGAAAAAATCATCATAGACGAACGAAAGACTTGAAGCAACTGAAATGTAGTTCTACAGAAAGTTTTTAAAAACTTTTGGGATTGCATTCTGGTGCAGTGGATATCAACTCGGAACGAGAAATCGGGGAGCCGAGTTCGAATTCCAGTTGAATTCCTTGCATTCACTTACACAAAAAATACCCTTGGGAAAAGTATTAATCTATTTCTTCGCTCCAGTTATTGGTTAAATTAGAGAACAGATTGGGTTCCATAGCCGAGACTGGCAACAAGTCTACCGCAGAAAGCAAAGGCAAACTACTGCAGGATAATTTTCTGCCCAGTCAGTCATGTCTCTAAAGAGACATGATCGCCTAAGCGTGTTTCACATATGGCACTTAACTGACTGACTGAATATAATAGTTGAAAGCATGATTAAACCTTCTACTGGGCATAAAGTGGGTGATCATTTTTATATTGTTATGAAGTAATAAACTGATCACTCACTAATTACTACATAATAATATAATACATTTCTTCCCCCCTAGCTATGAGTCAAATAACAGGACAGATTGTGTTCTATAGCCTTGGTTGGTAACCAGTCTACCGCAGAGAACAATGGTATCCTACTGTGGGATAATCTTCTGCCCAGTCAGTCATGTTTCTTTTGCGACATGATCCATCTAAATCTAAACTTATTTATAAATGGAACTTTAAAATTATATTATAAAACACTCATAGACAAAGACATAAGAAACGATATTCAGAAGTTTCAAGATTGCAGTTCTTACAAAAGTGCAGAAAATTGATACTATATATATAAAAGCTTTCATTACACTCGAGCAACGCCGGGCTATACTGCTATATATATATATATGTTCTATGTTTACTGTGTCAATATTTACTCTTTGATAATGGCTTATGTGAGCCGAAAGCTTAGACCCGATTAAAAAAATCAACAATTACTGTGATTTTTTGTTGTCTTTCAACGATATCACCATCAAGTATATCAGGCGGTATGAACGGATCCTACACAAAATTAATAGACAAAACTTGTCTATATTATTCAATGAAACCTGCATTAATGAAAAAATGCTGCCAAAATACACACAATTTATATATATATATATATATATATATATATATATATATATATATATGTCTTTATCTATTTCTCTGTCTGTCTGTCTGTCTCTGTGTATGTGTATCTCTCTCGCTCTCTCTCTCTATATATATATGTGTGTGTGTGTGTGTGTGTCTGTCTGTCTTTATATCTGTCTGCCTGTTTGTCTCTCTCTCTCTCTCTCTCTCTCTATATATATATATATATATATATGTGTGTGTGTCTGTCTGTCTTTATCTATATCTGTCTCCCTCTGTCTGTCTTTATCTATATCTGTCTCCCTCTGTCTGTCTTTATCTATATCTGTCTCCCTCTGTCTGTCTGCCTGTCTGTTTCTCTGTCTCTCTGTCTCTGTCTCTCTCTCTCTCTCTATATATATATGTGTGTGTGTGTGTATGTATGTGTGTCTTTATCTATATCTGTCTCCCTCTGTCTGTCTACCTGTTTGTCTCTCTGTCTCTGTCTCTGTATATATATGTATGTACTTAATAGTTGTATAAAAGTTCAAAGGACTTTTCTTTTGAATTCATGTCTGATAATTCTTCTATTCCACTCATCCAGGTAAGATAAATCTGATGAATTCATTAACAGATATGATGTTTACCTGAAATTTATTTTGAATACACGACATATGCGAATAAATTATTTAGACACTTTGTTTCCATAAATCTGCTCACCTATAAATTCGATAGCTTCTAGAAATGTTCTGGCTGATGTGTTTTGTGAGGTGTTAATTGTAGTGTTAATGTCAGGGGTGTAATAAATTTATTTTTTAGACACACATACTTCCCAAAATATGAATAAATGATAAAATATAAGTTGTTGTTTTTCACCCTTTCTTAGTTTGACTGCAAAATGTTCAGCATCACTTTGTATAGTGTGGTGATACCGACCGAGAAAAAGCGAGGGACCGGATGTTTGCTCTATAGCAACCAGAAAGCAAATGAACAAAAATCGTCTCTGCGCAGGTGTATTCGCGCAGATGTTCCGGGTGAAAAATAAAAATTAATCAAATATCAAATTTCCATTTCGCGAGCCTACGCGGATTTTATTTACCAGCCAATGGGAATCCCAGAATCAAATAGAAGTGTGAAATTCAAAACGGGCTGAGATATAAAAAGCGGATACAGACAAGACCCTAGAGACAGACGGGAGAACGAGAGGAGAAGAGTGTAATTAATATCCCCTTGACCTAATTTAAGCGGTTACTATGCTTGCCTCTTTCCTTCTCCACTGTCTCAAAAGTACTTACTGATCTTAGGAGCGACTACTTCAAAGACATTCCTCACATACCTCTGCTCCCCACATTCCTAAGCGCTTTATCTCTTTCAGCTCATTATTTGCCATGAACATTCTAACCTCCGTTGGACCTTTATATTCAAGTATTGCTTTAATTGTAAAACAGTAATTGATATATGTATATATATAAATATTATTTTCAACCCAATTTGCTTTTCTTGATTTTATAATCATTTTATGACTTATAGTGGGCTATCAACCACAAGGCCAAATTCCGTTAACCTGCAACAGTATACAATTACCCTTCACTAGAACGGACTCTCCACTACTAACAGAAAAGAATAGATAAGCAACCCACTATAATATAAGCGGTGTATACACAAGCCAGTCACCGAAAGAACTCAATTCATTACTTGAGAAATTAACCTTTCTTTATGATTTATAGTGGGCTATCTACCAAAGGCCAAATTCCGTTAACCTGCAACAGTATACAATTACCCTTCACTAGAACGGAATTCCACTACAACTAGAAAAGAATAGATAAGCAACCCACTATAATAGAAAACATACTCACTTAGCTTTTTACTTGAAACTATAGTGGGTTGCTTATTGTTTTTCTAGTTATGGTAGGATTCCGTTCTAGTGAAGGGTAATTGCATACCGTTGCAGGTTAACGGAATTTGGCCTTGTGGTAGATAGCCCACTATAAATCATAAAGAAAGGTTAATTTCTCAAGTAATGAATTGAGTTCTTTCGGTGACTGGCTTGTGTATACACCGCTTATATTATAGTGGGTTGCTTATCTATTTTTTTCTGTTCGTAGTGGAGAGTCCGTTCTAGTGAAGGGTAATTGTATACCGTTGCAGGTTAACGGAATTTGGCCTTGTGGTAGATAGCCCACTATAAGTCATAAAATGATTATAAAATCAAGAAAGGCAATTTGAGTAGAAAATAATATTTATATATACACATATCAATTAATGTTTTTATAATTAAAGAAATACTTGAATATAAGTCGAACGGAGGTTAAAATGTTCATGAAAAATAATAAGCTGAAAGAGATTTAAGGCTTAGGAATGTGGGGAGAAGAGGTATGTGAGGAATGTCTTTGAAGCAGTCGCTCCTTAGGTGAGTAAGTACTTTTGAGGCAGTGGAGAAGGTAAAGAGATAAGAGAGGCGAACATAGTAAGCAACTTGACTTCGGTCAAGGGAGATACTAATTACATTCGTCTCTCTGCCTACCTGTCTGGGGTCTTGTCTGTATCCGCTTTTTATATCTGCTTTTGGATCAAAAGCAGCTCATTTTGGGATTTCATACTTGTATTTGATTCTGGGCTTCCCATTGGCTGGTAAATAAAATTCGCGAAGGCTCGTGAAATGGAAATTTGATATTTGATTAATTTTTATTTTTCAACCGGAACATCTGCGCGGATACACCTGCGCAGAGACAATTTTTGTTCATTTGCTTTCTGGTTGTTATAGAGCAAACATCCGGTCCTTCCCTTTTGCTCGATCGTTATCACCACAGAACAATACATTTGATTGTATAGATGAAAAAATCTTAGGTTAATGCATGGGAAATATAACCGAAGCAGTTTTTATTGACAGAACAGTTTATTAGATTTCTTTAGATATTTCTCCATTTAAAGATTTAAGAAGCAAAATTCTTTCTTATATGGAATGAAAGAGTTAATGGTATAGATCAAAATCTGAGATTTATATTCATGCATCTTTAAAATGGGTTAAATAAATATGGTTGTCATTTTTTGTTAGTCTGTTATTTTTTTTTTATATATATATTTTTACTTTTGCTGATATAAAGAGTAAAATTCTTTCTTACATGGAACAAAAGATTTAGATCAACATCCTCGATTTATATTCATGCAACTGAAAAATGGCTTAAATATGGCCGTCATTTTTTGCTAGACTTTTCTTTTTTGGATATTTCTACTTTTATGCATATAAAAAGCGAAATTATTTCTTACATGGAACAAAAGATTTAACTGTATAGATCAACATCCTAGATTTATATTCATGCAACTGTAAAAAGATTAAATATGGTTGTCCTTTTTTGTTAGACTTTTTTTGCATATCTCTCTACATTGAATCATTAAAAAGCAAAATCCTCAAAAAAGTTAAATGTAAAGATCGAAATCATAGATTTATATTCATGCAACGTTAAAATGAATTAAACTATGCCCATCATCTGTTTTTAGACTTTTTTTTGTGGATATTTTTAATTTTACTGAATAAAAAAATTTTTTTTTTAATCATATCACCCCAAGCAAGGCAAAAACGCCACTAATGCGCAGGGGGATACGTAAGAGTGAAAAGATTGGAAAAGAGAAAACCGGAAACCACATCCTAAACAGGAAACAAGGGATGAGCCTCTTCACCTGTTCAATAGACGTGGGTGGAGTGTGAACCGGGCGATAGTTTAGTCTATCTACTCCAATTGAAAAAAAAAAATGAAAAAAAAAAAAAAAGAGTGAAAAGATTGGAAAAGACAAAAACCAGAAACCACATCCTGAACAGTAAACAAGGGATGAGCCTTTTCACCTGTTCAATAGACGTGGGTGGAGTGTGAACCGGGCGATAGTTTAGTCTATCTACTCCAATTGAAAAAAAAAAAATGAACAAAAAAAAAAAAAGAGTGAAAAGATTGGAAAAGAGAAAAACCGGAAACCACATCCTAAACAGGAAACAAAGGATGAGCCTCTTCACCTGTTCAATAGACGTGGGTGGAGTGTGAACCGGGCGATAGTTTAGTCTATCTACTCCAATTGAAAAAAAATAAAATGAACAAAAAAAAAAAGAGTGAAAAGATTGGAAAAGAGAAAAACCGGAAACCACATCCTAAACAGGAAACAAAGGATGAGCCTCTTCACCTGTTCAATAGACGTGGGTGGAGTGTGAACCGGGCGATAGTTTAGTCTATCTACACCAATTGAAAAAAAATAAAATGAACAAAAAAAAAAAAAAGAGTGAAAAGATTGGAAAAGAGAAAAACCGGAAACCACATCCTAAACAGGAAACAAAGGATGAGCCTCTTCACCTGTTCAATAGACGTGGGTGGAGTGTGAACCGGGCGATAGTTTAGTCTATCTACTCCAATTGAAAAAAATAAAATGAACAAAAAGAAAGTGAAAAGATTGGAAAAGAGAAAAACCGGAAACCACATCCTAAACAGGAAACAAAGGATGAGCCTCTTCACCTGTTCAATAGACGTGGGTGGAGTGTGAACCGGGCGATAGATTAGTCTATCTACTCCAATTGAAAAAAAAAAATGAAAAAAAAAAAAAAAGAGTGAAAAGATTGGAAAAGACAAAAACCAGAAACCACATCCTGAACAGTAAACAAGGGATGAGCCTTTTCACCTGTTCAATAGACGTGGGTGGAGTGTGAACCGGGCGATAGTTTAGTCTATCTACTCCAATTGAAAAAAAAAAAATGAACAAAAAAAAAAAAGAGTGAAAAGATTGGAAAAGAGAAAAACCGGAAACCACATCCTAAACAGGAAACAAAGGATGAGCCTCTTCACCTGTTCAATAGACGTGGGTGGAGTGTGAACCGGGCGATAGTTTAGTCTATCTACTCCAATTGAAAAAAAATAAAATGAACAAAAAAAAAAAGAGTGAAAAGATTGGAAAAGAGAAAAACCGGAAACCACATCCTAAACAGGAAACAAAGGATGAGCCTCTTCACCTGTTCAATAGACGTGGGTGGAGTGTGAACCGGGCGATAGTTTAGTCTATCTACACCAATTGAAAAAAAAATAAAATGAACAAAAAAAAAAAAAAAGAGTGAAAAGATTGGAAAAGAGAAAAACCGGAAACCACATCCTAAACAGGAAACAAAGGATGAGCCTCTTCACCTGTTCAATAGACGTGGGTGGAGTGTGAACCGGGCGATAGTTTAGTCTATCTACTCCAATTGAAAAAAATAAAATGAACAAAAAGAAAGTGAAAAGATTGGAAAAGAGAAAAACCGGAAACCACATCCTAAACAGGAAACAAAGGATGAGCCTCTTCACCTGTTCAATAGACGTGGGTGGAGTGTGAACCGGGCGATAGTTTAGTCTATCTACTCCAATTGAAAAAAAATAAAATGAACAAAAAAAAAAAAGAGTGAAAAGATTGGAAAAGAGAAAAACCGGAAACCACATCCTAAACAGGAAACAAGGGATGAGCCTCTTCACCTGTTCAATAGACGTGGGTGGAGTGTGAACCGGGCGATAGTTTAGTCTATCTACTCCAATTGAAAAAAATAAAATGAACAAAAAGAAAGTGAAAAGATTGGAAAAGAGAAAAACCGGAAACCACATCCTAAACAGGAAACAAATGATGAGCCCCTTTACCTGTTCCATAGACGTGAAAATAAAATAATTTTTATTTTTTTATTTTTGTCATTTCTATTAGACTTTTAATTTTGGGGGATATCTCTACATTGAATGATTAAAAAAGCAACATTCCGTCTTATATGGAAGAGAAGAATTAATTACGAAGATGGAAACCCTAGATTTATATTCATGGAACTTTAAAATGGCTTGAACATGGCCGTCATTTTTTGATAGACTTTTCTTTTTTTGGAATATTTCTACTTTAATGTGTAGGGATTGAATAAAAATACAAAATAAAATAAAAACTACGAAATAAAATAAAAGTACAAAATAAAATAAACATAAAAATCTCCCAGGAGTCCTCTGACAGGAACGACAATTTCTTCTTCTGTATGCTCTGTCCCTTCAGGACGTAGGCGATCATGGCTTTCCACGTTTCCCTATCCCTGGTGGCTCTTAGCATGCCTTCTCCTGTTACACCATGCAATCCTCGTTTCGTCATCCACCTGATTAGGTCCTTCAAATATGTTATCCGTTGCTTTCCCCTGTCTCTTTTTCCCTCTATCTGGCCTGTTAGTACCAGATTCTCCAAGCCCTCCTACCTCATTGCGTGTTCCAGGAACTTCAGCTGTCTCTTCCTGATACTCAGTATTAATTTCCTTTTTATTTCCATCATTTCCAAGACCTCATCATTGCTCACATGCTCAATCCATGATATTGGCAGCATCCTTCTGTAGAACCACATTTCAGTTGCTTCAAGTTTTACCTTCATCTTTGATGGTATTGTCCAGCATTCGCTGCCATATTGAAGGACGGACAGCATGTAGCAATCCAATACTCTCTTCTTTGATTTTAGCGAAATTGTCCTGTTTCTTAATACCTTACTCAGCTTCTGGAATGCTTCCTTCGCCATGCCAATTTGGCTTCGGGTCTCTGTGTCACACTTTCCGTCTTCTGTTGTAACACTTCCCAGGTATTTAAATTTTTGTACCTGCTTGATTCTAGTATCCTCGACCTGTATTTGGCATTTTGGGCTGCCCTTTTTACTGATGACCATGCATTCGGTTTTTGTGCAGTTTATTTCTAGTCATTTCTTGTTACTTTCTTCAGCTACCTTCTGTAGGAGGTCTTGTAGTTTCCGTTCTGTGTCTGCTATCAGCACTGTATCATCTGCGTACCTTAGGTTGTTTTATGGGATATACATTTTTTTCTATTAAAATAAGCAATAAGAAAATACATAAAAACATTATAGAAATTTTGGATCAAAACGGCATTAGAATTTAAATTACATTTTTATATTTCTCAACCAATCAGCTAAAAACATAGAATAAGAACATTCTAGAAAAATAGGATCGGAAGTCAATTAACAAAAAATATTTAGGCCCCAAAACAAAATAGTAAAATACAAATCTGATTGGTCAATAAATGTCTTCACACCTAAATGTTAGGAAGATTCTTTGATCCACTATTATGGTATATAAATAACACACAGTTAGGAAGAAGAAGGTCAGTCACCAAGCTAGCCATTAAGTCAGCATGTAACCGATACTTTGTCCGGCCAAGTCATTCTTCCACACCAAAGTTCATGACCTAGCTACAGATGGCCGTGAAAGGAAAAACCCGACAAACTTTCTTTCATCAACGCGACATGCTGTCGCCACCCGAGATGAACTTAATGTAAGTAAGAACGACTTATTTACGGACTCCGTTAATATAAACTTACACACACCTTTAAACAAATTTAACTTCTTTCCAAACTTTATTTTCCAAAAGGCAATTTTTCACATCATGTATTTTATTTGTTTCCACATGCTAATTTTATTTTATACATATTAAATTGTTTGTTGTTTAATGTTCGTTGTGACTTATTCCATTTCTTTTGCGCGATTGTAAAACATTGTGTTGTATTTGTGGGGGAACTAATCTCGAGAGCAATACCCGTAAAATACGGAAGCACATCAACCAAGCACTTACCAAATCCCCTACAGTTTAAATTGTGGCCTTCGATTACGAAGACAATTTACGAATGTGCAAAAAGAGAGGCTTCCTGGCGCCAAAAATAAACGCTACCTCTTTTTCTGTTGGACTTTGACTGGTAAAGACGTGCCCACTGTTCGGGAAGGAATTTCCCCAACAAGAGGTCGTTGGAATCAAACAAATAAAATCAGTGTCCAAACTGTCCCTCTAGTGTCTCTATCTTTCCTTTTCTCTTTGCTTGTTAATTTCAGCGACGAAAGCCATTCAACAAGTTTTAGATGTTTAGGCGAAAGAAACAACCCAGCAGTAATAGCCATAACATCCATAAATGATTTAAAGAAACGAAATTTTCTCTTACATGAGACAAAATATTGACACAACTACAAAATGACTTCAATATGGCCGTCATTTTTTTGATAGACTTTTTTTTTTAGCTATTTCTACTTTTACTTATTTAAAAAGCGAAATTTTTTCTTACCTGGAATGAAAGAGGTAATAGTAAAAATCAATACCCTACATTTATATTCCCACAACTTCAAAATGACTTAAATATGGCCGCCATTTTTGTTAGCCTTTTTTTTCTAGATATTTCTACTTTTACTGATTTAAAAAGCGAAATTCTTTCTTACATGAAACAAAAGATTTAATTGGATAGATCAACATCCCAGATTTATATTCATGCAACTGCAAGATAATTAAATATGGCCATCATTTCTGTTAGACTTTTCATTTTGGGGGATATTTCTACATTGAATGATTAAAAAGTAAAATACCTACTTATATGGAACAGAAGAGTTAATTGTAAAGAGGAAAATCCTAGATTTTTATTTATGCAACTCAAAATGACTTAAATATGGCCCTCATTTTCCGACATTAGGAGTTGTTTCAGCTTTCTCTGGTTACTTTTACTTTCAATTATTAAAACAAGCAGAGAGAATACTTCTTTGTCTATAAAAATAGATTTACCTGTAAAGATAAAAAAAACTTAGGTTATATTCAGGAAAAAAAATATAACCAATTCAACTGTAAAATTACTTAAACATGGCTGCCATTTTTAATTGTACATGAAAGCAAATTACAATAGAGTTTGCGAAGTGATTCCGCCAGATGATGCTTCAACCAAAATATCATCTGGCTTTTCTACCCCTGACCCTTGGAAAAGATATTAATCCGTCTCTTCCCTCCAATTATGGGTTAAATAATAAGACAGATTGGGTTTTATAGCCTTGACTGGCAACCAGTCTTCCGCAGAAAGCAATGGCAAACTACTGCAGGATAATCTTCTGCCCAGCCAGACATGTCTCTAAAGAGACATGATCTCCCAAAGTGTGTATCACGTATACCACTTAAATGACTGACCGAACATAATAGTTGAAAACATGATTAGGGCTTCTACTAGGCATAAAGTGGGGGATCAGTTTTATATTGTTATGAAGTAATAAACTGATCCCCCACTAATTACTACTTAATAATATAATACATCTCTTCCCCCTTTAGCTATGAATCAAATAACAGGACAGATTGGGTTCTATAGCCTTGGCTGATAACCAGACTACCACAGAAAGCAATGGCAACCTACTGCGGGATAATCTTCTGCCCAGTCAGTCATGTCTCTCTGAAGACATGATCGCCCAAAGTGTGTATCACGTTTGGCATTTAACTGACTGACTGGATATAATAGTTGAAAACATAACTAAGGCTTCTACTGGGCATAAAGTGGGGGATCAGTTTTATATTGTTATGAAGTAATAAACTGATCTCCCACTAATTACTACTTAATAATATAATACATCTCTTCCCCCTTTAGCTATGAATCAAATAACAGGACAGATTGGATTCTATAGCCTTGGCTGGTAACCAGTCTACCGCAGAAAGCAATGACAACCTACTGCGGGGAAAATCTTCACCTCAGTCAGTCATGTCTCGCTCGAGACATGATCGCCCAAAGAGTGTATCACGTTTGGCACCTAACTGACTGAACATAATAGTTGAAAACATGATTAAGACTTCTACTGGACATAAAGTGGGGGCTCAGTTTTATATTGTTATGAAGTAATAAACTGATTCCCCAATAATTACTACTTAATAATATAATACATATCTTCCCCATCTTGCTATGAGTCAAATACTAGGAGAGGTTGGGTGGCAACCAATCTATCTCAGAAAGCAATGGCAACCTGCTACGGGATAATCTTCTGCCCAGTCAGTCATGTCTCTTTCAAGACATGATCTCCCAAAGCTTGTATCACTTATGGCACTTAACTGACTGATCTATTTTTGCAATTACTGTTCATAAGCATCTATTCCAACTGGTAGGATACTTTTTCTTCTTTTATGTGTTGTGTACCTTCAGGACGTAGGCGATCATGGTCCTCCACATCCTCCTTATCTCTGGTAACTCTTACCCCTCCCAAGTTCTTCTCTGCCATGAATTTGCTCAAGCCCATCAGGTATGTTATCCATTGCTTTCCCCTGTCATCCTTCCCATCTATCTGTCTCGGGAGTATAATATTCTCCAAGCCCTCCTTCCTCATTACATGTCCCAGAAACTTCAGCTGTCTTTTTTCTGATATTAGGTATCAATTTCCTTTTTGTTTCCTTTCTCTTCAAAACCTTGTCCTTACTCGCATATTCGTCACATGTTATCCTCAGCTGAAGATACTAAGGATGCTATGGTTGTATCCTGTTGCATATCGATTTAAGGGACATTAGTCTGGACACTGGATGTGCGTGGTAGTGCAGTGGATATCAGCTCAGTACGAGAAATCAGGGAGCCGAGTTCAAATTCCAGTTGAATTCCTTGCATTCACTTTCATGCAAATACCCTTGGTAAAGGTATTAATCCATCTCTTCCCTCCAATTATGGGTTAAATAACAAGACAGATTGGGTTCTATAGCCTTCGCTGGTAACCAGTCTTCCACAGAAAGCAATGGCAACCTACTGCGGGATGATTTTCCGCTCAGTGAGTCATGTCTCTTTCAAGACATGATCGCCCAAAGCGTGTATCACGTATGGCATTTAACTGACTGACTGAATATAATAGTTGAAAACATGATTAAGGCTTCTATTGGACATAAAGTGGGGGATCAGTTTTATATTGTTATGAAGTAATAAACTGATGCCCCATTAATTACTACTTAATAATATAATACATCTCTTCCTCCTCTAGCTATGAGTCAAATACTAGGAGAGATTGGGTTCTACAGCCTTGGCCGGCAAACCAGTTGTTTCGGAGTCTATAGGTAACGGACACACACACACACACACACATGGCTGAACCGATTTTCTTGAAAATTTACACAGTTGTACTATAAGCGTCTGCGAGTGTTCTTAGCTAGGTTTTATGTCGAGGTACCCCCGATAAATATCGAAAATCGATAATCGAAAAAATCGGGTTATAGAAGGAGTGATCCGATTTTAATCAAATTTGATACACTCATAGACAAAGACATAAGAAACGATATTCGGAAGTTTCAAGGTTGCAGTTCTTACAATAGTGCAGAAAATCGATAATATATATAAAAGCAAGATGTTTGTGTGTGTGTCTGTTTATTTGTCTGTATGTCCTTTATACAAATCTACAATTTTTATCCAAACTTCACACAAATATTCTTTAGGCTGAGTCTGAGCTACAGAAACATGGATTAGTTTTAAAGCTTTCATTACACCCGAGCAACGCCGGGCCATACTGCTAGTATTAAATAATTCCAACTATGCCTCTTGCATAAAGCACCAATTCTTTCAAGGTAATTAATCAAGCAAGCCAATTAATCATTGTTGCTTCACACTGGATTCCAGTTAATCTGTGTAAAACGATTTGTGACTGTCTTCAGACTCAAAGAAAGTTACAAATTGGATGGAATTAAGTTGGCGAAAGTCTCTTGATGCCGAACAATCTCAAAAACATTACCACCAACCAGGCATGACATTTTCCTCATTGTTACCTGTCTTGTGGCAGGTGAAGGTGGCTGGAGGTTTTATTTTAAATATAGGGTCAGTGAGTCAGTTAAGTGCCATACGTGATACACGTTTGAGCGATCATGTCTCGAAAGAGACATAACTAACTTAGAAGAAGATTATCTCGTAGTAGGTTGCCATTACTTTCTGCGGTAGACTGGTTGCCAGCCAAGGCTATAGAACCCAATCGCTCTTATTATTTGACTCATAGCTAGAGGGGGAAAAGATGTATTATATTATTAACTAGTAATTAGTATGGAATCAGTTTATTACTTCATAAAAATATAAAACTGATCCCCCACTTTATGCCCAGTAGAAACTTTAATCATGTTTCCAACTATTATATTCAGTGAGTCAGTTAAGTGCCATATGTGATACACGCTTGGGTGATCATGTCTCGAAAGAGACATGACTGACTGGGCAGAAGATTATCCCGCAGTAGGTTGCTATTGCTTTCTGCGGTAGACTGATTGTTATAGAAGGTTATAGAACCTAATCTATCATATTATTTAACCCATAATTGGAGGGAAGAGATGGATTAATACCTTTCCCAAGGGTATTTGTGCGTAAGTGAATACATGTTTAGGATGTGGTTTCCGGCTTTCTCTTTTCCAATCTTCTCACTTTGTTTTTGTTTTTTTCTCAATTGGAGTAGATACATCTATCTATCGCCCGGTTCACACTCTTTTCCAATCTTCTCACTTTGGTTCCTTTTTTTTTTTTCAATTGGAGTAGATAGATCTATCTATCGCCCGGTTCACACTCCACCCACGTCTATTGAACAGGTTAAGAGGCTCATCCCTTGTTCCTTGTTTAGGATGTGGTTTCCGACTTTCTCTTTTCCAATCTTCTCACTATTGCGTAGCCCCCTGCACATCAGTGGCATTACCGCCTTGCTCGGAGTGATACAATTTTTAAAAAAAAGTACATATCACTGAATGAAGTGCATTGACAAATAAGGAGATTATGGATCAAGCATGTGAGCAATGTTGAAGTTTTGGAAATGATGGAAATAAAAAGGAAATTAATACTGAGCATCAGGAAGAGACAGCTGAAGTTCCTTGGATACGCAATGAAGAAGGAGGGCTTGGAGAATCTGATACTAACAGGGCAGATAGAGGGAAAAAGAGACAGGGGAAAGCAACGGATAACATATTTGAAGGACCTAACCAGGTGGATGACGGAACGAGGGTTGCATGGTGTAACAGGAGAAGGCGTGCACAGAGCCACCAGGGATAGGGAAACGTGAAGGAACAAGATTAAGAGCCTATATTTGTCAGTGTTATTTTAATTTTTGCATCGATAAGTCTGTAGTCTAATGATGGAAAAATCATTTGTCTTACATGACAAATATTTATTTTTCAACATATTCTCCTTCTTTGTCAATGCACTTTATTCAGTGATAAATATGTACATGGTGCGATGGATGAATTGTCGTCTAAATGACGCAAAAATGAAAATAACACTGACATCTCATTTTAAATGATATACAGGGTGCGATGGATGAATTGTCGCCTAAATGACGCAAAAATGAAAATAACACTGACATCTCATTTTAAATGATATACAGGGTGCGATGGATGAATTGTCGCCTAAATGACGCAAAATTGAAAATAACACTGACATCTCATTTTAAATGATATACAGGGTGCGATGGATGAATTGTCGCCTAAATGACGCAAAATTGAAAATAACACTGGCATCTCATTTTAAATGATATACAGGGTGCGATGGATGAATTGTCGCCTAAATGACGCAAAATTGAAAATAACACTGACATCTCATTTTAAATGATATACAGGGTGCGATGGATGAATTGTCGCCTAAATGACGCAAAAATGAAAATAACACTGACATCTCATTTTAAATGATATACAGGGTGCGATGGATGAATTGTCGCCTAAATGACGCAAAAATGAAAATAACACTGACATCTCATTTTAAATGATATACAGGGTGCGATGGATGAATTGTCGCCTAAATGACGCAAAATTGAAAATAACACTGGCATCTCATTTTAACAGAAATGTATATATTGAAATACTAAAGAGAAAATTTATCCAATTGGCTGCAACCTTGGCCTTCAGATGACTTTGGAATCTCCTGCAATTCTTTTAGATGATCTCCTTATTCAAGTTGAATCAATGCTGTCGTAATCGGTGCCTTCATTTTATCTTTGGTGTTACAAGGAGTTTTGTTGGTCTCTCGCTCAACTGCACCCCAACACATAATAATCAAGGGGGTTGCAGTCTTGGGGGAGTTAGATGGCCAGATATAAGGGGTGGGGTGGTTGCAGATTTTTTCTGCAAGCCATGACTGGGTTCTCCTGCTTTTTTGGCATGGCGCAGAGTCCTGTTGCCAGATATAAGGTCTTCTAACAGCCACCCACTTGACCCAGGAAAGAACTACCTACTGAGTTTGAAGATCTATGGGGAGATGAATAGAGGCATAAAGTCACTATCACTAGTGATCATTCACAACACCTTCGTAATCATCATTAGACTCATTCAACTCTTTCTGAATCCTCTACTATGACCTCAGATTGACACCCACTTTGAAGTGTTTGTATTGCATCTCCCAGCAGGAATGCTAAGCAGTGCAACATGCCTTTTCTCAATTTCTGGCGGAGTGAATTGGTGAAATTTTTGTCACAGACAGTGCCCAACTGACCCTACTATACTGTATAGTTGACAAAAGTAAAAACAAACTGTGCAAAAGTAAAAATATAAAATGGCGACAATTTACCCATCGCATCATATATATATATATATATATATATATATATATATATTAATCATCCATATACAAGTCTGTTTCGCTGTATCACAGCTCTTCAGTGTGGCTAGACACATCCACTTGCTTCTGGGATCGAAACTCGAACGATTTGGTGTCAGTCGGAGTCACTACTCTCTAAGCCATAGGCGCATGGAATCAGGGAAGGGAAATTTTAACGTGTCACCGAAAGAACTCAATTCATTACTGAAGAGTAATGCATATATCGCAGAAGTGGAAACTGTTTTAAAATTTTCTTCTCTTGAGAGCTCAATCGTAATGAGAGCATAATACATGACTGGCCATAATTATTAGGCCGCCCCAGTTTTTTTAAAAGAAATGATGTATTCATACTATTTTTAGCATTTATTGCAAAATGGATAATTCTAAATGAAAATAGAATGATTCTTTTGTTATTATTACTTTGCAAAATTTTACAAGGCCCAGAAGCAAAAATGAACTCGTCTGAATCACCCTAAATTTTCTTCATTCTTTCATTGATAAAACTGCAATATAAGTAATTATTAAATATTTATAAAATCATTTGATGCACATTTTGTTGTGCAATATTAACAAAATTCCCTTTCTATTTTCATTTACAATTATTCACTTTTTTTTTTTCAATCCTATCCCCCCAAGCAAGGCGGTAACGCCACTGAGGTGCAGGGGGCTACATAAGAGTGAGAAGATTAGAAGAAAAGAGAAAACCGGAAACCACATCCTAAACAGGAAACAAGGGATGAGCCTCTTCACCTGTTCAATAGATGTGGGTGGAGTGTGAACCGAGCGATAGTTTAGTCTATCTACTCCAATTAGTTTAGTCTATCTACTCACTTGGCAATAAATACTCAAAATAGTATGAAATACATCATTTTTTTAAAACACTGGGGTGGCCTAATAATTATGGCCGTCAGTATATATATATATATAACTGGAAAAAATATATTTAAAGTTATATATAAATGAATAGAAAAAGTTAAAAATACATTTAGCTTTTAACTAGAAAAACAGAAATTATAATTTTAATAAAAATAATACAAAGCTACATATAAACATTATGGCATATCTACGTATGTGCGTGGTGGTCCAGTGGATATCGGCTCGGAACAAGAAATCGGAGAGCCGAGTTCGAATTCCAGTTGAATTCATTGCATTCATTTACGCACAAATACCCTTGGGAATGGTATTAATCCGTCTCTTCCCTCCAGTTATGGGTTAAAATAATAGATTGGGTTATATAGCCTTGTCTGCCAACCAGTCTACCATAGAAAGCAATAGCAACCTGCTGTGGGATAATCTTCTGCCCAGTCAGCCATGTCTCTTTCAAGACATGATCGTCCAAAGCGTGTATCACGTATGGTACTTAACTGACTGAATATAATAGTTGAAAACATGATTAAGGCTTCTACTGGGTATAAAGTGGGGGATCAGTTTTATATTGTTATGAAGTAATAAACTGATCCCCCGTTAATTACAACTTAATAATATAATACATCTCTTCTCTCTCTAGCTATGAGTCAAATAACAGGTCAGATTGGGTTCTATAGCCTTGGCTGGCAACCAGTCTACTACAGAAAGCAATGGTAACCTGCTACGGGATAATCTTCTGCCCAGTCAGTCATGTCTCTTTCAAGACATGATCGCCTAAAGCGTGTATTTCATATGGCATTTAAGTGACTGACTGAAAATTGGCTCATGTTGTTTATTCCAAGATCTTTTTCGGGGAGCATTGTAGTAAACGATCCATTTCTCATCACCTGTCATAATTTGCTTCAAAAGGTGTGAATTTTCACTGCATTTGTACAGCCAATCACAGGTAGAAAAAATTCTTTTCAGTCAGATTATTGTCGCGATGTGAGTACCCAAGCTTCACTAATGTCTTGACTTGGTACTCATCTTTAGTCGGCTGGCAGTCTACCTGAGTGTTCTTCACCAATAAGGCTACAATCACCAACTGTAAACTTAGTCAACCTGTTATGTACAGCTCTGACAGCTAAAGCACCTTCACCGTAAGCAGCACATACCTTTTTTGCTGCTTGCGACACTTTTTTTTACTTTATTTTACATTGACTTTTTTTAAGGTAATAAAACAGCTTTAAGTGACTAAAGTAGATGTTATAATCTCCCATTTTTATACTGATATAAAATTGACACATATTAAGTAATTTTAAACTTTCTTTCTCCAGAGATAGTTTGAAGTGTGCTCTAATTGAAAATCTAAGCAGATATACGTCGATAAATTTGACGTGTTCTAACGTGTTGGAACATGAATGTCTAAATGTCAGCATGGAATTCAATATGACAAAAATAGGAAAAATAGAAAAAAAAAAGCAAAAACAAGTCGGCTCTCTGTGCAGGGCCCGGAAATTTTTCCCACCTGAAACTATTCTGCACATATACAAATCTACCATCCGCCCGTGTATTGAATATTGCTGCCATATCTGGTCGGGTGCCCCTGCTGCTCTCCTTGGGCTTCTTGACAAAATACAAAGGAGGATCTGTAACGTGGTTGATACTAACTTGGCAGACCGGCTGCAGCCGCTCTCACACCGGCGTGATGTAGCTTCCCTGTGCCTCTTCTACAAATACTTTCATGGCTTCTGCTCCGATGAGCTTAGATCACTGGTGCCGCCCAAGCACGAATTTACACGAGATACTAGATTAGCAACTAGGTCCCACCCTTTTACAGTTAAACAAATAAGATGTAACCGTAAATTCTACTCCAACAGCTTCTTTTCTCGCGCTTCCCGCCTGTGGAACTCCCTTCCACAAGTCTGCTTTCCCGACAATTACAATCTCCAGGTGTTTAAATGTAGGGTCAATAGACACCTCCTATCACACTAACTCCCAACTATTCTCACAACACTCATCTACCCAACCCTCATTCTCGGTATCCTCACCCGCCTATCACCCACCCTCTGTTATTTCCTATATTTAACCAGCCTTTCTCCTCTCTATGTAGCCCCCTGCACAGTAGTGGCAGTGACATGCCTTGCTCGGGGTGAAACGCTTATAAAAAAAAAAAAAAAATACTTATCTTTCTATTTATATATAAATATTGTTCATCTATATTTGTATGATTTGTATGTGTGTATATGTATATGTTTATGTGCATATGAAAGTGAATATGTATATGTGTGTGCATACGTGTATGTATATTTTTTCATGTGAATATTGTACCGAACATGGTGATATGTAGATAGATACAAACATAATTTGCATTTTTTGTATATGTTGTTAATCGCAGGTAACTATATATATATATATATATATATATATATATATATATAGGATAATGTCAGGCCTCACGTTTCTTTGGTGACCCTTGTTGTAGCTTGGCCGGATGTGTTACCCCACCCGCCATATTCACCAGGCATTGCTTTATTGAATTTTCATTTATTCAGGTCCTTGCAAAATAATCTCAATGGTAAAAAATTTAATTCTTTGGATGACATAAAAATCAAAAAACAAAAAACACTTTCATGAATTCTTTACCGAGAAACCACCAAAATTCTGGAAAGATGGAATCTTCAAGTTGAAGGGAAAATGGATAAAGTCTGTGCGACAACATGGTTCATGTTTAGTTGAACAAATATTTCAGTGGCATAAATTTATTTTGTTTTAATTTCCCTTAAAAACCGACAGGGACTTTCCTGAAAACCGAATGACATCCTCACATTGATTGTCAATCTGAGACATGGAATGACGGTAAATGTATTGTGGTGATACCGAGCAAAAGCAATGGACCGGATGTTTGCGCTTTCACGACCAAAAAGAAAATGACCAAAAGTCGTCGTTGCGCCGCCGGCTCCGCGCAGATGTTCCGGTTGAAAACTAAAAATTAATTAAATATTGAATTTCCAGTTCGCGAGCCTACGCGAATTTTATTTATCAACCAATGGGAAGCCCAGAACCAAATACAAGTGTGAAATCCCAAATGAGCAGCTGTGATCCAAAAAAGAAATTATAAAAAGCGGATGCAGAAAGCTTCGACAGGCAGACCGACTCGAGGAGAAGAGAGTAATCAATATCTCCTTGACCTAAGTCCAGTGGCTACTATGTTCGCCTCCCCTCACTTCTCCTTACCTTCTTCCCTGTCTCAAAACTACTTACTGACCTAAGGAGCGAATACATCAAAGGCATTCCTTACTTACACGCCCCCAAATTCCTAAGCATTAATTCTCCCTCAGCATTTTATTGCCATGAACATTTTTAACCTCCGTTGGACCTATACTTCATGTATTACTTCAATTGCAAAAATATTAATTGTTATGTGTTATATATAAAATGTTATCTTTCAACTCAATTTGCTTTTCTTGGTTTATAACCTTTCTTTATGACTTATAGTGGGCTATCTACCACAAGGCCAAATTCCGTTAACCTGCAACGGTATACAATTACCCTTCACTAGAACGGACTCTCCTCTACTAACAGAAAAGAATAGATAAGCAACCCACTATCATATAAGCGGTGTATACACAAGCCAGTCACCGAAAGAACTCCATTCATTACTTGAGAAATTAACCTTTCTTTATGATTTATAGTGGGCTATCTACCACAAGGCCAAATTCCGTTAACCTGCAACGGTATACAATTACCCTTCACTAGAACGGACTCTCCTCTACTAACAGAAAAGAATAGATAAGCAACCCACTATCATATAAGCAGTGTATACACAAGCCAGTCACCGAAAGAACTCAATTCATTACTTGAGAAATTAACCTTTCTTTATGATTTATAGTGGGTTATCTACCACAAGGCCAAATTCCGTTAACCTGCAACGGTATACAATTACCCTTCACTAGAACGGACTCTCCACTACTAACAGAAAAGAATAGATAAGCAACCCACTATCATATAAGCGGTGTATACACAAGCCAGTCACCGAAAGAACTCCATTCATTACTTGAGAAATTAACCTTTCTTTATGATTTATAGTGGGCTATCTACCACAAGGCCAAATTCCGTTAACCTGCAACGGTATACAATTACCCTTCACTAGAACGGACTCTCCTCTACTAACAGAAAAGAATAGATAAGCAACCCACTATCATATAAGCGGTGTATACACAAGCCAGTCACCGAAAGAACTCCATTCATTACTTGAGAAATTAACCTTTCTTTATGACTTATAGTGGGCTATCTACCACAAGGCCATATTCCGTTAACCTGCAACGGTATACAATTACCCTTCACTAGAACGGACTCTCCTCTACTAACAGAAAAGAATAGATAAGCAACCCACTATCATATAAGCAGTGTATACACAAGCCAGTCACCGAAAGAACTCAATTCATGACTTGAGAAATTAACCTTTCTTTCTGACTTATAGTGGGCTATCTACCACAAGGCCAAATTCCGTTAACCTGCAACGGTATACAATTACCCTTCACTAGAACGGACTCTCCACTACTAACAGAAAAGAATAGATAAGCAACCCACTATCATATAAGCAGTGTATACACAAGCCAGTCACCGAAAGAACTCCATTCATTACTTGAGAAATTAACCTTTCTTTATGACTTATAGTGGGCTATCTACCACAAGGCCATATTCCGTTAACCTGCAACGGTATACAATTACCCTTCACTAGAACGGACTCTCCTCTACTAACAGAAAAGAATAGATAAGCAACCCACTATCATATAAGCAGTGTATACACAAGCCAGTCACCGAAAGAACTCAATTCATTACTTGAGAAATTAACCTTTCTTTCTGACTTATAGTGGGCTATCTACCACAAGGCCAAATTCCGTTAACCTGCAACGGTATACAATTACCCTTCACTAGAACGGACTCTCCACTACTAACAGAAAAGAATAGATAAGCAACCCACTATCATATAAGCAGTGTATACACAAGCCAGTCACCGAAAGAACTCCATTCATTACTTGAGAAATTAACCTTTCTTTATGACTTATAGTGGGCTATCTACCACAAGGCCAAATTCCGTTAACCTGCAACGGTATACAATTACCCTTCACTAGAACGGACTCTCCACTACTAACAGAAAAGAATAGATAAGCAACCCACTATCATATAAGCGGTGTATACACAAGCCAGTCACCGAAAGAACTCAATTCATTACTTGAGAAATTAACCTTTCTTTATGACTTATAGTGGGCTATCTACCACAAGGCCATATTCCGTTAACCTGCAACGGTATACAATTACCCTTCACTAGAACGGACTCTCCTCTACTAACAGAAAAGAATAGATAAGCAACCCACTATCATATAAGCAGTGTATACACAAGCCAGTCACCGAAAGAACTCAATTCATTACTTGAGAAATTAACCTTTCTTTCTGACTTATAGTGGGCTATCTACCACAAGGCCAAATTCCGTTAACCTGCAACGGTATACAATTACCCTTCACTAGAACGGACTCTCCACTACTAACAGAAAAGAATAGATAAGCAACCCACTATCATATAAGCAGTGTATACACAAGCCAGTCACCGAAAGAACTCCATTCATTACTTGAGAAATTAACCTTTCTTTATGACTTATAGTGGGCTATCTACCACAAGGCCAAATTCCGTTAACCTGCAACGGTATACAATTACCCTTCACTAGAACGGACTCTCCTCTACTAACAGAAAAGAATAGATAAGCAACCCACTATCATATAAGCGGTGTATACACAAGCCAGTCACCGAAAGAACTCCATTCATTACTTGAGAAATTAACCTTTCTTTATGACTTATAGTGGGCTATCTACCACAAGGCCAAATTCCGTTAACCTGCAACAGTATACAACTACCCTTCACTAGAACGGACTCTCTACTACTAACAGAAAAGAATAGATAAGCAACCCACTATATTATCAGCATGATTTTTATCGTCTTAATATTTTGATCGTTGTACTCACAAGTCTTCGTCAGGTGTCCCTTATTTTGTAGCCGTTTGAATATTTCAAAGTGATGCATTTTAAAATTTAATCTGAATATGGTCATCAGCAAAAAGGGCAGCCCAAAATGCCAAATACAGGTGGGGGATACTAAAATCAAGCAGGTACAGAAATTTAAATACCTAGGAAGTGTTCTAATAGAAGACGGAAAGTGCGACACAGAGATCCGAAAACGAATTGGCATTGCAAAGGAAGCATTGCAGAAGTTGAGATAAGTATTAAGAAACAGGACAATTTTGTTAGAAACAAAGAAGAGAGTACTGGATTGCTATGTGATGTCGGTTCTTCAATATTTTTTTTTTTTTAATCATCTCACCCCAAGCAAGGCATTCCACTGCCACTATTGCGCATGGGGATACATAGGGGAAGGTAAAGAGAAGGAGTGGTTAGACATAGGGAATGTCAGGAGGAAAGTGACAGATGAGTAAGGATACCGAGGATGAGGGTTGGGCAGATGGGAAGAGTGTTTGATAGAATGGGAGCAGGTTAGTGTGTTAGGAGGTGTCTATTGACCTTACATTTAAACTCCTGGAGATTGTAGCCGTCGGGGAAGCAATCGTTTGGAAGAGAATTCCACAGTCGGGAAGTGCGAGGAAAGAAACTGTTGGAGTAGAAGTTACGGCTGCATTTTATCGGTTTCACTGTAAAAGGGTGGGATCTAGTTGCTAATCTAGTATCTCGTTCAAATACGTATTTAGGGGGCACTAGTGATCTAAGTTCATCGGAGCAGAAGCCGTGAAAGTATTTATAGAAGAGACACAGGGAAGCCACGTCGCGCCGGTGGGAGAGAGACTGCAGGCGGTCTGCCAAGTCGGTATCTATCACATTACAGACCCTCCTCTGAACCTTATCGAGAAGCCCGAGGAGAACAGCAGGGGCACCCGACCAGATATGGCAGCAGTATTCAATGCACGGGCGGATGGTAGATTTATAAATGTGCAGGATAGATTCAGACGGAAAAAACTTCCGGACCCTACACAGAGAACCGACTTTCATAGCAGCGAATTTAGCAATGGATTCGATATAGTCATTCCATTTGAGGTCCGCTGAAAGTGTGAGACCAAGGAGGCGCAGTGTTTTACTCTCTGGGAGGCAAGCCTGGTCCATGCTAATGGGAGGTAGGTGAGATTGTCGATGATGGTTAATTGAGAGTAGCTTCGTTTTAGAAGCATTGAAATTTACTAACCATTTCTTACCCCAGTCCAATATGGATTGGAGGTCTTTATCAATCTCGGCTGCGAGGTTAGCTTTGACGCCTACACCAGATTTTTGTAGGAGGCGAGAATAAACTGTGGTGTCATCGGCGTACAAACCTATTTGGGCTCTTATGGAATCAGGGAGATCATTAATATATATCAGGAAGAGTGTAGGACCTAAGATGGAGCCTTGGGGGAGACCTGCGTTTGTATGGTAGTTCTGAGAGGCATGTCCGTTTAATACCACAAATGGCAGTGAATGCTGGATAAAATCATCGAAAATGAGGCAAAAAACTTAAAGCAGCGGAAATGTAGTTCTACAGAAGGATGCTGCGGATATCGTGGACCGAGCATGCGAGCAATGATGAGGTGTTGGAAAGAATGGCAACAAAAAGGAAATTGATACTGAGCATCAGGAAAAGACAACTGAAGTTCCTGGGACACACAATGAGGAAGGAAGGTTTTGGAGAACTGATACTGACAGGCCAGATAGAAGGAAAAAGAGACGGAGGAAGGCAATGGATAATATATTTGAAGGGCCTGATCAGGTGGATGACGGAACGGGAGTTGTGAGGTATAACAGGAGAAAACGTACTAAGAGCCACCAGGGATAGGGAAACGAGATCCGAAGGCGAATTGGCATGGCGAAAGAAGCATTCCAGAAGTTGAGTAAAGTATTAAGAAACAAGACAATTTCGCTAGAAACAAAGAAGAAAATACTGGATTGCTATGTGATGTTAGTTTTTCAATATGGCAGTGATTCTTGTACAATATCTTCGAAGATGAAGGAAAAACTTGAAGCAGCTGAAATGTGGTTCTACAGAAGGATGCTGCGGATATAATGGACCGAGCATGTGAGCAATGACGAGGTTTTGGAAAGGATGGAAACGAAAAGGAAATTAATAGTGAGCATCAGGAAGAGACAGCTGAAGTTCCTGGGACAGGAAATGAGGAAGGAGGGGCTTGGAGAACCTGATACTAACAGGCCAGATAGAGTGAAAAAGAGACAGGGAAAAGCAGCGGATAACATATTTGAAGGACCTGATAAGGTGAATGACAGAACGAGGGTTGCATGTTGGAACAGGAGAAAGCGTGCTAAGAGCCACCAGGCATCGGGAGATGTGGAAAGCTATGATCGCCTACGTTCTGAAGGGACAGGGCACATAGAAGAAGAAGAAGAATATTTTGATCGGTGTACCCACCAGTCTTCCTCAGGTGTCTCGGATTTTGTAGCTGTTTGAAAATTTCAAAGTGATGCATTTTAAAATTTCATCTGCATAGATGGTTCTATTTTCAGTGTGTGTGTGTCAGGGGAGATAACTCGCAACCGTTAATACATTGATGTCATCATTCTTTCACTGAAACAAATGGTACATACAATGAAACCTGCCGTATGCAACCCTTTTCGTCAGCGACCACCTGTTGTTAACAACCGTTTTTCTATGCACTGACGATTTGCTAATGTTAATTGACCTTTAGTTAACGACCACCTCCATAACGCGATCAGCGATTAACGTCAACGAGTAAAAATCACTTTTCAAGCGACCGCTTAAAAAAAACAAAACATTTTGGTCGTACACTGCGAATTTCTAAATTAGGAGAAACTAAATGAGTAATATATTTGATTTTGGTTTGATCAAAACCAGGAACACTTCTTCATTGCTTTGTTATTGTAGTGTTGTATCAAATTGTTATTTCTTGTTGAAATGTACATTGCCAGAGTTCACCTCACGGTCAAACATGGGCTGTTTTGTACAACGTGTATTGCATTTGACATGTTCAAGGGATTTATCGCAGTCTCTGTACTGACTTGGATAAATTCGGGGATTGGGAAAATCACAATTATGTTCCTTTCTCAAATGTCTGTCTCTTTTGTTTCTTTATTTTTTTGTGTATCTATCTACTCTATTTCTATCTGGGTATAGCTATCTCTATCTCACCACGATCGCTGTGAGTTTTTTGTATGTTTTGATTTTTTACCAGATATTATCGCAGATGCTCTTTTGCTATTACTCACTTCTGAGAATTTTAAAATGAATTATGCAGAATAAATTTCTTAAAAATTAGGCCATTTTCTTATGTTCTCAGTTATGTATTACCAGATTACATTGTAAAATTTTAATATGTACATTCTTCTGAGTAGAATATACGTTCCTGGCGTAAATAGGTCATGACTATGAGCCTTGAGTGGACCTGGGAACCACAGCAATTAAGAGGTGGTTTCATGCTCCTCACAACCTTCCAATCAGAGGCCTTGCTGCCAGATGCAGTTTACTGTCATGCCCAGGACCTAGTAATCTGGAATGCCAGAGAAAAAACAAATATAAACAACAAAATTGTAATATGATCTCTGGAAAAGAAAAAATGTAACCGAGACGTTAAGTCTCCAAAATTCATACGCTGGTGTCCTTAAGGACACATGGCCTAGTAGTTGGTTGAATGCAGTTCCCAGATTGCATTCATTTATATGCTTGGCAGGCATTAGAATCTACATCTCTGAAGCCAACTATAAGGCTGAGATACGTAAATGACACCTTCATACTCTAGCCTCACAAGGAAGAGGTCCAACCATTATTAGACCATGTGTACTCAATAAGTTTACAATGTAAAAATAAAGGAATAACAAACAAGCATTCCTGGATGTGCTCGTAGGTTCAAGACACCAGTCTGCCTACTTTACGTAGAAGGATTATTGGGAAAAAAAATACCAAAGGTCTGTGGTCCATATAACATTAGAATGACCTTCAAAACACCTCTTTTGAGTTAGACCTTCCGTAGAGGAGGACATGATTAAGGACTGTGTGTACACCATTCAATGCAGTAGTGGTAAGAAATATAAAGGAGAAACGGGCCTCTCACGTAGGACTGTAAAACTGTTAACCCTGTAAAGCCATTAACCCTGTAAAGCCATTGATCCTGTAAAGCCATTAACCCTGGAAAGCCATTAACTCTGTAAAGCCATTAACTCTGTAAAGCCATTAACCCTGTAAAGCCATTAACTCTGTAAATCCCTAACACGCGGGGAAATAGAAAAATCAGGTCTAGCTGATCACATATGGAGCGGAGTACAAATCAACCATCCATCTGTGCATAGAATACTGCTGTCATATATGGTCAGGCGCCCCTGCTGTTCATCTCAGTGTTCTCGACAGGCTCAAAAGGAGAATCTGTAATGTGATAGGTACCGGCTTGGCATCGCGACTCCAGCCACTTTCTCACCGGCGGGATGTGGCTTCCTTCTGTCTCTTCTACAAATATTTCCATGGCTTCAGCTCTAATTGATATAAATCACTGGTGCCCCCACCACAAGAATTTGCTCGTGCAACCAGACTGGCAACAAGGTCCCGCTCATTTACAGTTAGGTCAACCAAATGCAGCTGACAATTCTACGCCATCAGTTTCTTTTCTCGCACTTCCCGCCTGTGGAACTCTCTTCCATATTCTTGCTTTCCTGGCGGTTAGAACCTCCAGGAATGTAAATGCAGTGTCAATTCCCATCACTTATCCACTTGAGTCCAGTTCCTTCTACATCATCCCGTATATCTTGTTCTTTTTCTTTCTCTCTACCTTCGCAACTGTCTTCACACCTGTGTTCCCACCCTTCTCTTGCCCTTTCTCTGACACCCCCTGTAACTGGTTCGTCTTTCTCTTCACTCTCCTTCTATTTAAACTTTTACTCTTATGTAGCCTCCAGGAATTTAAATGCAATGTCAATACCCATCTCTTATCCACTTGACTCCAGTTCTTTCTACATCACCCTGTATATCTTGTTCTTTTTCTTTCTCTCTACCTTCGCAACTGTCTTCACACCTGTGTTCCCACCCTTCTCTTGCCCTTTCTCTGACATCCCCTGTAACTGGTTCGTCTTTCTCTTCACTCTCCTTCTATTTAAACTTTTACACTTATGCAAGTGATTGCTAAGAATGAAAGACACGAATAAAAAGAACAGGATCCAAGGAAAGACAATTGAAGTTGCATTTAAAATTTATGATTTTTTTTATTCATTTCACTCCAAGCAAGGCAATAAAGCCACTAAGCTGCAAGTGATTACTAAGAATGAAAGAAATAAGACACTAATAAAAAGAACAGGATCCAAGGAAAGAGATGACAATTGAGGTTGCATTTAAAATTTTGAAGATTGTAATGGAAAGGAAAGCAAGAAGAGTATTACACAAGTGAGAAGTAGAAAGCAAGAAACTATTAACATAGAACTTACAGTTACAACTAGAAATGATGAAATGATGAGACCTTACTGCCAACCCTGTACAGCAGGGTGAACTCCAGGTACCAATGAGAAAAACTCATCAGAACAATTACCATAAAAAGACTTATAGAAAAGAAATCTTTCTTCTTTCCCTATTCATTTCCGATATTTTTGCTGTTTTTATTTCTAAATTTAACTATAAAGCAATTTCTTTTTATCGTTTCACCCCAAGCAAGGCATTCCACTGCCACTATTGCGCAGTGGATTACATAGGGGAAGGTAGTGAGAAAGAGTGGTTAGATATGGGAAATGTCAGAAGGACAGTGGTAGACGAGTAAGGATGTAGATGGGAAGAGTGTTTGAGAGAATGGAAGCGAGTTAGTGTGTTAGGAGGTGTCTATTGACCCTACATTTAAACTCCTGGAGATTGTAGGTGTCGGGGAAGCTAGTATGTGGAAGGGAATTCCCCAGGCTGGAAGTGCGAGAAAAGAAGCTGTTAGAGTAGAAATTGCGGTTATATTTTATCGGTTTCACTGTAAAAGGGTGGGACCTAGTTGCTAATCTAGTATCTCGTGCAAATTCGTACCTAGAATTGGACATAGAAAGGACTGCACTATCAATGGTTTTGTCATGATCACAAATCCTGTCAACTTCTAGCGTCTGAGGAGCACTATATATCTGTCAGTTAAGTGCCATACGTGATATCCGCTTGGGCGATCATGTCTCGAAAGAGACATGACTGACTGGGAAGAATGTTTTTCCACAGAAGGTTACCATTACTTTCTGTGGTAGACTGGTTGCCAACCAAGGCTATAGAACTGAATCTATTCTGCTATTTAACCCATAGATGGAAGAAGAAACAAAATTAATACCTTTTCCAAGAGTTTTTGTATGTAAATGAATGAAACCAATTCAAACTTAGCTCTTTGATTTTCTCATTCCGAGCTAATATTTACTGCACCACATGTACTGCAGCCATGACAGCAGTGGTGTGTCCTGGGCATGATGACCCAATGAAGCTGGGATCTCTCCAGGCTGGCTTGAATTCAGAGTTTTCCTTTTGCTGAGACTGGCTGCCAGCAAAGGCTATAGATTTCAGTATGCCCTGATATTTAGCCGGCGAGAGGGAAGTGATGAGTTCATGACTTTTCAAAGGCTATTAGAATGAAATTGAATGCAATGAACACAACTGCAATTCGAACTTGTAACGAAAGACATGACTTACCTCGTCATTTGAAACGAGCGCAAATGTGTCTTGCTTGCAAAGTAATGACAAAAAAGAAACGGCTACAATTTGTGTGCGAATATCGTCGATATTCGCACACACACAAATTTTGGCCGTCTTGGAATAGCATAAAAAGTGGGGTGCCAGCAGCGCTGAGTCGAGTCAGTATTTTCGGCGGACTGCGCGTGTTAGAGTTGGACGTGTGGGTTGACAGCCAATCTGACAAAGAGGAAGTAGGAGCGGCTTAGTTGGTGTCTGTTTCACAACTGCCCAGTGTAACGTCCGAGAAAGGGAGCCACGAATTCCATTTCCTTGAGACGACCAAGAGAAACAGCTGACCTGCCGGCAAGCGTCACACCGAACTTTTTGCTCCCACCAACTCATCATCAGTTTTTTCTACAGTATTGGAATAAAACTGAATGCAATGAACACAACTTCAATTCGAACTTGCCTTTCTAATTCCTCAGTCAATCCATTACTTCACCATCCTTTCTTGTATAACGCAGCAAATTTCTACAAAATGAAAAACATTAACCAAAGAACTAGATTCATATCCTTAAATAGTTTTGTCGGAACGAAACTTTCATTGTGAATGTGATGCATGACACGAAGCTTTTTCAGATACATCGAAACTGTCAGTTGTATACAACGGCTTTCTGAAATTAATTATTCAAAATATTGTTGATTGAATGAAGCCAGCAGGTCTTAGCGAGGACTGCACTTCTTTGAACTTTGTGAACTGGTGCTACACGATCACAAACAAAAATCTGTACCAGATAATAAAGAAGCGCATCACTTGCTACAGTAGCAACAATTAAAATGAATAGCACATGTAACTAAAACAGAAAATAATGACTAAATCAAGATGTTAGCTTTCCTCACTACCTCAAACAATAGGTAAGGAAGGAAACACCCATCAATACTTGAAAGAGCATTAACAGTGGATTTGAGAAACCTATTTTCATGAGGAAATTGTTTTAATAGAAAGATTTTATAATTTTTAATGGACATTGCTCGGTCAGTGAATACTGAATACATTTCCTTTTAAGGAAATAGTTAATTACTTTAAGAAGAAATTATTTTTTGTTATTTGTACTTGATTAAACAGCAGATTCTGCACATTAATCTAAACTTATTTATAAATCGAACTTTGTGTGTGTGTGTCTGTGTGTGTGTGTTCGTTAACTATAGACTCTGAAACGGCTGAACCGATTTTCTTGAAAATTTACACACTTGTAGGTTTTGTGTCGAGGTACCCCTGATAAATATCGAAAATCGATAATCGAAAAAATCGGGTTATAGAAGGAGTGATCCAATTTTTATCAAATTTGATACAGTCATAGACAAAGACATAAGAAACGATATTCAGAAGTTTCAAGGTTGAAGTTCTTACAATAGTGCAGCAAATCGATAATATATATATATATATATATATATATATATATATATATATATATAAAGGGCAAGATGTTTGTGTGTGTGTCTGTTTATCTGCCTGTATGTCTGTATTTTTTTTTCAGCCCTTTTATTTTAGTTTTTGTTTCGGGTTTGGCTCTAAGTAGGTATAATTGTAGTTCTTAGTCTCAGCCATGATACCATTTACTCAGAGGACTTATTTAGCCTTCAAAACTCAGTTTACGACGAAAAAAACTTATTTGATATCGATAGCAGGAAATGAAAATTTGACTTACATACATTCATTTTTCTTTCAGTCTACGGTTTGGCTTTAACTGGAAACAACTATTGCTTTTTAGTCTTTCGTACCAACGTCCAAAGAGTCTGAGCTCCAGGAGCATGGATTAGTATTAAAGCTTTCATTACACCTGAGCAACGCCGAGCTATACTGCTAGTAAATAATATAAATAATGTAGACATAGAAATAGACACTGTCAGTTTCATGCCTTAAGTGTGTAGATGGTGTTGGGTCTCATACATTGACACCCACACACACACATACATACGCATGGTCACGCGGCGTCTACGTGACAGTCGTAGTTCCCGCCAAAAACGAAGGCTTTAAAAACCGAAAACAGCACGTGAGACAGCAGTTAGGATTTCGTCCCGGGGCGAGGGCAGACAAGAACAGACATGCCTCCCTAACTCATACACACACACACGCGCACTAATTGCGGGTAGCAGTTAGTGGCGCAAATATTTTTTTATTCTCTTAATTTTCTTCTCTGACATTAACTTTCATTGAAACAGGACTCTACAACTTCTTATGCATGCTTTCTCAACCCTATGTAACCTTTTTCAATATATTGTTTTTCCGTTTACTTTCGCCTTCTTGTTCATTCATAAATCTTGCTTCAAACCATAACGAATGTTACGTCGAGTCGACCGTTAAAATATAAATTAGTAAGTGGACGGCCTTCATCCACTACAATGGGCTATTGCAAATGGTGTCTAATCTCAGCCATGATACCATTTACTCAGAGGACTTATTTAACCTTCAAAGTTCAGTTTACACCGAAAAAAACTTATTTGATGTCGATAGCATGAAATCAAAATTTGACTTACATCCATTCATTTTTCTTTCAGTCTAGGGTTTCGCTTTAACTGGAAACAACTATTGCTTTTTTAGTCTTTCGTGTCAACGTCCAAAGAGTCTGAGCTCCAGGACCATGGATTAGTTTTAAAGCTTTCATTACACCCGAGCAACGCCGGACTATACTGCTAGTAATAATATATCTGGACAGAAAGTTAGACATTTTCTTTGCCTTTTTCATTTTAATTTTATAAATATATAAAATGTTTCGGGAAATAAATATCTATGAATTTTGCAGTATAAGGGAGATAACTAAAATAAATTTATGCGTAGTTATTCCCCTTAGCATAGAAAATGGTTGAATAAAATCTACGTATTTCTGGAAACGGGTTGTAAAAACAATAAAGAGAAACACAAAATAAGAAAATAAAGTTACGCAAAAGCATAAAAAAGTAAAGAAATTAGCACAGATACTGTATCTTTCGACTCGGAACGAGAAATCGGAGGGGGGCCGGGATCGAATTCCAGTCGAATTCTTTGCATTCACTTACGCACAAATACCCTGGGAAAGGTATTTTAATATTAATGATTAATCCGCCTCTTCCCTCCAGTTATGGGTTAAAAAAAAACAGGACAGATGGGTATAAAGTGGGGGATAAGTTTTATATTGTCATGAAGTAATAAACTGATCCTCCACTAATTATTCCCCCCCACTCTAGCTATGAGTCAAATAACAGGACAGATTGGGTTCTATAGCCTTGGCTGGCAACCAGTCTACCGCAGAAGGCAATGGCAACCGACTCCAAGATAATCTGCCTAGTCAGTCATGTCTCGGAAGAGACATGATCGCTCAAAGCGTGTATCACGTACGGCACATAACTGACTGACTGTATCTATCAAAGGAAAATAAGCGTAGAAGACGTAGAAGTAATTATAATTTAGCTTTTATCGTTACTAACTGTTTGCTATTAATAATAATAATTTAGCTTTTCTCGTTGTTGTTTGCTATTAGTAATAATAATTTAGCTTTTATCGTTGCTAACTGTTTGCTATTAATAATAATAATTTAGCTTTAATCGTTGTTGTTTGCTATTAGTAATAATAATTTAGCTTTTATCGTTGCTGTTTGCTATTAGTAATAATAATTTAGCTTTTATCGTTGCTAACTGTTTGCTATTAATAATAATAATTTAGCTTTTATCGTTGCTATTTGCTATTAGTAATAATAATTCAGCTTTTATCGTTGCTAGCTGTTTGCTATTAATAATAATAATTTAGCTTTTATCGTTGCTGTTTGCTATTAGTATTATAATTTAGCTTTTATCGTTGCTAACTGTTTGCTATTAATAATAATAATTTAGCCTTTATCGTTGCTGTTTGCTATTAGTAATAATAATTTAGCTGTTATCGTTGCTAACTGTTTGCTATTAATATTAATAATTTAGCTTTTATCGTTGGTGTTTGCTATTAGTATTATAATTTAGCTTTTATCGTTGCTAACTGTTTGCAATTAATAATAATAATTTAGCTTTTATCGTTGCAGTTTGCTATTAGTAATAATAATTTAGCTTTTATCGTTGCTAACTGTTTGCTATTAATAATAATAATTTAGCTTTTATCGTTGCTGTTTGCTATTAGTAATAATAATTTAGATTTTATCGTTGCTAACTGTTTGCTATTAATAATAATAATTTAGCTTTTATCGTTGCTGTTTGTTATTAGTAATAATAATTTAGCTTTTATCGTTGCTAACTGTTTGCTATTAATAATAATAATTTAGCTTTTATCGTTGTTGTTTGCTATTAGTAATAATAATTTAGCTTTTATCGTTGCTAAATGTTTGCTATCAGTAATAATAATTTAGCTTTTATCGTTGCTGTTTGCTATTAGTAATAATAATTTAGCTTTTATCGTTGCTAAATGTTTGCTATTAATAATAATAATTTAGCTTTTATCGTTGCTGTTGGCTATTAGTAATAATAATTTAGCTTTTATCGTTGCTAACTGTTTGCTATTAAAAATAATAATTTAGCTTTTATCGTTGTTGTTTGCTATTAGTAATAATAATTTAGCTTTTATCGTTACTGTTTGCTATTAGTAATAATAATTTAGCTTTTATCGATGCTAACTGTTTGGTATTAATAATAATAACTTAGCTTTTATCGTTGCTAAGTGTTTGCTATTAGTAATAATAATTCAGCTGTTATCGTTGCAAACTGTTTGCTATTAGTAATAATAATTTAGCTTTTATCGTTGCTATTAGTAATAATAATTTAGCTTTTATTGTTGCTGTTTGCTATTAGTAATAACAATTTAGCTTTTATCGTTGCTAACTGTTTGCTATTAATAATAATAATTTAGCTTTTATCGTTGCTGTTTGCTATTAGTAATAATAATTTAGCTTTTATTGTTGCTGTTTGCTATTAGTAATTAAAATTTACCATTTATCGTTGCAAATGTTTGCTATTAGTAATAATAATTTAGCTCTTATCGTTGCTGTTTGCTATTAGTAATAATAATTTAGCTTTTATCGTTGCTGTTTGCTATTAGTAATAATAATTTAGCTTTTATCGTTGCTAAGTGTTTATTATTAGTAATAATAATTTAGCTTTTATCGTTGATAACTGTTTGCTATTAGTAAGAATAATTTAGTTTTATCGTTGCTGTTTGCTATTAGTAATAATAATTTAGCTTTTATCGTTGCTGTTTGATATTAGTAATTATAATTTAGCTTTTATCGTTGTAAACTGTTTGCTATTAGTAATAATAATTTAGCTTTTATCGTTTCTGTTCGCCATTAGTAATAATAATTTAGCTTTCATCGTTGCTAAATGTTTGCTATTAATAATAATAATTTAGCTTTTATCGTTGCTGTTTGCTATTAGTAATTATAATTTAGCTTTTATCGTTGCTAACTGTTTGCTATTAGTAATAACAATTTAGCTTTTATCGTTGCTAACTGTTTGCAATTAGCAATAACAATTTAGCTTTTATCGTTACTGTTTGCTATTAGTAATTATAATTTAGCTTTTATCGTTGCAAATGTTTGCTATTAGTAATAATAATTTAGCTTTTATCGTTGCTAACTGTTTGCTATTAATAATAATAATAATTTACCTTTTATCGTTGCTGTTTGCTATTAGTAATTATAATTTAGCTTTTATCGTTGCTAAAAGTTTGCTATCAGTAATAATAATTTAGCTTTTATCGTTGCTAACTGTTTGCAATTAGCAATAATAATTTAGCTTTTATCGTTGCTGTTTGCTATTAGTAATTATAATTTAGCTTTTGTCGTTGCAAATGTTTGCTATTAGTAATAATAATTTAGCTTTTATCGTTGCTGTTTGCTATTAGTAATTATAATTTAGCTTTTATAGTTGTAAATGCTTGCTATTAGAAATAATAATTTAGCTTTTATCGTTGCTGTTTGCTATCAGTAATAATAATTTAGCTTTTATCGTTGCTAACTGTTTGCAATTAGCAATAATAATTTAGCTTTTATCGTTGCTGTTTGGTATTAGTAATAATAATTTAGATTTTGTCTTTGCTAACAGTTTGCTATTAGTAATAATAATTTAGCTTTTATCGTTGCTGTTTGCTATTAGTAATTATAATTTAGCTTCTATCGTTGCAAACTCTTTGCTATTAATAATAATAATTTAGCTTTTATCGTTGCTGTTTGCTATTAGTAATAATAATTTAGCTTTTAACGTTGCTAACTGTTTGCTAGCAATAATAATAATTTAGCTTTTATCGTTGCTGTTTGCTATTAGTAATTATAATTTAGCTTTTATCGTTGCTAACTGTTTGATATTAGTAATAATAATTTAGCATTTATCGTTGCTAACTGTTTGCTATTAGGAATAATAATTTAGCTTTTATCGTTGCTGTTTGCTATTAGTAATAATAATTTAGCTTTTATCGTTGCTAACTGTTTGCTATTAGTAATAATAATTTAGCTTTGATCGTTGCTGTTTGCTATTAGTAACAATAATTTAGCTTTTATCGTTGCTAGCTGTTTGCTATTAGTAATAATAATTTAGATTTCATCTTTGCTAACTGTTTGATATTAGTAATAATAATTTAGCTTTTATCGTTGCTGTTTGCTATTAGTAATAATAATTTAGCTTTTATCGTTGCTGTTTGCAATTAGTAATTATAATTTAGCTTTTATCCTTGCGAACTGTTTGCTATTAATAATAATAATTTTGCTTTTATCGTTGCTGTTTGCTATTAGTAATATTAATTTAGCTTTTATCGTTGCTGTTTGCTATTAGTAATTATAATTTAGCTTTTATCGTTGCTGTTTGCTATTAGTAATTATAATTTAGCTTTTATCGTTGCTAACTGTTTGCTATTAGTAATAATAATTTAGCTTTTATCGTTGCTGTTTGCTATTAGTAATAATAATTTAGCTTTTATCGTTGCTGTTTGCTATTAGTAATTATAATTTAGCTTTTATCGTTGCTGTTTGCTATTAGTAATTATAATTTAGCTTTTATCGTTGCTAACTGTTTGCTAGTAGTAATAATAATTTAGCTTTCATCGTTGCTAACAGTTTGCTATTAGTAATAATAATTTAGCTTTTATCGTAGCTGTTTGCTATTAGTAATTATAATTTAGATTTTATCGTTGCTAACTGTTTGCTATTAATAATAATAATTTAGCTTTTATCGTTGCTGTTTGCTATTAGTAATAATAACTTAGGTTTTATCGTTGCTAACTGTTTGCTATTAATAATAATAATTTAGCATTTATCGTTGCTGTTTGCTATTAGTAATAATAATTTAGCTGTTATCGTTGCAAACTGTTTGCAATTAATAATAATAATTTTGCTTTTATCGTTGCTGTTTGCTATTAGTAATAATAATTTAGCTTTTATCGTTGCTACCTGTTCGCTATTAAAAATAATAATTTAGCTTTTATCGTTGTTGTTTGCTATTAGTAATAATAATTTAGCTTTCATCGTTGCTGTTTGCTATTAGTAATAATAATTTAGCTTTTATCGATGCTAACTGTTTGGTATTAAGAATAATAATTTAGCTTTTATCGTTTCTGTTTGCTATTAGTAATAATCATTTAGCTTTTATCGTTGCTAACTGTTTGCTATTAATAATAATAATTTAGTTTTATCGATGCCGTTTGCTATTAGTAATAATAACTTAGCTTTTATCGTTGCTAACTGTTTGCTATTAATAATAATAATTTAGCTTTTATCGTTGCTGTTTGTTATTAGTAATAATAACTTAGCTTTTATCGTTGCTAACTGTTTGCTATTAAAAATAATAATTTAGCTTTTATCGTTGTTGTTTGCTATTAGTAATAATAATTTAGCTTTTATCGTTGCTGTTTGCTATTAGTAATTAAAATTTAGCTTTTATCGTTGTAAACTGTTTGCTATTAGTAATAATAATTTAGCTTTTATCGTTGCTGTTTGCTATTAGTAATAATAATTTAGCTTTTATCGTTGCTAAATGTTTGCTATTAATAATAATAATTTAGCTTTTATCGTTGCTGTTTGCTATTAGTAATTATAATTTAGCTTTTATCGTTGCTAAATGTTTGCTATCAGTAATAAAAATTTAGCTTTTATCGTTGCTAACTGTTTGCAATTAGCAATAATAATTTAGCTTTTATCGTTGCTGTTTGCTATTAGTAATTATAATTTAGCTTTTATCGTTGCAAATGTTTGCTATTAGTAATAATAATTTAGCTTTTATCGTTGCTGTTTGCTATTAGTAATTATAATTTAGCTTTTATCGTGGCAAATGTTTGCTATTAGAAATAATAATTTAGCTTTTATCGTTGCTGTTTGCTATTAGTAATAATAATTTAGCTTTTATCGTTGCTAAGTGTTTGCTATTAATAATAATAATAATTTAGCTTTTATCGTTGCTAACTGTTTGCTATTAGTAATAATAATTCAGCTGTTATCGTTGCTAACTGTTTGCTATTAGTAATAATAATTTAGCTTTTATCGTTGCTGTTTGCTATTAGTAATTATAATTTTGCTTTTATCGTTGCAAACTGTTTGCTATTAATAATAATAATTTAGCTTTTATCGTTGCTGTTTGCTATTAGTAATAATAATTTAGCTTTTAACGTTGCAAACTGTTTGCTATTAATAATAATAATTTAGCTTTTATCGTTGCTGTTTGCTATTAGTAATTATAATTTAGCTTTTATCGTTGCTAACTGTTTGCTATTAATAATAATAATTTAGCTTTTATCGTTGATGTTTGCTATTAGTAATAATAATTTAGTTTTTAACTTTGCTGTTTGCTATTAGTAATAATAATTTAGCTTTTATCGTTGCTAAGTGTTTGCTATTAATAAGAATAATTTAGCTTTTATCGTAGCTAACTGTTTGCTGTTAGTAATAATAATTTAGCTTTTATCGTTGCTGTTTGCTATTAGTAATAATAATTCAGCTGTTATCGTTGCTAACTGTTTGCTATTAGTAATAATAATTTAGCTTTTACCGTTGCTATTAGTAATAATAATTTAGCTTCTATTGTTGCTGTTTGCTATTAGTAATAATAATTTAGCTTTTATCGTTGTTAACTGTTTGCTATTAATAATAATAATTTAGCTTTTATCGTTGCTGTTTGCTACTAGTAATAATAATTTAGCTTTTATCGTTGCTGTTTGCTATTAGTAATTACAATTTACCATTTATCGTTGCAAATGTTTGCTATTAGTAATAATAATTTAGCTTTTATCGTTGCTGTTTGCAATTAGTAATAATAATTTAGCTTTTATCGTTTCTGTTTGCTATTAGTAATTATAATTTAGCTTTTATCGTTGTAAACTGTTTGCTATTAGTAATAATAATTTAGCTTTTATCGTTGCTGTTTGCTATTAGTAATAATAATTTAGCTTTCATCGTTGCTAAATGTTTGCTATTAATAATAATAATTTAGCTTTTATCCTTGCTGTTTGCTATTAGTAATTATAATTTAGCTTTTATCGTTGCTAAATGTTTGCTATCAGTAATAATAATTTAGCTTTTATCGTTGCTAACTGTTTGCAATTAGCAATAATAATTTAGCTTTTATCGTTGCTGTTTGCTATTAGTAATTATAATTTAGCTTTCATCGTTGCAAATGTTTGCTATTAGTAATAATAATTTAGCTTTTATCGTTGCTAACTGTTTGCTATTAATAATAATAATAATTTACCTTTTATCGTTGCTGTTTGCTATTAGTAATTATAATTTAGCTTTTATCGTGGCAAATGTTTGCTATTAGAAATAATAATTTAGCTTTTATCGTTGCTGTTTGCTATTAGTAATAATAATTTAGCTTTTATCGTTGCTAAGTGTTTGCTATTAATAATAATAATAATTTAGCTTTTATCGTTGCTAACTGTTTGCTATTAGTAATAATAATTCAGCTGTTATCGTTGCTAACTGTTTGGTATTAGTAATAATAATTTAGATTTTGTCTTCGCGAACTGTTTGCTATTAGTAATAATAATTTAGCTTTTATCGTTGCTGTTTGCTATTAGTAATTATAATTTTGCTTTTATCGTTGCAAACTGTTTGCTATTAATAATAATAATTTAGCTTTTATCGTTGCTGTTTGCTATTAGTAATAATAATTTAGCTTTTAACGTTGCTAACTGTTTGCTATTAATAATAATAATTTAGCTTTTATCGTTGCTGTTTGCTATTTGTAATTATAATTTAGCTTTTACCGTTGCTAACTGTTTACTATTAATAATAAAAATTTAGCTTTTATCGTTGATGTTTGCTATTAGTAATAATAATTTAGTTTTTATCGTTGCTGTTTCTATTAGTAATAATAATTTAGCTTTTATCGTTGCTAGCTGTTTGCTATTAGTAATAATAATTTAGCTTTTATCGTTGCTGTTTGCTATTAGTAATAATAATTTAGCTTTTATCGTTGCTGTTTGCAATTAGTAATTATAATTTAGCTTTTATCCTTGCGAACTGTTTGCTATTAATAATAATAATTTTGCTTTTATCGTTGCTGTTTGCTATTAGTAATAATAATTTAGCTTTTATCGTTGCTGTTTGCTATTAGTAATTATAATTTAGCTTTTATCGTTGCTGTTTGCTATTAGTAATTATAATTTAGCTTTTATCGTTGCTGTTTGCTATTAGTAATTATAATTTATCTTTTATCGTTGCTAACTGTTTGCTATTAGTAATAATAATTTAGCTTTTCTCGTTGCTAACAGATTGCTATTAGTAATAATAATTTAGCTTTTATTGTAGCTGTTTGCTATTAGTAATTATAATTTAGCTTTTATCGTTGCTAACTGTTTGCTATTAATAATAATAATTTATCTTTTCTCGTTGCTGTTTGCTATTAGTAATAATAATTTAGCTTTTATCGTTGCTAACTGTTTGCTATTAATAATAATAATTTAGCTGTTATCGTTGCTGTTTGCTATTAGTAATAAAAATTTAGCTTTTATCGTTACTGTTTGCTATTATTAATTATAATTTAGCTTTTATTGTTGCTAACTGTTTGCTATTAGTAATAATAATTTAGCTTTTATCGTTGCTGTTTGCTAGTAGGAATAATAATTGAGGTTTTATCGTTGCTGTTTGCTATTAGTAATAATAATTTAGTTTTTATCGTTGCTGACTGTTTGCTATTAATAATAATAATTTAGCTTTTATCGTTGCTAACTGTTTGCTATCAGTAATAATAATTTAGCTTTTATCGTTGCTGTTTGCTATTAGTAATTATAATTTTGCTTTTATCGTTGCAAACTGTTTGCTATTAATAATAATAATTTAGCTTTTATCGTTGCTGTTTGTTATTAGTAATAATAATTTAGCTTTTAACGTTGCTAACTGTTTGCTATTAATAATAATAATTTAGCTTTTATCGTTGCTGTTTGCTATTAGTAATTATAATTTAGCTTTTATCGTTGCTAACTGTTTGCTATTAATAATAATAATTTAGCTTTTATCGTTGATGTTTGCTATTAGTAATAATAATTTAGTTTTTATCGTTGCTGTTTGCTATTAGTAATAATAATTTAGCTTTTATCGTTGCTAAGTGTTTGCTATTAATAAGAATAATTTAGCTTTTATCGTTGCTTACTGTTTGCTATTAGTAATAATAATTTAGCTTTTATGGTTGCTATTAGTAATAATAATTTAGCTTCTCTTGTTGCTGTTTGCTATTAGTAATAATAATTTAGCTTTTATCGTTGCTGTTTGCTACTAGTAATAATAATTTAGCTTTTATCGTTGCTGTTTGCTATTAGTAATTAAATTTATCATCTATCGTTGCAAATGTTTGCTATTAGTAATAATAATTTAGCTTTTATCGTTGCTGTTTGCAATTAGTAATAATAATTTAGCTTTTATCGTTGCTGTTTGCTATTAGTAATTATAATTTAGCTTTTATCGTTTTAAACTGTTTGCTATTAGTAATAATAATTTAGCTTTTATCGTTGCTGTTTGCTATTAGTAATAATAATTTAGCTTTCATTGTTGCTAAATGTTTGCTATTAATAATAATAATTTAGCTTTTATCGTTGCTGTTTGCTATTAGTAATTATAATTTAGCTTTTATCGTTGCTAAATGTTTGCTATCAGTAATTATAATTTAGCTTTTATCGTGGCAAATGTTTGCTATTAGAAATAATAATTTAGCTTTTATCGTTGCTGTTTGCTATGAGTAATAATAATTTAGCTTTTATCGTTGCTAAGTGTTTGCTATTAATAATAATAATAATTTAGCTTTTATCGTTGCTAACTGTTTGCTATTAGTAATAATAATTTAGCTTTTAACGTTGCTAACTGTTTGCTATTAATAATAATAATTTAGCTTTTATCGTTGCTGTTTGCTATTAGTAATTATAATTTAGCTTTTACCGTTGCTAACTGTTTGCTATTAATAATAATAATTTAGCTGTTATCGTTGATGTTTGCTATTAGTAATAATAATTTAGTTTTTATCGTTGCTGTTTGCTATTAGTAATAATAATTTAGCTTTTATCGTTGCTAGCTGTTTGCTATTAGTAATAATAATTTAGATTTCATCTTTGCTAACTGTTTGCTATTAGTAATAACAATTTAGCTTTTATCGTTGCTGTTTGCTATTAGTAATAATAATTTAGCTTTTATCGTTGCTGTTTGCAATTAGTAATTATAATTTAGCTTTTATCCTTGCGAACTGTTTGCTATTAATAATAATAATTTTGCTTTTATCGTTGCTGTTTGCTATTAGTAATAATAATTTAGCTTTTACCGTTGCTGTTTGCTATTAGTAATTATAATTTAGCTTTTATCGTTGATGTTTTCTATTAGTAATTATAATTTTGCTTTTATCGTTGCTGTTTGCTATTAGTAATTATAATTTAGCTTTTATCGTTGCTGTTTGCTATTAGTAATTATAATTTAGCTTTTATCGTTGCTAACTGTTTGCTATTAGTAATAATAATTTAGCTTTTCTCGTTGCTAACAGTTTGCTATTAGTAATAATAATTTAGCTTTTACCGTAGCTGTTTGCTATTAGTAATAATAATTTAGCTTTTATCGTTGCTAACTGTTTGCTATTAATAATAATAATTTAGCTTTTATCCTTGCTGTTTGCTATTAGTAATAATAATTTAGCTTTTATCGTTGCTGTTTGCTATTAGTAAAAAAAATTTAGCTTTTATCGTTACTGTTTGCTATTATTAATTATAATTTAGCTTTTATTGTTGCTAACTGTTTGCTATTAGTAATAATAATTTAGCTTTTATCGTTGCTGTTTGCTATTAGGAATAATAATTTAGCTTTTATCGTTGCTGTTTGCTATTAGTAATAATAATTTAGTTTTTATCGTTGCTGACTGTTTGCTATTAATAATAATAATTTAGCTTTTATCGTTGCTAACTGTTTGCTATCAGTAATAATAATTTAGCTTTTATCGTTGCTGTTTGCTATTAGTAATTATAATTTAGCTTTAACATTGCTAACTGTTTGCTATTAATAATAATAATTTAGCTTTTATCGTTGCTAACTGTTGGCTTTTAGTAATAATAATTTAACTTTTATCGTTGCTGTTTGCTATTAGTAATTATAATTTAGCTTTTATCGTTGCCAACTGTTTGCTATTAGTAATAATAATTTAGCTTTTATCGTTGCTGTTTGCTATTAGTAATAATTATTTAGCTTTCATCGTTGCTAACTGTTTGCTATTAATAATAATAATTTAGCTTTTATCTTTGCCGTTTGATATTAGTAATAATAATTTCGCTTTTATCGTTGCTAACTCTTTGCTAACTCTTTGCTATTAGTAATAATATTTTAACTTTTGTCGTTGCTAACTGTTTGCTATTCGTCATAATAATTTAGCTTTTATCGTTGCTGTTTGCTACTAGTAATAACAATTTAGCTTTTATCTTTGCTAACTGTTTGCTATTAGTCATAATAATGTAGCTTTTATCGTTGCTGTTTGCTATTAGTAATAACAATTTAGCTTTTATCGTTGCTAACTGTTTCCTATTAGTAATAATAATTTAGCTTTTATTGTTGCTAACTGTTTGCTATTAGTAATAATAATTTAGCTTTTATCGTTGCTGTTTGGTATTAGTAATAATAATTTAGCTTTTAACGTTGCTGTTTGCTATTAGAAATAATAATTTAGCTTTTATCATTGCTAACTGTTTGCTATTAATAATAATAATTTAGCTGTTACCGTTGCTGTTTGCTATTAGTAATAATAATTTAGGTTTTATCGTTGCTGTTTGCTATTCTTAATTATAATTTAGCTTTTATCGTTGCTAACTGTTTGCTATTAGTAATAATAATTTAGCTTTTATCGTTTCTGTTTGCTATTAATAATAATAATTTAGCTTTTATCGTTGCTGTTTGCTTTTAGTAATTATAATTTAGCTTTTATCGTTGCTAACTGTTTGCTATTAGTAATAATAATTTAGCTTTTATCGTTTCTGTTTGCTATTAGTAATAATAATTTAGCTTTTATCGTTGCTGTTTGCTTTTAGTAATTATAATTTAGCTTTTATCGTTACAAACTGTTTGCTATTAGTAATAATAATTTAGGTTTTATCGTTGCTGTTTGCTATTAGTAATAATAATTTAGCTTTTATCTTTGCTAACTGATTGCTATTAATAATAATAATTTAGCTTTTATCTTTCCTGTTTGCTATTAGTAATTATAATTTAGCTTTTATCGTTGCTAACTGTTTGCTATTAGTAATAATATTTTAGCTTTTGTCGTTGCTAACTGTTTGCTATTAGTAATAATAATTTAGCTTTCATCTTTGCTGTTTGCTATTAGTAATAATAATTCTGCTTTTATCGTTGCTAACTGTTTGCTATTAGTAATAATAATTTAGCTTTTATCGTTGCTGTTTGCTATTAGTAATAATAATTTAGCTTTTATCGTTGCTGTTTGCAATTAGTAATTATAATTTAGCTTTTATCCTTGCGAACTGTTTGCTATTAATAATAATAATTTTGCTTTTATCGTTGCTGTTTGCTATTAGTAATAATAATTTAGCTTTTATCGTTGCTGTTTGCTATTAGTAATTATAATTTAGCTTTTATCGTTGCTGTTTGCTATTAGTAATTATAATTTAGCTTTTATCGTTGCTGTTTGCTATTAGTAATTATAATTTATCTTTTATCGTTGCTAACTGTTTGCTATTAGTAATAATAATTTAGCTTTTCTCGTTGCTAACAGATTGCTATTAGTAATAATAATTTAGCTTTTATTGTAGCTGTTTGCTATTAGTAATTATAATTTAGCTTTTATCGTTGCTAACTGTTTGCTATTAATAATAATAATTTATCTTTTCTCGTTGCTGTTTGCTATTAGTAATAATAATTTAGCTTTTATCGTTGCTAACTGTTTGCTATTAATAATAATAATTTAGCTGTTATCGTTGCTGTTTGCTATTAGTAATAAAAATTTAGATTTATCGTTACTGTTTGCTATTATTAATTACAATTTAGCTTTTATTGTTGCTAACTGTTTGCTATTAGTAATAATAATTTAGCTTTTATCGTTGCTGTTTGCTAGTAGGAATAATAATTGAGGTTTCATCGTTGCTGTTTGCTATTAGTAATAATAATTTAGTTTTTATCGTTGCTGACTGTTTGCTATTAATAATAATAATTTAGCTTTTATCGTTGCTAACTGTTTGCTATCAGTAATAATAATTTAGCTTTTATCGTTGCTGTTTGCTATTAGTAATTATAATTTTGCTTTTATCGTTGCAAACTGTTTGCTATTAATAATAATAATTTAGCTTTTATCGTTGCTGTTTGCTATTAGTAATAATAATTTAGCTTTTAACGTTGCTAACTGTTTGCTATTAATAATAATAATTTAGCTTTTATCGTTGCTGTTTGCTATTAGTAATTATAATTTAGCTTTTATCGTTGCTAACTGTTTGCTATTAATAATAATAATTTAGCTTTTATCGTTGATGTTTGCTATTAGTAATAATAATTTAGTTTTTATCGTTGCTGTTTGCTATTAATAATAATAATTTAGCTTTTATCGTTGCTAAGTGTTTGCTATTAATAAGAATAATTTAGCTTTTATCGTTGCTTACTGTTTGCTATTAGTAATAATAATTTAGCTTTTATCGTTGCTGTTTGCTATTAGTAATAATAATGCAGCAGTTTTCGATGCTAACTGTTTGATATTAGTAATAATAATTTAGCTTTTATGGTTGCTATTAGTAATAATAATTTAGCTTCTATTGTTGCTGTTTGCTATTAGTAATAATAATTTAGCTTTTATCGTTGCTGTTTGCTACTAGTAATAATAATTTAGCTTTTATCGTTGCTGTTTGCTATTAGTAATTAAATTTACCATCTATCGTTGCAAATGTTTGCTATTAGTAATAATAATTTAGCTTTTATCGTTGCTGTTTGCAATTAGTAATAATAATTTAGCTTTTATCGTTGCTGTTTGCTATTAGTAATTATAATTTAGCTTTTATCGTTTTAAACTGTTTGCTATTAGTAATAATAATTTAGCTTTTATCGTTGCTGTTTGCTATTAGTAATAATAATTTAGCTTTCATTGTTGCTAAATGTTTGCTATTAATAATAATAATTTAGCTTTTATCGTTGCTGTTTGCTATTAGTAATTATAATTTAGCTTTTATCGTTGCTAAATGTTTGCTATCAGTAATTATAATTTAGCTTTTATCGTGGCAAATGTTTGCTATTAGAAATAATAATTTAGCTTTTATCGTTGCTGTTTGCTATGAGTAATAATAATTTAGCTTTTATCGTTGCTAAGTGTTTGCTATTAATAATAATAATAATTTAGCTTTTATCGTTGCTAACTGTTTGCTATTAGTAATAATAATTTAGCTTTTAACGTTGCTAACTGTTTGCTATTAATAATAATAATTTAGCTTTTATCGTTGCTGTTTGCTATTAGTAATTATAATTTAGCTTTTACCGTTGCTAACTGTTTGCTATTAATAATAATAATTTAGCTGTTATCGTTGATGTTTGCTATTAGTAATAATAATTTAGTTTTTATCGTTGCTGTTTGCTATTAGTAATAATAATTTAGCTTTTATCGTTGCTAGCTGTTTGCTATTAGTAATAATAATTTAGATTTCATCTTTGCTAACTGTTTGCTATTAGTAATAATAATTTATCTTTTATCGTTGCTGTTTGCTATTAGTAATAATAATTTAGCTTTTATCGTTGCTGTTTGCAATTAGTAATTATAATTTAGCTTTTATCCTTGCGAACTGTTTGCTATTAATAATAATAATTTTGCTTTTATCGTTGCTGTTTGCTATTAGTAATAATAATTTAGCTTTTACCGTTGCTGTTTGCTATTAGTAATTATAATTTAGCTTTTATCGTTGATGTTTTCTATTAGTAATTATAATTTTGCTTTTATCGTTGCTGTTTGCTATTAGTAATTATAATTTAGCTTTTATCGTTGCTGTTTGCTATTAGTAATTATAATTTAGCTTTTATCGTTGCTAACTGTTTGCTATTAGTAATAATAATTTAGCTTTTCTCGTTGCTAACAGTTTGCTATTAGTAATAATAATTTAGCTTTTATCGTAGCTGTTTGCTATTAGTAATAATAATTTAGCTTTTATCGTTGCTAACTGTTTGCTATTAATAATAATAATTTAGCTTTTATCCTTGCTGTTTGCTATTAGTAATAATAATTTAGCTTTTATCGTTGCTGTTTGCTATTAGTAAAAAAAATTTAGCTTTTATCGTTACTGTTTGCTATTATTAATTATAATTTAGCTTTTATTGTTGCTAACTGTTTGCTATTAGTAATAATAATTTAGCTTTTATCGTTGCTGTTTGCTATTAGGAATAATAATTTAGCTTTTATCGTTGCTGTTTGCTATTAGTAATAATAATTTAGTTTTTATCGTTGCTGACTGTTTGCTATTAATAATAATAATTTAGCTTTTATCGTTGCTAACTGTTTGCTATCAGTAATAATAATTTAGCTTTTATCGTTGCTGTTTGCTATTAGTAATTATAATTTAGCTTTAACATTGCTAACTGTTTGCTATTAATAATAATAATTTAGCTTTTATCGTTGCTAACTGTTGGCTTTTAGTAATAATAATTTAACTTTTATCGTTGCTGTTTGCTATTAGTAATTATAATTTAGCTTTTATCGTTGCCAACTGTTTGCTATTAGTAATAATAATTTAGCTTTTATCGTTGCTGTTTGCTATTAGTAATAATTATTTAGCTTTCATCGTTGCTAACTGTTTGCTATTAATAATAATAATTTAGCTTTTATCTTTGCCGTTTGATATTAGTAATAATAATTTCGCTTTTATCGTTGCTAACTCTTTGCTAACTCTTTGCTATTAGTAATAATATTTTACCTTTTGTCGTTGCTAACTGTTTGCTATTAGTCATAATAATTTAGCTTTTATCGTTGCTGTTTGCTACTAGTAATAACAATTTAGCTTTTATCTTTGCTAACTGTTTGCTATTAGTCATAATAATGTAGCTTTTATCGTTGCTGTTTGCTATTAGTAATAACAATTTAGCTTTTATCGTTGCTAACTGTTTCCTATTAGTAATAATAATTTAGCTTTTATTGTTGCTAACTGTTTGCTATTAGTAATAATAATTTAGCTTTTATCGTTGCTGTTTGGTATTAGTAATAATAATTTAGCTTTTAACGTTGCTGTTTGCTATTAGAAATAATAATTTAGCTTTTATCATTGCTAACTGTTTGCTATTAATAATAATAATTTAGCTGTTACCGTTGCTGTTTGCTATTAGTAATAATAATTTAGGTTTTATCGTTGCTGTTTGCTATTAGTAATTATAATTTAGCTTTTATCGTTGCTAACTGTTTGCTATTAGTAATAATAATTTAGCTTTTATCGTTTCTGTTTGCTATTAATAATAATAATTTAGCTTTTATCGTTGCTGTTTGCTTTTAGTAATTATAATTTAGCTTTTATCGTTGCTAACTGTTTGCTATTAGTAATAATAATTTAGCTTTTGTCGTTGCTATCTGTTTGCTATTAGTAATAATAATTTAGCTTTCATCGTTGCTGTTTGCTTTTAGTAATTATAATTTAGCTTTTATCGTTGCTAAGTGTTTGCTATTAGTAATAATAATTTAGCTTTTATTGTTGCTAACTGTTTGCTATTAGGAATAATAATTTAGGTTTTAACGTTGCTGTTTGCTATTAGTAATTATAATTTAGCTTTTATCGTTGCAAACTGTTTGCTATTAGTAATAATAATTTAGCTTTTATTTTTATTTTTTTTTTTTTTAATCATTTCACCCCGAGCAAGGCAGAAACGCCATTGATGTGCAGGGGGTTACATAAATGTAGAAAGATTAATTAGAAAAGAGTGAGGAGTACAAGCTAGTTAGAAAGGAACAATAGAAAACTGAGAAAGCAGGTGCAATGACAGGTACATGGGCGGAGAGAAAGGGAAGGTTATACAGGGGAGGGGAGAGAGAGCTAGAGGCCAGTGGTTAGTAGGTGAGTATTAACTTTGCTTTTAAATTTCTGGAGGTCGTAGCCGTCAGGAAAGCAAGAATACGGGAGTGAGTTCCACAGGCGGGAAGTGCGAGAGAGGAAGCTGCAGGAGTAGAATTGTCGTCTGCGTTTGGCTAACCTGACTGTGAATGGGTGGGACCCAGTTGCCAGTCTGGTTGAACGGGTAAACACCTGTTGAGGAGGCATCAGTGACTTAAGCTCATCCGAGCAGAAGCCATGAAAGTATTTATAGAAGAGACAGAGGGAGGCCACATTTCGACGATGGGAAAGTGGCTGCAGACGAGTCGCCAGATCAGTACCTATCACATTACAGACTCTCCTTTGGAGCTTGTCAAGAACACTGAGGAGAACGGCAGGGGCACCTGACCATAAATGGCAGCAGTACTCCATGCACGGACGGATGGTTGACTTGTATATATGCAGGATGGATTCAGGTGGAAAAAACATCCTGGATCGACATAGTGACCCAATCTTCTTAGCAGTAGATTTTGCTATGGATTCAATATAGTGCTTCCATTTGAGGTCTGAGGACAGGGTAAGTCCGAGGAGGCGTAGTGTATTACTCTCCGGGAGAATCATCTGGTCCATGCTTATGGGAGGCAGAAGAGGTTGCCTGTAATGGTTGACAGACAACAGCTTGGTCTTAGAGGAATTAAAGTTGACAAGCCACTTCTTGCCCCAGTTCACCACAGAGTGTAGATCCCGCTCAAGGTCAGCAGCGAGATTATGTCTGTCCGCCACGACAGGTTTCTTACTGGAGCGGGAGTATATTGTAGTGTCATCTGCGTAGATGCCTACTTGGGACCTGATCTCATCTGGGAGGTCGTTGATGAAAATAAGGAAGAGCGTTGGGCCCAGGATAGAGCCTTGTGGGACACCAGCATTCGTGCTGTAGGACGAAGAGGCACGCCCATTCAGAACGACCTTCATTTTGCGGTTATTTAAGAAAGATTGGATTAGGTCAAGCAGGCGACCGGTAATACCATAACCGCGTAGTTTGCATAGGAGGCCAGGGTGCCAAACCCTGTCGAAAGCCTTGGAGATATCCAGAGCAACCGCGCGAGCCTCGTCAGACTCATCAAGGGCCTGTAGCATGTACTCCGTTACAGTAGTTAGCAGGTCGGCTGTGGACCTGTCAAATCGGAATCCATATTGCCTGTCGGAGAACAGCTTGTGGGCGGTGAGATGATGAACTATTTCAGCATTTATTATAGCCTCGAACACTTTCCCGAATATTGGTAGGAGACTGATAGGGCGATAGTTGGATGGGTCCGAGGGTTCACCACAATTCTTAAAGACAGGAACGACTGAGGAGAATTTCCAGCATGCAGGAAAGCAGGAAGCAGAAAGGCAGTAGTTAAACAGTTTAGAGAGGACAGGGGAAAGTTCTGGGGCACACCTCTTAAGGACTATCACCGGGATTCCATCGTCTCCACACGCCTTATGGGGGTCGAGTTTTGAAATTACTCTGGATACTATTGTCGGGGTAATATACACGTCATGCAGTTTGGCCTCAGTTCTAATAGGGAAGTCGGGTGGGTGCACTCCGGACGAGTCGAGTGTGGAGTTGGATGAGAATCTGCGGGCAAAGCACTCAGCTTTCTCAGCAGATGACGTGAGAACGTCAAATCCATGGATTAAAGGAGGTATTGAGGATTTCCTATTGTTGAGCACTCGTTTACAAATCCTCCAATAGTCCTTGGAGCCGAACTTGCGGTCAGCTAAGTGCTGTCGCATTCTCTCCGCAAACAACTGTTTGGCGTCATTTAGAGTTCTCTTGCACTCACTGCGAGCGGATGTGAACAGGCGCCTATTGTGATCAGTTGGCTGTCTCTGGAATAGATGGAAGTAATGGTTCCTGTGGGCAATGGCGGCTGAGCAGGCTGGAGAGAACCACGGAGGGGAATGAGGTTTTAAGCAATACTTCCTGGTGGGTATGAAGGCATCAATGCCAGCTTTCACCCATGACGAGACCTCAGAGGCACAGTCATCAACTGATAGGTCAAACACTTTTCCCCAAGGGACGTCGCAGAGGAAATCGCGAAAGGCTTCCCAGTCAGCTTTTTGGTAGAGGTAGGAGGTTCTATGAGTAGGGGGATCCTGGGGGGAGTGAGATTGGAAAGAAATACTGAGGGAGACTACAGCGTGGTCGGAGTTGCCGAGAGGGCAAAGCTGCGAGACTTGACAGGCGTCGGGCGCAGAGGTGAAACATATATCTAGCAGTGAGGAATGACCCGAGGGTGTGCTTGGGAAGCGAGTGGGGAAGTCCACCACTTGCGTAAGGGATTGGGAAATAGCAAAGTTCATGGCGTGAGTGCCCGCCGAATCAGTAACAGCGTTTTCAAGCCACTCAGAGTGATGGGCATTGAGGTCTCCAAATACAAATATGTGGGCAAATGGGTGATAGGTAATAGCCTTATCTATGTCGTCGGCAATGCTATCTAGTAGGGAGCAGTCAGGAGAGGAGGGAGAACGGTAAAGGAAGAATAGGTAGCTAACCGAACTGAGGAGAGACAAGCGGAGACATATGTATTGGTGGTCAGTAGATTCGAGTGAAGTCACCCTAGTTATGGGGAGGTGTTCGCTGACATAAACACCCAGCCCATGCATGTGGACAGTAGAATCCTTCCTTAAAAGGGGAAGATAACCAGGGATGAAGAGGTCAGAGGAGGGAATAGTTGAGTTGAGGTTAGTTTCGCAGAGCGCGAGGATGTCAGGGGACTTTTCATGCAGGAACGCTTCTACACTAGCAAAGTTAGTACGAATGCCTCGGATATTAGTGAAGGAGAGGTTAATGGGCTTAGGTGGTTTGGATTTAGCTGGTTTAGGGTCATTTCTGTTTTGTCTTGTCATGTTTTTGGTTTATAGAAAGGGACCTAGGGTAGAGGATACAGGCGGTCATTACCCACGATCTGAGCTGGGAGGGAGACTGGCTAGGGCTGCAACAAGGTGTGGCCTCGGGGTTGCCCACCGAAAGCGCTTGCAGGGACACCTATCCATGCGCGACATGGCACTACAAGAACCCCGATATTATACAACTGTTGATCAGAGCAGCCGCTCTTGACGCTACGCAAGAGTTAGGGCTCCTAACTACCAGTCGGAAGCAGCAACCAGGAAACTGCCAACCCGGTACCCTCACAGTGATGAGCCATTGCCACCAACCGGCCAGATCGCAGGAAACTCACGGAAGCACCAGTACCAAGGTCTGAAGAGAGAGAAGTGAAAACCGGAAACCACATCCTAAACAGGAAACAAGGAACGAGCCTCTACTCCAGTTCAATAGACGTGGGAGGAGTATAGACCGGGCGATAGTGTGACCTATCTACTCCTATTAAAAAAAAACAAAAAAACAAAAAAAAAACAAAAAAAAAAAACAAACGAACACGAACAATCCTTTGAAAAAAAAAAAAAACACAAACTTACAAAAGTGGAGTTTAACTAAGTTTTAACTTAGTTAAAGTCCAAATGAACTCCAAAAAGGGGGGGGGGGAGAACAAAAACATAGATATATATATAAAAACAAAAAAAAAAAAAAAAAAACAAACGGAAAATACCTCACAGTTTAACACAGGAAATTTGAATTAAGATTCATTCTTCAATTCTTGCTTTTCCCAAATATCAAAGCGAGTCGGCCTGCTAGGTAAATTCCCATTCAAAGAACAACACGTGGCATGGAGCTGTAATGGCTGCTGATAACTTGGCCAACGTTGCTGTTTGCTATTAGTAATAATAATTTAGCTTTTATCGTTGCTAACTGATTGCTATTAGTAATAATAATTTAGCTTTTATCGTTGCTGTTTGCTTTTAGTAATTATAATTTAGCTTTTATCGTTGCTAACTGTTTGCTATTAATAATAATAATTTTGCTTTTATCGTTGCTGTTTGCTATTAGTAATAATAATTTAGCTTTTACCGTTGCTGTTTGCTATTAGTAATTATAATTTAGCTTTTATCGTTGATGTTTTCTATTAGTAATTATAATTTTGCTTTTATCGTTGCTGTTTGCTATTAGTAATTATAATTTAGCTTTTATCGTTGCTGTTTGCTATTAGTAATTATAATTTAGCTTTTATCGTTGCTAACTGTTTGCTATTAGTAATAATAATTTAGCTTTTCTCGTTGCTAACAGTTTGCTATTAGTAATAATAATTTAGCTTTTATCGTAGCTGTTTGCTATTAGTAATAATAATTTAGCTTTTATCGTTGCTAACTGTTTGCTATTAATAATAATAATTTAGCTTTTATCCTTGCTGTTTGCTATTAGTAATAATAATTTAGCTTTTATCGTTGCTGTTTGCTATTAGTAAAAAAAATTTAGCTTTTATCGTTACTGTTTGCTATTATTAATTATAATTTAGCTTTTATTGTTGCTAACTGTTTGCTATTAGTAATAATAATTTAGCTTTTATCGTTGCTGTTTGCTATTAGGAATAATAATTTAGCTTTTATCGTTGCTGTTTGCTATTAGTAATAATAATTTAGTTTTTATCGTTGCTGACTGTTTGCTATTAATAATAATAATTTAGCTTTTATCGTTGCTAACTGTTTGCTATCAGTAATAATAATTTAGCTTTTATCGTTGCTGTTTGCTATTAGTAATTATAATTTAGCTTTAACATTGCTAACTGTTTGCTATTAATAATAATAATTTAGCTTTTATCGTTGCTAACTGTTGGCTTTTAGAAATAATAATTTAACTTTTATCGTTGCTGTTTGCTATTAGTAATTATAATTTAGCTTTTATCGTTGCCAACTGTTTGCTATTAGTAATAATAATTTAGCTTTTATCGTTGCTGTTTGCTATTAGTAATAATTATTTAGCTTTCATCGTTGCTAACTGTTTGCTATTAATAATAATAATTTAGCTTTTATCTTTGCCGTTTGATATTAGTAATAATAATTTCGCTTTTATCGTTGCTAACTCTTTGCTAACTCTTTGCTATTAGTAATAATATTTTACCTTTTGTCGTTGCTAACTGTTTGCTATTAGTCATAATAATTTAGCTTTTATCGTTGCTGTTTGCTACTAGTAATAACAATTTAGCTTTTATCTTTGCTAACTGTTTGCTATTAGTCATAATAATGTAGCTTTTATCGTTGCTGTTTGCTATTAGTAATAACAATTTAGCTTTTATCGTTGCTAACTGTTTCCTATTAGTAATAATAATTTAGCTTTTATTGTTGCTAACTGTTTGCTATTAGTAATAATAATTTAGCTTTTATCGTTGCTGTTTGGTATTAGTAATAATAATTTAGCTTTTAACGTTGCTGTTTGCTATTAGAAATAATAATTTAGCTTTTATCATTGCTAACTGTTTGCTATTAATAATAATAATTTAGCTGTTACCGTTGCTGTTTGCTATTAGTAATAATAATTTAGGTTTTATCGTTGCTGTTTGCTATTAGTAATTATAATTTAGCTTTTATCGTTGCTAACTGTTTGCTATTAGTAATAATAATTTAGCTTTTATCGTTTCTGTTTGCTATTAATAATAATAATTTAGCTTTTATCGTTGCTGTTTGCTTTTAGTAATTATAATTTAGCTTTTATCGTTGCTAACTGTTTGCTATTAGTAATAATAATTTAGCTTTTGTCGTTGCTATCTGTTTGCTATTAGTAATAATAATTTAGCTTTCATCGTTGCTGTTTGCTTTTAGTAATTATAATTTAGCTTTTATCGTTGCTAAGTGTTTGCTATTAGTAATAATAATTTAGCTTTTATTGTTGCTAACTGTTTGCTATTAGGAATAATAATTTAGGTTTTAACGTTGCTGTTTGCTATTAGTAATTATAATTTAGCTTTTATCGTTGCAAACTGTTTGCTATTAGTAATAATAATTTAGCTTTTATCGTTGCTGTTTGCTATTAGTAATAATAATTTAGCTTTTATCGTTGCTAACTGATTGCTATTAGTAATAATAATTTAGCTTTTATCGTTGCTGTTTGCTTTTAGTAATTATAATTTAGCTTTTATCGTTGCTAACTGTTTGCTATTAATAATAATAATTTAGCTTTTATCGTTGATGTTTGCTATTAGTAATAATAATTTAGTTTTTATCGTTGCTGTTTGCTATTAGTAATAATAATTTAGCTTTTATCGTTGCTAAGTGTTTGCTATTAATAAGAATAATTTAGCTTTTATCGTTGCTAAGTGTTTGCTATTAGTAATAATAATTTAGCTTTTATTGTTGCTAACTGTTTGCTATTAGGAATGATAATTTTGCTTTTATCGTTGCTGTTTGCTATTAGTAATAATAATTTAGCTTTTAACGTTGCTGTTTGCTATGAGAAATAATAATTAACTTTTATCGTTGCTAACTGTTTGCTATTAATAATAATAATTTACCTTTTACCGTTGCTGTTTGCTATTAGCAATAATAATTTAGGTTTTATCGTTGCTGTTTGCTATTAATAATTATAATTTAGCTTTTATCGTTGCTAACTGTTTCCTATGAGTAATAATAATTTAGCTTTTATCGTTGCTGTTTGCTATTAGCAATAATAATTTAGCTTTTATCGTTGCTGTTTGGTGTTAGTAATTATAATTTAGCTTTTATCGTTGCTGTTTGCTATTAGTAATTATAATTTAGCTTTTATCGTTGCTAACTGTTTCCTATGAGCAATAACAATTTAGCTTTTATCGTTGCTGTTTGCTATTAGCAATAATAATTTAGCTTTTATCGTTGCTGTTTGGTGTTAGTAATTATAATTTAGCTTTTATCGTTGCTAACTGTTTGCTATTAGTAATAATAATTTAGCTTTTAACGTTGCTGTTTGCTATTAGAAATAATAATTTAGCTCTTATCGTTGCTAACTGTTTGCTATTAATAATAATAATTTAGCTTTTACCGTTGCTGTTTGCTATTCGTAATAATAATTTAGGATTTATCGTTGCCGTTTGCTATTAGTAATTACAATTTATCTTTTATCGTTGCTAACTGTTTGCTATTAGTAATAATAATTTAGCTTTTATCGTTGCCGTTTGCTATTAATAATAATAATTTAGCTTTTTTCGTTTATAAGTGTGTGCTATTAGTAATACTAATTTAGCTTTTATCGTTGCTGTTTGCTACTAGTAATTATAATTTAGCTTTAACATTGCTAACTGTTTGCTATTAGCAATAATAATTTAGCTTTTATCGTTGCTAACTTTTGGCTTTTAGTAATAATAATTTAGCTTCTTGCTAATAATTTAGCTTTCATCTTTGTTGTTTGCTATTAGTAATACTAATTCAGCTTTTATTGTTGCTAACTGCTTGCTATTAGTAATAATAATTTAGCTTTTATCGTTGCTGTTTGTTATTAGTAATAATAATTCATCTTTTATCGTTGCTAACTGATTGCTATTAATAATAATAATTTAGTTTTTATCTTTGCTGTTTGCTATTAGTAATTATAATTTAGCTTTTATCGTTGCTAACTGTTTGCTATTAGCAATAATATTTTAGCTTTTGTCGTTGCTAACTGTTTGCTATTAGTAATAATAATTTAGCTGTCATCTTTGCTGTTTGCTATTAGTAATAATAATTCAGCTTTTATCGTTGCTAACTGTTTGCTATTAGTAATAATAATTTAGCTTTTATCGTTGCTGTTTGCTATTAGTAATTATAATTTAGCTTTTATCTTTGCTAACTGTTTGCTATTAGTAATAATAATTTTGCTTTTATCGTTGCTGTTTGCTATTAGTAATTATAATTTAGCTTTTATCGTTGCTAACTGTTTGCTATTAGTCATAATAATTTAGCTTTTATCGTTGCTGTTTGCTATTAGTAATTATAATTTAGCTTTTATCGTTGCTGTTTGCTAATAGTAATAATAATTTAGCTTTTATCTTTGCTAACTGTTTGCTATTAGTCATAATAATGTAGCTTTTATCGTTGCTGTTTGCTATTAGTAATAATAATTTAGGTTTTATCGTTGCTAAGTGTTTGCTATTAGTAATAATAATTTAGCTTTTATTATTGCTAACTGTTTGCTATTAGGAATAATAATTTAGGTTTTAACGTTGCTGTTTGCTATTAGTAATTATAATTTAGCTTTTATCGTTGCAAACTGTTTGCTATTAGTAATAATAATTTAGCTTTTATCGTTGCTGTTTGCTATTAGTAATAATAATTTCGCTTTTATCGTTGCTAACTGATTGCTATTAATAATAATAATTTAGCTTTTATCTTTGCTGTTTGCTATTAGTAATTATAATTTAGCTTTTATCGTTGCTAACTGTTTCCTATGAGCAATAACAATTTAGCTTTTATCGTTGCTGTTTGCTATTAGCAATAATAATTTAGCTTTTATCGTTGCTGTTTGGTGTTAGTAATTATAATTTAGCTTTTATCGTTGCTAACTGTTTGCTATTAGTAATAATAATTTAGCTTTTAACGTTGCTGTTTGCTATTAGAAATAATAATTTAGCTCTTATCGTTGCTAACTGTTTGCTATTAATAATAATAATTTAGCTTTTACCGTTGCTGTTTGCTATTCGTAATAATAATTTAGGATTTATCGTTGCCGTTTGCTATTAGTAATTACAATTTATCTTTTATCGTTGCTAACTGTTTGCTATTAGTAATAATAATTTAGCTTTTATCGTTGCCGTTTGCTATTAATAATAATAATTTAGCTTTTTTCGTTTATAAGTGTGTGCTATTAGTAATACTAATTTAGCTTTTATCGTTGCTGTTTGCTACTAGTAATTATAATTTAGCTTTAACATTGCTAACTGTTTGCTATTAGCAATAATAATTTAGCTTTTATCGTTGCTAACTTTTGGCTTTTAGTAATAATAATTTAGCTTCTTGCTAATAATTTAGCTTTCATCTTTGTTGTTTGCTATTAGTAATACTAATTCAGCTTTTATTGTTGCTAACTGCTTGCTATTAGTAATAATAATTTAGCTTTTATCGTTGCTGTTTGTTATTAGTAATAATAATTCATCTTTTATCGTTGCTAACTGATTGCTATTAATAATAATAATTTAGTTTTTATCTTTGCTGTTTGCTATTAGTAATTATAATTTAGCTTTTATCGTTGCTAACTGTTTGCTATTAGCAATAATATTTTAGCTTTTGTCGTTGCTAACTGTTTGCTATTAGTAATAATAATTTAGCTGTCATCTTTGCTGTTTGCTATTAGTAATAATAATTCAGCTTTTATCGTTGCTAACTGTTTGCTATTAGTAATAATAATTTAGCTTTTATCGTTGCTGTTTGCTATTAGTAATTATAATTTAGCTTTTATCTTTGCTAACTGTTTGCTATTAGTAATAATAATTTTGCTTTTATCGTTGCTGTTTGCTATTAGTAATTATAATTTAGCTTTTATCGTTGCTAACTGTTTGCTATTAGTCATAATAATTTAGCTTTTATCGTTGCTGTTTGCTATTAGTAATTATAATTTAGCTTTTATCGTTGCTGTTTGCTAATAGTAATAATAATTTAGCTTTTATCTTTGCTAACTGTTTGCTATTAGTCATAATAATGTAGCTTTTATCGTTGCTGTTTGCTATTAGTAATAATAATTTAGGTTTTATCGTTGCTAAGTGTTTGCTATTAGTAATAATAATTTAGCTTTTATTATTGCTAACTGTTTGCTATTAGGAATAATAATTTAGGTTTTAACGTTGCTGTTTGCTATTAGTAATTATAATTTAGCTTTTATCGTTGCAAACTGTTTGCTATTAGTAATAATAATTTAGCTTTTATCGTTGCTGTTTGCTATTAGTAATAATAATTTCGCTTTTATCGTTGCTAACTGATTGCTATTAATAATAATAATTTAGCTTTTATCTTTGCTGTTTGCTATTAGTAATTATAATTTAGCTTTTATCGTTGCTAACTGTTTGCTATTAGCAATAATATATTAGCTTTTGTCGTTGCTATCTGTTTGCTATTAGTAATAATAATTTAGCTGTCATCTTTGCTGTTTGCTATTAGTAATAATAATTCAGCTTTTATCGTTGCTAACTGTTTGCTATTAGTAATAATAATTTAGCTTTTATCGTTGCTGTTTGCTATTAGTAATTATAATTTAGCTTTTATCGTTGCTAACTGTTTGCTATTAATAATAATAATTTAGATTTTATCGTTGCTGTTTGCTATTAGTAATTATAATTTAGCTTTTATCGTTGCTAACTGTTTGCTATTAATAATAATAATTTAGCTTTTATCGTTGATGTTTGCTATTAGTAATAATAATTTAGTTTTTATCGTTGCTGTTTGCTATTAGTAATAATAATTTAGCTTTCATCGTTGCTAAGTTTTGCTATTAATAAGAATAATTTAGCTTTTATCGTTGCTAAGTGTTTGCTATTAGTAATAATAATTTAGTTTTTATCGTTGCTGTTTGCTATTAGTAATAATAATTTAGCTTTTATCGTTGCTAAGTGTTTGCTATTAATAAGAATAATTTAGCTTTTATCGTTGCTAAGTGTTTGCTATTAGTAATAATAATTTAGCTTTTATTGTTGCTAACTGTTTGCTATTAGGAATGATAATTTTGCTTTTATCGTTGCTGTTTGCTATTAGTAATAATAATTTAGCTTTTAACGTTGCTGTTTGCTATGAGAAATAATAATTAACTTTTATCGTTGCTAACTGTTTGCTATTAATAATAATAATTTAGCTTTTACCGTTGCTGTTTGCTATTAGCAATAATAATTTAGGTTTTATCGTTGCTGTTTGCTATTAATAATTATAATTTAGCTTTTATCGTTGCTAACTGTTTCCTATGAGTAATAATAATTTAGCTTTTATCGTTGCTGTTTGCTATTAGCAATAATAATTTAGCTTTTATCGTTGCTGTTTGGTGTTAGTAATTATAATTTAGCTTTTATCGTTGCTGTTTGCTATTAGTAATTATAATTTAGCTTTTATCGTTGGTAACTGTTTCCTATGAGCAATAACAATTTAGCTTTTATCGTTGCTGTTTGCTATTAGCAATAATAATTTAGCTTTTATCGTTGCTGTTTGGTGTTAGTAATTATAATTTAGCTTTTATCGTTGCTAACTGTTTGCTATTAGTAATAATAATTTAGCTTTTAACGTTGCTGTTTGCTATTAGAAATAATAATTTAGCTCTTATCGTTGCTAACTGTTTGCTATTAATAATAATAATTTAGCTTTTACCGTTGCTGTTTGCTATTCGTAATAATAATTTAGGATTTATCGTTGCCGTTTGCTATTAGTAATTACAATTTATCTTTTATCGTTGCTAACTGTTTGCTATTAGTAATAATAATTTAGCTTTTATCGTTGCCGTTTGCTATTAATAATAATAATTTAGCTTTTTTCGTTTATAACTGTGTGCTATTAGTAATACTAATTTAGCTTTTATCGTTGCTGTTTGCTACTAGTAATTATAATTTAGCTTTAACATTGCTAACTGTTTGCTATTAGCAATAATAATTTAGCTTTTATCGTTGCTAACTTTTGGCTTTTAGTAATAATAATTTAGCTTCTTGCTAATAATTTAGCTTTCATCTTTGTTGTTTGCTATTAGTAATACTAATTCAGCTTTTATTGTTGCTAACTGCTTGCTATTAGTAATAATAATTTAGCTTTTATCGTTGCTGTTTGTTATTAGTAATAATAATTCATCTTTTATCGTTGCTAACTGATTGCTATTAATAATAATAATTTAGTTTTTATCTTTGCTGTTTGCTATTAGTAATTATAATTTAGCTTTTATCGTTGCTAACTGTTTGCTATTAGCAATAATATTTTAGCTTTTGTCGTTGCTAACTGTTTGCTATTAGTAATAATAATTTAGCTGTCATCTTTGCTGTTTGCTATTAGTAATAATAATTCAGCTTTTATCGTTGCTAACTGTTTGCTATTAGTAATAATAATTTAGCTTTTATCGTTGCTGTTTGCTATTAGTAATTATAATTTAGCTTTTATCGTTGCTAACTGTTTGCTATTAGTAATAATAATTTTGCTTTTATCGTTGCTGTTTGCTATTAGTAATTATAATTTAGCTTTTATCGTTGCTAACTGTTTGCTATTAGTCATAATAATTTAGCTTTTATCGTTGCTGTTTGCTATTAGTAATTATAATTTAGCTTTTATCGTTGCTGTTTGCTAATAGTAATAATAATTTAGCTTTTATCTTTGCTAACTGTTTGCTATTAGTCATAATAATGTAGCTTTTATCGTTGCTGTTTGCTATTAGTAATAATAATTTAGGTTTTATCGTTGCTAAGTGTTTGCTATTAGTAATAATAATTTAGCTTTTATTGTTGCTAACTGTTTGCTATTAGGAATAATAATTTAGGTTTTAACGTTGCTGTTTGCTATTAGTAATTATAATTTAGCTTTTATCGTTGCAAACTGTTTGCTATTAGTAATAATAATTTAGCTTTTATCGTTGCTGTTTGCTATTAGTAATAATAATTTAGCTTTTATCGTTGTTAACTGATTGCTATTAATAATAATAATTTAGCTTTTATCTTTGCTGTTTGCTATTAGTAATTATAATTTAGCTTTTATCGTTGCTAACTGTTTGCTATTAGCAATAATATATTAGCTTTTGTCGTTGCTATCTGTTTGCTATTAGTAATAATAATTTAGCTGTCATCTTTGCTGTTTGCTATTAGTAATAATAATTCAGCTTTTATCGTTGCTAACTGTTTGCTATTAGTAATAATAATTTAGCTTTTATCGTTGCTGTTTGCTATTAGTAATTATAATTTAGCTTTTATCGTTGCTAACTGTTTGCTATTAATAATAATAATTTAGCTTTTATCGTTGCTGTTTGCTATTAGTAATTATAATTTAGCTTTTATCGTTGCTAACTGTTTGCTATTAATAATAATAATTTAGCTTTTATCGTTGATGTTTGCTATTAGTAATAATAATTTAGTTTTTATCGTTGCTGTTTGCTATTAGTAAGAATAATTTAGCTTTCATCGTTGCTAAGTGTTTGCTATTAATAAGAATAATTTAGCTTTTATCGTTGCTAAGTGTTTGCTATTAGTAATAATAATTTAGCTTTTATTGTTGCTAACTGTTTGCTATTAGGAATGATAATTTTGCTTTTATCGTTGCTGTTTGCTATTAGTAATAATAATTTAGCTTTTAACGTTGCTGTTTGCTATCAGAAATAACAATTAACTTTTATCGTTGCTAACTGTTTGCTATTAATAATAATAATTTAGCTTTTACCGTTGCTGTTTGCTATTAGCAATAATAATTTAGGTTTTATCGTTGCTGTTTGCTATTAATAATTATAATTTAGCTTTTATCGTTGCTAACTGTTTCCTATGAGTAATAATAATTTAGCTTTTATCGTTGCTGTTTGCTATTAGCAATAATAATTTAGCTTTTATCGTTGCTGTTTGGTGTTAGTAATTATAATTTAGCTTTTATCGTTGCTGTTTGCTATTAGTAATTATAATTTAGCTTTTATCGTTGCTAACTGTTTCCTATGAGTAATAACAATTTAGCTTTTATCGTTGCTGTTTTCTATTAGCAATAATAATTTAGCTTTTATCGTTGCTGTTTGGTGTTAGTAATTATAATTTAGCTTTTATCGTTGCTAACTGTTTGCTATTAGTAATTATAATTTAGCTTTTATCGTTGCTAAATGTTTGCTATTAGTAATAATAATTTAGCTTTTATCGTTGCTGTTTGCTATTAGTAATAATAATTTAGCTTTTATCGTTCTTGTTGCTATTAGTAATTATAATTTAGCTTTTATCGTTGCTAACCGTTTCCTATGAGTAATAATAATTTAGCTTTTATCGTTGCTGTTTGCTATTAGCAATAATAATTTAGCTTTTAGCGTTGCTGTTTGGTGTTAGTAATTATAATTTAGCTTTTATCGTTGCAAACTGTTTGCTATTAGTAATAATAATTTAGCTTTTATCGTTGATGTTTGCTATTAGTAATATTAATTTAGCTTTTATCGTTGCTGTTTGCTATTAGTAATTATTATTTAGCTTTTATCGTTGCAAACTGTTTGCTATTAATTATAATAATTTAGCTTTTATCGTTGCTGTTTGCTATTAGTAATTATAATTAAGCTTTTGTCTTTGCTAACTGCTTGTTATTAGTAATAATAATTTAGCTTTTATTGTTGCTAACTGTTTGCTATTAGTAATAATAATTTAGCTTTTTATCGTTGCTGTTTGCTATTAGTAATAATAATTTAGCTTTTATCGTTGCTAACTGTTTGCTATTAGTTATAATTATTTAGCTTTTATCGTTGCTGTTTGCTATTAGTAATAATAATTTAGCTTTTATCGTTGCCGTTTGCCACTAGTAATAATAACTTATCTTTTATCGTTGCTAACTGTTTGCTATTAGTAACAATAATTTAGCTTTTATCGTTGCTGTTTGCTATTAGTAATTATAATTTAGCTTTTATCGTTGCTAACTTTTTGCTATTAGTAATAATAATTTAGCTTTTATCGTTGCTGTTTGCTATTAGTAATACTAATTTAGCTTGTATCGTTGCTGTTTGCTATTAGTAATAATAATTTAGCTTTTATCGTTTCTAACCGTTTGCTATTAATAATAATAGTTTATCTTTTATCGTGCCTAGCTGTTTGCTATTAGTAATAATAATTTAGCTTTTATCGTTGCTAACTGTTTGCTATTAGTAATAATAATTTAGCTTTTATCGTTGCTGTTTGCTATTAGCAATTATAATTTAGCTTTTATCGTTCCTAACTGTTTGCTATTAGTAATAATAATTTAACTTTTATCGTTGCTAACAGTTTGCTATTAGTAATAATAATTTAGCTTTTATCGTTGCTGTTTGGTATTAGTAATTATAATTTCGCTTTTATTTTTGCTAACTGTTTGCTATTAATAATTATAATTTAGATTTTCTCGTTGCTGTCTGCTATTAGTAATAATAATTTAGCTTTTATCGTTGCTAACTGTTTGCTATTAATAATAATAATTTAGCTTTTATCGTTGCTGTTTTCTATTAGTAACAATAATTTAGCTTTTATCGTTGGTAACTGTTTGCTATTAGTAATAATAATTTAGTTTTTATCGTTGCTAACTTTTTGTTATTAATAATAATAATTTAGCTTTTATCGTTGCTAACTGTTTGTTATTATTAATAATAATTTAGATTTTATCGTTGCTAACTGTTTCTTTTCTTATTAGGCGTATGGCGTAATATTTGAGGTGAAATTCTACATTAAATTATATAATTGAAATCAACAATAATTTTTAAAGAAATGTTTATTCTTCATATTTTTTTTTAATCATATCACCCAAAGCAAGGCGGTAACGCCACTGATGTGCAGGGGGCTACATAACAGAAAAGAGAAAATCGGAAACCGCATCCTAAACAGGAAACAAGGGATGATCCTCTTCACCTGTTCAATAGAGATGGGTGGAGCGCGAACCGGGCGATAGTTTTGTCTATCTCCTCCAATATGAGTTTGTTTACGTTGTCAGGTAAATTCATTATGATTCGTCGTCGTCTTTCATGTACTACATCCATCCAGGGCGTAGACGAGCATGGCGATCATAGCCCTCCACATCGTTTGCCCCTTATAACAATAAGTTCAATCTTTCTGTTATTTCTCCCAAACCATGTTTTGCCATCCATTTGTTCTCGCCCATTAAGTATGTCATGCACTGATTTCCCCAGTCCGTCCCTGTGAGTATCAGATTCTCCAAACAGTCCTTTCACATTACGTGTCCCAGAAACCTCAGCTGTCTTTTCTGAGCATGACGGTAAACTGCATCCGGCAGCAAGGCCTCTGATTGGGAGGTTGTGAAGAGCACAGTACCACCTCTTAATTGCTGTTGTTCCCAGGTCCACCCTGACCTGGAGTGGTAGCACCTGTTAGGGTCCCAGCTATGGGCAAATAGTTAACCCCAAAACTGGGTTCAAAACATTATGAAAGTATAAAAATAGACTTTTATAAAAATATATACATAAAAATAAGCTTTTATAGAAAAATATACATTTTTGAAGGGAAAATATGACCATAAGTCATTTTTGAAGGAAAAAAAATATTCTCATCAAAACATTTTTGAGTACAAAACGAGAAAACAATTTTAGTTTACTAAAATAAAAAAAGAATAAAAACATATTTTCATTATAATCTGACTAAACCGACTTTCTCACTATAACCGAATATTAAAAAAAGTACCTTAAAACCCCACCTTTTTAGCATTAAATAACCCACAGAGGTGTTGATACGCCGTTAATCAAAACTCAAACTCAGTCTCTTCCTGATGTTAAATAAAACGTTCCTTTTTGTTTTCATTCTCTCCAAAACCTTGCCGTTGCTCACATGTTATGCCCATGGTATCCTCAGCATCCTTCTGTAGAGCCGCATTTCTGTTGCTTCGAGTATATATCACATAACAGTCCACTACTCTTTTATATTTTTTTTTCAATAAAATTTTCCTGTCTCTTAATACTCTGGTTAGTTTTTGAAATCCATTCTTTGTCATGCCAATGCACCTTCGAATCTCAGTGTCACACATTCTGTCCACTGTCAGAACAATTCCCAGCTATTTAAATTTCTGCACCTGCTTGAAATTAATACCCCTGACCTGTAATCGACATTTTGGGTTCCTCTTTTTGCTGATTACTATTCTGTCTTTTGCACTTTTTTGTCTTGTGTTCTTTCGTTACATTCTGTAGGAGGTTTTGTAGTTTCCTTTTCATGTCTGCTATTAAAACTGTGTCATTTGAACATCTTGCATTGCTAAGATTGTGGCCACCAACGATGAATCCGGGTAGGATATTTAGTTCTTTCAGAAGTGCGTCGCTGTATAAGTTGAATAAATTCGACGAGAAAACATCTATCTAAACTTATTTATAAATGGAACTTTGTCTGTGTGTGTGTGTGTGTGTGTGTGTGTGTGTGTGTGTGTGTGTATCCGTTACCTATAGACTCCGAAACGGCTGGACCGATTTTCTTGAAAATTTACACAGTTGTACTATAAGCGTCTGCGAGTGTTCTTGGCTAGGTTTTGTGTCGAGGTACCCCTGATAAATATCGATAATCGAAAAAATCGGGTTATAGAAGAAGTGGTCCGATTTTAATCAAATTTGATACACTCATAGACAAAGACATAAGAAACGATATTCAGAGGTTCCCAGGTTGCAGTTCTTACAATAGTGCAGAAAATTTGATATCGATACCAGGAAATGAAAATTTGACTTACATCCATTCATTTTTCTTTCAGTCTACGGTTTCGCTTTAACTGGAAACAACTATTGCTTTTTAGTCTTTCGTGCCAACGTCCAAAGAGTCTGAGCTCCAGGATCATGGATTAGTTTTAAAGCTTTCATTACACCCGAGCAACGCCGGGCTATACTGCTAGTGTATATATATATATATATATATATATAATATTTATTAATAAATTATAACATTGATATGTTATAATGTCCCTACAAAAGTAGCTATTTTGTTTCGACACTTTTTGTGTCTTATCAAGTGATGTGGTTATTTCAAAATGAATGGCTTTAAAAGGTTAAGAACAAGCAAGACCTCTTTCATCAGGGAGGCATTATTGTATGTACAATGTGGACCAATCAGAGTAAAGCAACTTTTACTTTGGAGAATATGTGGGAAGACTTAAAATTAATCTTGGTGGGCATTGGTATTAAAATTTTATAAAATTAAGATCAGCATTATTAATTAACTATTATATCTACTAAATTTTTGTTGCTTCATATGAATGGGGTCAGGATAGACATAATCATATTTCAATGCATGAACACATAAGCGGGAATAAATATGTACTTACGCAAAAACATAAAACAAACTTAAATAATTGCGACAATTTACCAATCGCACCATATATATATATATATATATATATATATATATATATATATATATATATATAAGGTGCGATTGGTAAATTGTCGCAATTATTTTATTATTTCAAATATTCTTTCAGCTGAGTCTGAGCTCCAGGACCATGGATTAGTTTTAAAGCTTTCATTACACCCGAGCAACGCGCCGGGCTATACCATGACCTTCTTTATAAAGAAGGTCATGTCTATACTGCTAGTCCTTTATATTTTTGTGAATCCGTTGAATTCATTTCCTGTCCATATGCCGGAGGTTTGCTGCCAGTATAGATTTGTAGCCGTATGGAAGCTGGTTGATTCGGCCTTGTGTCAGACTTAACCGAACTCCCTACAGCTTACAGGGTTTATGCAGAATTATTATCAGAAGGGTTTTCATCATCAGAAGGTTGGTTGTCAGTTGGAATGTGTGGATTAGTGTAGAAGAGTGGAATAATAAAATATACATTTTGAATGTTAAAATAATAATTTATTAAAAGGAAAGAATAACACAAGTTGTAGAAGTTAATGTTCAATTAGAAACATTAATAAAAAATTAAGGGTAGAGTTCGTAGAAAATGTTTGTAGTAGTAATTGTTGAAAGAGCTAAGGAGAAAGAGAAATAGGACAATGTCCGAGTTGAGCTGAAGCTTCTCTCGTTAAATTTTAGCGGTGTCTCTCACTGCTCCCACCTCTCTGACTCTCGACTGACGCCGAGGTCATTTATATAGTCCTTTTGAATTTCACACCGGATCGCCAAGTCCTTCCAAGTCTTACAAGTCGCTCTCATTGGTCAAAACTCATTTTAGCACCTACTTGCGAAATCTGGTTTCGACATTTTTTTAAGCAGATGGTCAATCCTTTTTCTATTTGAGAAAACTAGGATTTCACACGTCGTTGTGAATTTTTGTAAAAGTGAAGAGAGCTGATTTAATTAATTTATTATCCGCTACAGATTCTTTAATTATTGTAACGAATAACACGCATCCTTGGCTTACAATCCTTTCTACCAAAAGTGCACAAATTTTGATGAGATAAATTTGTCTCTGGTTTTAAATATGTGTCTTTTCGTGCCTCTTTTCATTAAATCTTTCCCGTTGCCTCCAAAACTTTACGTTCATTCTCATCATCCTTCTGCAGAGTTGCCTGTCTGTTAACTCAAGTTTTTTAAATTATCGAGACTTCACTGCCGTTTAAGCGGATTGATGACGCGGTAGTTCAGACGTCTTTGTTTTTACCGCCTTTTTTTTTTTTGTCTCCTGAATGCTCATCCAACATCAGCCATTTTCTTCCTCACAAAATTCTTTTTCCTTTATTTTGATTTACCTGTTTTTTTTTTTTAGTTGTCACTTCCTTGACAGCAAAAGCTGGTGAAATTCCATTGGAAAATGTATTCAGTTGAAATACAAAACGGTGTCATAAAAATATCTTCAAAGTTCCTCCATCTTACGTCGGAAGGGAAAAGTGTCATGGCGATACAAATGTCGATTTCAATTTCATTCAAATTGTTTTTTATGCATGTTTGCGTGTGTGCGTATATTTTAATTCAATCTTCTTCTTTTATGTGCCGTATCCTTTCAGGACGTGGACGAGAATGGCCCTCCTAAAAATTCTACCAAAAGTGCACAAATTTTGATTAGATAAAATCAAGCGATTGGTAAATTGTCGCTTAAGCTGCGATTGTTAAATTGTCCTATAGAAACCTAGTAGAACTTATTATCCAATGAAATCTAGAGTTTTTGCAAAAGGACTTAATGAAAGTTTCTGTGTGAGGGTCAATAAATCCAGTTAGAAAATACACCCTTGTCTTACACCCCTTTCTATTTTTGTATATCTGCTGAACTCGTTTCCGATCCGCATGCAGGCGGTTTGCTGCCAGTAGAGGTTCTTTATTTTAACGTCTTTCCCGAATATGTCTAGGTTGTTGAGTAGCTGAAAGAAATCTTTCTGGTGTACTTTATCGAAAACCTTCGCGTAGGCTATAAAACACAGGCATGTGTCTTTTTTTTTATTTGTATTGCTCTTTCTGAAAATATTCTGCGTAAAAAATATCGCGTTCCTTGTTGCGGTGTCTTTGACGAACCCACACCGCTCTTGTCCTATCTCTTGCCCGATTCACATTCATTTCTTAGGCAATGCTATGAAAATCTATCTGCTTAAGTCTTCCGCTATATCACCACTGTTGTAGATTGAATTCATTATTTCTGTAATCTTGTCTATGCCGTAATCATGTAAGGCTGTCAGGCTGTCAGGATCTCTATTGCAATTTCTTTCTGGTCCTGTCACTTTATTTCTATTCAATTTCGCTAGTGCAGCTTCCACTTGGGTTTTTAATATTCCCGGCCCATCTGCATTTCGGCGTATTGCCGGTTGTTCTCTTTCGTTCGATTTTATGCATCCTTTTCAGGAGTATATCTTTTGTACTCTTATTTTTTTATCCATATCTTTTTTAACTGTGATAACAAATCTCTCTATTTCTGCACATTTTCGTTGATTGCATTCAATTACGCGCAAATACCATTGGGAAAGTCAGTCATGTCTCTTCTGAGACATGATCGCCCAAGCGTATATCATGTATAGCACTTAACTGACTGAATATAAGAGTTGAAAACATGATTAAGGTTTCTACTGGGCATAAAGTGGGGTATCAGTTTATTACTTCTTAACAAAATAAAACTGATCCCTCACATTATGCCCAGTAAAAGCCTTAATCATGGTTTAAACTATTATATTCAGTCAGTCAGTTAACTATGGCACTTAGATCAGCTTTCAATTGTTATAAAGTAATAAACTAAACCCCCCTAATTACTACTTGATAATATAATACATCTCTTCCCCCTTTAGCTATGAGTCAAATAACAGGACAGATTAGGTTCAATAACCTTGGCTGGCAACCGGTCTACCGCAGAAAGCAATGGCAACCTACTGCGGGATAATCTTCTGCCCAGTCAGTCATGTCTCTTCTGAGACATGATCGCCCAAGCGTATATCACGTATGGCACTTAACTGACTGAATATAATAGTTGAAAACATGATTAACGCTTCTACTCGGCACCAGGAGGGGGTTCAGTTTTATATTGTTAGGAAGTAATAAACTGATCCCCCATTAATTGCTACTTAATAATATAATACATCTCTTCACCTTCTAGCTATGAGTCAAATAACAGCACAGATTGGGTTTTATAATCTTGGCTGGCAACCGGTCTACCACAGAAAGCAATGGCACCCTACTGCGGGATAATATTCTGCCCAGTCAGTCATGTCTCTTTCGAGACATGATCGCCCAAGCGTGTATCACGTATGGCATTTAACTGACTGACTGGATATAATAGTTGAAAACATAACTAAGGCTTCTACTGGGCATAAAGTGGGGGATCAGTTTTATATTGTTATGAAGTAATAAACTGATCCCCCGTTAATTACAACTTAATAATATAATACATCTCTTCGTCCTTTAGATATGTCAAATAACAGGGCAGATTGGGTTCTATAGCCTTGGTCGGCAACCAGTCTACCGAAGAAAATAATGGCAACCTACTTTCGAGACATGATCACCCAAAACGTGTATCACGTATGACACTTAACTGACTGGCATTCTTCTTTAGTCTCTCTGCATTTGTTCCTTATTTCCTTGTGTCAGTCAGTCAGTCAAGTACCATCTGTGATACACGCTTTGGGCGATCATGTCTCGAAAGAATCATGACTGACTGGGCAGAGGATTATCCCGCAGTAGGTAGCCATTGCTTTCTGCGGTAGACTGGTTGCCGTCCAAGGCTATAGAACCCAATCTGTTCTGCTATTTAACCCATAACTGGATGGAAGAGACGGATTAATACCTTTCCCAAGGGTATTTGCGCGTAAGTGAATACAATGGATTTAAATGGAATTCGAACTCGGCTCCCCGGTTTCTCGTTCCGAGCCGATATCCACTGTACTACAATAAAACGTGGGAAGCTATGATAGTCTGCATCCTGAAGAGACAAAGCATAAAAGCAAAAACAACATCGGCTAATGGAGAAAAGAGGAAAGGGAGTGGTATTGAAGGTTAGAAAGCAAAGACTGTCAGATAATGAGTTTTTCTCTCCTATTTTGTTTGTCAGCAGGTGTTGTTGCCCGGGAAACGAGACTTTCAGGACAAGGCTTTCGACAAGTGACCACTCCATCATATCCTGGACATGTCAACTGGTTGTTAAGAAACTTAGCAACTCTTGAGGGCATGATAAATGAAATCAAGAAAACTGTAGAAACCGGAATGAAACCGGAATGAAAAGAATAAAAATAGGAATAAAAATACTACTTTGGAAAATCCAATTGTGCTGTTGAAAAAACAATTCGTATTTCTCGCGTTGTTGCTTATCACACAAGAATTAGAACTTAAAAATAGTAACTTTAAAAGCAAATATATAATGTGCGTTGTGGCACAGTGGATATCGGCTCGGAACGGGGAGCCGAGTTCGAATTCCAGTTGAATCCATTGTATTCACTTACGCGCAAATACCCTTGGGAAAGGTATTAATCCGTCTCTTCCTTCCAGTTATGGGTTAAATAGCAGGACAGATTGGGTTCTATAGCCTTGGTCGGCAACCAGTCCACCGCAGAAAGCAAAGGCAACCTACTGCAGGATAATCTGCCCAGACAGTCAAGTCTATTTCGAGACATGATCGCGCAAAGCGGGTATCACGTATGGCAATTAACTGACTGACTGAATATAATAGTTGAAAACATTATTAACGTTTCTACTGGGCACAAAATGGGTGATCAATTTTATATTGTTATGAAGTAATAAACTGATCCCCCACTAATTACTACTTAATGATATAATACATCTCTTCCCTCTCTAGCTATGAATCAAATAAGAGGATAGATTAGGTTCTATAGCCTTGGTCGGCAACCAGTCTACCGCAGAAAGCAATGGCAACCTACTGCGGGATAATCTTCTGCCCAGTCAGTCATGTCTCCTTCGAGACATGATCGCCCAAGCGTGTATCACGTATGGCACTTAACTGACTGATATATTTTTTTTATCGATCCCATATTGGAATGATGGCGGCTATCCTGAATCTATCATAAAAATTCATGATGTGGAATTAATACTAAACGCTCAAAATGTCTCGGTGTATACTTAGTCAGTTTAGTGCCATACGTGTTACACGTTTGGGCGATCATGTCTCAAAAGAGACATTACTGACTGGACAGATGATTATCCCGCTGAAAGTTGCCATTGCGTTCTGCAGTAGACTGGTTGCCAGCTAAGTCTATAAAACCCAATCTGTCCTATTATTTGATTCATAGCTAGAGGGAGAAGAGATGTATTATATTATTAAGTAGTAATTAGTGGGGGATCAGTTTATTACTTCATAATAATATAAAACAAATCCTCCACTTTATGCCCAGCAGAAGCCTTAACCATGTTTTCAACTATTATATTCAGTCAATCAGTTGAGTGCCATACGTGATGCACGCTTTGGGCGATCATGTCTCAAAAGAGACATGACTGAATGGGCAAAAGATTATCCCGCGCTAGGTTGCCATTACTTTTTGCGGTAGACTGGTTGCCAGCCAAGGCTATAGAACCCAATCTGTTCTATTATTTAACCCATAACTGGAGAGAGGAGACGGATGAATACCTTTCCCACGGGTTTTTGCGCGTAAATGAATGCAACGAATTCAACTGGTATTCGAACTCGGCTCTCTAATTTCTCGTTGCTAGCCGATCAAAAAAAAATATCCACTGCACTACAACGCACATATACTTAGATTAGTTATAAAAAAATTAGTATGGTAGTGTGACACGATAACTAGGCATATATGTATTTTGTTGTAATGGATTAGGATGGAGGATGGTTAGGGATGGAAAATAGTTTAAAAACATATTTAACAAAAGTGAAAAAGAAGAAGAATAAATGGGTGAACGCTTTTTCTTTTATGAGGAAAGTTGTGGAAGAGACAGGAGTGTCCGATTACTGTTTTGAATCCTACCGCTCTTCCGGTAGATGGTTGACTCAGTGATTTAATGTGATAAAGAGATACAGTTCAGCAGGTCGGTTTTCGAATGACCTGGTCAAAGGCTGTCCTTTACTGTATCTTGACCACACATTAAGAATTTTCCGGCGGAAGCTTTAAGAAAGAAAAAAGATAACTGAAATTTCAGACTTACAGTCGCCAATGTTTATCACCGGTGGTCTAAAGCATTTCCGGATTTCCGGATTTCCAGGTCAATTTTGAATAAATTCAGGTAATTTTTCCGAGTCAGTCAGTTAAGTTAAGTAGTAGGAGTTCAGCCGGGTGCGAGCTTGAAATAAGAATCTCCGTTCGTCTTGTTTCGTTCAGTTCGGATTTGTTGATCTCCATTAATTAGAGTTAGAGCCGTGTGTCACATTCACCTGCCCCAACCGACAAGGCTAACTCTAAACGAATAAAGCATCCTTTTCAACTCATCCAAGTTGTGGAAGTTCGTTCCTTATAGTTCAATCTTGTATCCCCAGCTGTTCGGCCGACATTTTCTATAAATTTCCGGCAACATCACAGCGTGGAGAACGGCCACCGGAGAAAATTGTTCGGACGGTCAATTGGAGTGTTACAGTAGATGAATAAAATGCAAACATAGAAATAAAAACCATAAACCTAACGTCTCTAGTCGTATTCTTATATGTTATTTTCTCAATTCAAGACTTTCATATTCAGGCTGGTCTGGTCTTCAAACTTGTTAAGAAATATCTAAAAAAAAACAAAAAAAAAACAAAAAAAACAACTAAAAAATATCTCCACCGTCAGTGGATATAATTTAACACTCACAGGACATATTGAAGGAAAGAGAAGCAAACGAAAACAGCGAGTAAACTATTTAACGAGTTTGAGTAAATGGATAGCAGAACAAGGAGAAAGAAGGAAGGTAAAATGTCAAACGTTATTTAGAACAACAAGAAAGAGGGCATGGAGAATTTAGCACTCACAGGACATATTGAAGGCAAGAGAAGCAGAGGGAAACAACGGAATGTTATTGGTAATTGAATTACAATTGTCACACGGAGACGAATTTGAAGTGGAGAAAGGCTAAATATACTAAACCCAGATAATCCGATTCATGATCAATTCATTCTTTACAATTTACTCCTTTACACAAGAACTTATCCATTGCCATTCAATCCACCATGTACCACAATATTACATACTTACAGGGGCCCTAAAAACATTGCATTTCGTGCCAACGTCTAAAGAGTCTGAGCTCCAAGACCATGGGGATTAGTTTTAAAGCTTTCATTACACCCGAGCAACGCCGGACTATACTACTAGTATTCCATAAAACAAACCAACCAAACATTTATATATTCAGTGTTTTGCATAGCCCAAAATTCAAATAAATTGCTCTGATTCTTGTTTATATCTTGTTTCTAATCTGGCACCCCAAACTGGTTAAAATGGAACGAACCTTAAGACGTCTTGCGCTTGACTATTCAAACATCAAAGACTGAAATGGTGATCTTGTTGTCGCCAATGTGAATTTATCTAGGAGGAAAGTTATGAGAAAGAGTGACAAGTTACAGGGAGTGTCAAGAAGTGGTTAATAGAAGGATGACTGTGGCCATAAGGTGAGGGATCAGTTTATATATTGATTGTAGTGTAAAATTGATCCCCCACTTTATACCCACATATAATAGTACAAAACTTTTTTTATAATCATATCGCCCCAAGCAAGACAACTTATTGCCACTGTTTTGCAGGGGTTACCTAGGAGGAAAGTTATGAGAAAGAGTAACAGGTGATAGGGGTGTCAAGAAGTGGGTAAGAGAAGGATGAGAATACTGATGAGAGGGGAGTAGACGGAGAAAGAAGCATGAGAGAGAGAGAGAGAGAGAGAGAGAGAGAGATATGATGCAGGTTAGTGAGATAGGAGATGACCATTGTCGAAAAAGCAAGTAAACGGAATGGAATTCCACAGGCGAGAAGTGCGAGAAAAGAAGCTACTGGAGTAGAATTTGCGTGTACAACTTATTGGTTTCACAGTAAAAGGGTGGCACCTAGTTGCTAATCTTGTGGCTCGAATAAGTTTATATATAGAGGGCACCAGTGAGCTAAGTTCATCGGTACAGAAGCTGTGAAAGTATTTGTAGAAGAGACACAGCGAAGCCACATTGCGCCGGTGAGAAAGTGACTGCATCTGAACTACCAAGTCGGGATCTATCACATTACAGATTCTCCGTTGGATTTTGTCAAGGTGCCCTAGGTGGATAGTAGAAGCACCCGACCAGATATGGCAGCAATATTCAATGCACGGGCGGATGGTAGATTTATATATATATATATATATATATATATATATATATATATATATATATGCAGCATTGTTTCAGACGGAAAAAACTTCTTGGCCCTACACAGAGAACCGACTTTCTTAGAAGCGGATAAAAGACTGGAAAATTGGACTCCTAAAATTTCAGAGGGTTTTGGGCAAAATTGATATTGATTTTGAAATAAATACCCTGGAAAAATCTGAGTGTGTTTTGCGTTGTGCATCATTCCGCTGTTGTGCGTCATTGAAGAACTTCTTTCTGAATGAATGACCCGAGAGAATTCTTCCGAGAGCATTACTGTGTACTATCAGTATAGCCCGGCGTTGCTCGGCTGTAATGAAAGCTTTAAAACTAATCCATGTTCCTGGAGCTCAGACTCTGGACGTTGGCACGAAAGACTAAAAAGCAATAGTTGTTCCCAGTTAAAACAAAACTGTAGACTGAAAGAAAAATGAATGGATGTAAGTCAAATTTTGATTTCCTGGTATCGATATCAAATAAGTTTTTTCGTCGTAAACTGAATTTTGAAGGCTAAATAAGTCCTCCGAGTAGATGGTATCATGGCAGAGACTAAGGACTACAATTATACCTACTTAGAGCCAAACTCGAAGCAAAAACTAAAATAAAAGGGCTGAAAAAAAATACAGACATACAGGCAGATAAACAGACACACACACAAACATCTTGCCTTTTATATATCTATATATTATCGATTTTCTGCACTATTGTAACTGCAACCTTGAAACTTCTGAATATCGTTTCTTATGTCTTTGTCTATGAGTGTATCAAATTTGATTAAAATCAGACCACTCCTTCTATAATCCGATTTTTTCGATTATCGATTTTCGATATTTACCTAGCTAAGAACACTCGCAGACGCTTATAGCACAACTGTGTAAATTTTCAAGAAAATCAGAAAATCGGTTCAACCGTTTCGGAGTCTATAGGTAACGGACACACACACACACACACACACACACACACACACACACACACACACACACACACACACACACAAAGTTCCATTCGTAAATAAGTTTAGATTATTCGAAGGATTCGTTTAGTACGTTGACTTTATGCGAGAAGATATTGTCACCACAAGTACTATTACGGCAACGCAAAAATTCAAAGCTAAATAAAAAATAAAGTTCTCAGAAGTTTGTCACAAAAGGAAAGGCAAATTTTGAATTTGTATTTATTTCTGAGATGATTTATTTTCAACAATCTTGGAATTATTTCGAATTTTTGTTCTCATCTTGGTTGATATTGGTGTTATAATAGACACAGCACTTTCCCCAAACGCTTGGCATATGCGGCGACTTTATGCAGCTGCTGATAAGCCCCCTTTGAAGTTGTAAAATAACAGCCCCGAACGAGATCTCTAGACACTTCCATCCTTCTCACAGCTGTCCGGCTTGTAACTGATGGCCGGGTACGGTGCGCATGTTTTTTTATGACGGCTGATGTTCCTACTTCCGGCTGTCCGAAACAATTACTACACGCATTTCGTATATATTTCAGCTTCAATCAATGACTAATCAAAAAACGGACAGAACATTTTTGGTTACCTTGTACTGCCATGAATATATATGAAATATGCATGAGTTAATAGTGTATGTGTGTGTGTGTGTGTGTGTGTGTGAGAGAGAGAGAGAGAGAGAGAGAGAGTCCCCCCCCGCGGAATTATTTTCAACAGTTCTAAAGGAGTGAGATGAAAGTACTAATTAGTTGGGTAGAAGGGATTCAGGAGTATTACCAGAAATAAGCTTTTTTTTTTTTATTATAATTATTTCTGGGGTTGAGTTACTAGTTAATTAAGTGTAATAATTCCGGACTGATTAGTGAACAGGTTCGTTAAGTAAAGTTTATGATAAACGGTGATTCCGTAAAAAGTATGGTAAATGGCGGATTTCTTGGATGGTCTGAAGGACCAAATCCGGCCAAGTCCGCAGACGACATAAGTGGTTTTAGCAAGACTCAAGTGCGAATTGTCTGCGAAAAGACCACAGGGAACTCCAAATTCATTTTTAGTACCACTTGAGAAATAGTCTTCCGCAGAGATTCGGAAATTAAGCAAACATGCATTGTGGTCAAGGCGATTTCCATATTAAAATTAGTGGACGGCGCCTAAACATTGTTTAGCCCCGCCCCGCTCTATATAAGCGGTCTGCACGCTGGAGTAGAGCAGTGAGTTGAGCGCAGTGAGTCGGGCGCAGTTAGTTGGACGCATATGAGATCTAGATCAAGACGAGAAATGAGATGCGATAGACGCAGATGGGCACAGATCGATAGAGATCGAGCAGAGACAAGAGATCGACAGCACGCGGCGAAAATGGTTGGGTGAATCGGTTGGTCTAGTCTGTGGTTGTCAGGCATCAAGAAGTCCGATCCGAACTAAGGGACAGATAAAGCCCGTACAAATCTAACTCTGTTAACAAAGCCAAGAAGAGAAACTGCTATGTTATCGTGAATAGACAAAGAAACACGAAATTACCTCCCTTAGATTACTTAGAGTTACATCTGACTGAATGCGTCTTTCTCTCTCTGTTACTTTCCGACCCAATCGATTGAATTTCGTTCAAATATTTTGTATTCGTGTAATTTCTTTTGTAGTGACATAAAAGCAGTAGTCATAAAAGACTCTTTGTACAGAAACTGGAAATGTTGCTTATATGTATTTTTCTTTATGTCCTTGCAGTTGCGACAAGGACATGTTTTGCACGAATAGTGATTTCTTTCAGCGTGGAACCCTGCCATCTCATCCTGTACCATCGGACCGTCCTGAAGGACGGTCCGATGGTACTGCTATTCAGATCAAAAACTGCTATTCGGAAACTACTATTCGGATCAAAAATTCACAACGTGCCAAATAGTGGTGATTCCTTTAGCTCACCGGAGGAAGGCCGAGTGGTTTTAATTTTTAACGGCCCGAACCACCGGAGAGACCGGACATAGCTGCCGGCGGCGGGATTCGTACGTTAGAATAGCACCTTTCAGTGCCTTTTTAAAGAAACACGCTAAATGGATTTGGACAGAAAAAATGCTAAAGTGCGTTTGAAAAGATAAAAAAGTCTTAACATCTGATTTATCACGAATGCATTTTGATCCCAGATTTAACATTGTCGTTGCATCAGATGCAAGTGATTCAGGAATTAGAGCAGTAATATTATATAAATATAACGATGAGATAACTAAGCCAATAGAGCATGTATCAAGGTCGTTAATAGCTGTTGAGAAAAACTACAGCTGGTTTGAAGAAGCTTTGGCTATAGTTTTTGCCATTGGAAAATTCCCTAAATTCCTGCATAGATGAGAATTCTCTCTTACGAACCGACTATCGTTCGTTAGTGTCTATATATGGTTAAAAAAAGATGTTCCTACACATACAGCAAATAGACTGCAACGCCGGAGAGTTATATAGAATCAGCATGACTTAATTTCTCCGATGGTAAAAATTCCATTTTATAGTTCTATAGTTCTCGCGTAACTCTGAAATTCGCCGAAGCATTTGAAAATACAGTGATGCAAAGTCAAAAATAGAAAGCTAAATGAAAGTGAAACCTATTTAATATGTGATGGTGTACTGATGTGCGCTGATAGACTTGCAATATCATTGCAAAATAAGGGACACGTTAAAGGAATTCCGTGTTGGTCAACATGGAATTATTAGGATGAAATCCTTAATGAGATGCTACACTTACTGGCCGAAAATGGATGAAGATATACAAAATTTGATTAAAACATGCAGAGGTTGTGCTCTGGTAGCGAAATCCCTGCCGATTATATTTCAACCTTGGCCGTAAACGGACATTCCGATGTTTCGATTACATCTAGATTTCGCTGGGCCATTGAATAGAGCATATTATCTAGTGGTGGTCGGCAGTTAAATCAAGTGGTCTGAAATACTAAAATGCAGAAGACTAACTACCATGGTAACAATAAATTTCTTGCATGGAATTTTTGCAAGGTACTTGATTACATTGATTGTGTGTGAATTCAAGTTATTCTGCAAGTCCTTACAAATACAGCATATCAGAACGTCCTCGTATCATCCAAGATCGAACAGATAAGCGGAAGCTTTGTTGACACGCTCAAAAGGTCTTTTAAAAATCAGAGGTTGAGGAGTCGTATGAGAAAATGCTTCAGCATTTTCTGAGCATTTTCAGAATTACGACAAATCCTAACACTAGATCTGGCATGTAGCCGATGAAATTGATGTTCGCCAGAAAAATTAAGTGTGTGTTCAACAAAATACGACTTGTACGAAAGGCAAAAACACTAAGGAATATCCCTGTAAATAATTAATTTAACTCGGGAGAAATGCTATTTTTTAAGATGTACCAAAAAGGGAAAAACATTTTGAAGAAAGCGTCGTAAAAAAAAACAAAAACGGATTCGTCGAATGACTTGTATGGTGCAGGGACGAAGGAGTGAACGCAAACGTCACCTGAACCAGTTATAATTTTTATGTGATAGTTATTTTAGTAGGATACCTGTGAATATACGGCATTTGCTATATGTTGGCTCGAATGATAACGAATTTCTTGTGATGATAGAGCAAATTGTAATGAATGATTGGGCTGCGAATCAGATTAGCTAGGCCTAGGATAGTCAATGATGACCAGCTTCAATCAATTTTGCTCAAACTCTAATTATTATTATTTTTAATCATTTCACCCCAAGCAAGGCATTCCACTGCCACTATAGCGCAGGGAGTTACATAGAGGAAAGTGATGAGAAAGAGGGGTTAATTAGAGGAAATGTCAGAAGGAGGGTGATAGACGAGTAAGGGGCTACATAGGAAGAGTGTTTGAGAGAATGGATGCGAGTTAGTGTGTTAGGAGGTGACTATTGACCTTACATTTAAACTACTGGAAATTGTAGCTGTCGGGGAAGCAAGTATGCGGAAGGGAATTCCACAGGCGGGAAGTGCGAGAAAAGAAGCCGTTGGAGTAGAAATTGCGGTTACATTTTATCGGTTTCACTGTAAAAGTGTGGGACCTAGTTGCTAATCTAGTATCTCGTGCAAATTCATACCTAGGGGCACCAGTGCTCTAAATTAATCTGAGCAGAAGCCGTGAAAGTATTTATAGAAGAGGCACAGGGAAACCACATCACGCCGGTGAGAGAGTGACTGCAGATTACAGATTCTCCGTTGTATTTTGTCAAAAAACCCGAGGAGAATAGCAGGGGCACCCGACCAGATGTGGCAGCAGTATTCAATACACAGGCGGATGGTAGATTTATATATGTGCAGGATAGATTCATTGCAATAAATATTCATTGTGTTTATTTTAAGTTTTTCAAGTTGATTTGTTCACCTATATAGGGTACGATCCATTATTGTAGATATTTAATTTAAAATAAAATTAGTATTTTATATGAATCATAATTTAGGGGGTGTATCATAGATTTGGTAGGGGGTGGGGGTGCCGACCTCCTTACACAGGCTCTAGAAGCAACCTAGGCGCTTCGCTAGAAAATCTTTATATTCGTTTTCATAAAAGTAATTTCTGATAATTTGGATGTGATCAACGATGAGGTTTTGGAAAAGAAAACTAATTCTTAACGATAAGAAAAGACAGTTAAAATTCCTGGGACACGTAATGAAGAAGGAGGGTTTGGCGAATCTGATACTCACAGGTCAGATAGAAGGAAAAGATACAGGGGAAATCCCGGGCTTGAGCAAATGGATAGCAGAGCGAGGCTGGGAAAGGTAATAGGAGAAAGCATTCTAAGATCCACTAGGGATAGGGAGATGTGGAAGGTCATGATCGCCTACGTCCTGAAGAGACATGGCACATAGAAGTGATGACGTATTTTAATCGGCCAAGCGAGCCAGTGTACTCAACTTTAAGAATTTCGAAACTTTTCCATAAAATATATTTTAGATATTAAAATAATCTTGCATATCAGCTTGAAAGTCTTCATTCAAAACGTCATCATCGAAGAAAAGCTGGTATTTTATTCGTAGAAGCGATTTCGTATTTCGGCTTGAAAATGTTCTTTCGAAACTCGATTTTAGTAGAATAAATGACTGGATGTTTTAGACGCTGCAGTCGCCCAATGTTTCAGCTTCAAATCGTTTTACGAAACTTGATCCATAGACAAAGAAATTACTAGCATTTTTCTTGGGACATTAACACCGCATCACGGCTTCAAAATCTATTTTTTGAAACTTTATCACGGAGAAGAAACGGCTGGAATTTAATCCCAACATCAGCCCAACATCTCAGTTTCAAATTCTTATTTCGAAAAGAAAAATAGTCTTGCGTTTTAGTAATTGTTTCGTCTGATTTTCGTAACTTTATCGCAGAATAATGTCTGGCATCTTAGTCGCTCCAAAAACCCAGTTGTTATGATATATAATGCGGTGGCTGGCACCATATTAAACACAGAATCGCGAATCAGGCTTGATATGCATTTATTTATAATACAACTGGGGGGGACCGGAAGTGGGTTTCTTAAGGGGCAGTTAACTACCCGGAAATATTAGAAAGATAGTGTTGTGGAGTAGTTTTCGCACTGAAGGTTATAATCGTGCTATATCGGTTGCTAATCGACTTAACGCACCCAAAATGTTAGGAACTTGGCAATCTTCCACTGAATTAGTAGTATTCGGCTAACTGCCGATTAATATCAACTGCCTAATAGTTCTACTGAACTCCAATAGAACTCAAAAGAACTCCTATGAACTTCTCAAGAACTCCTAAGAACTTCTCCCGTTAACTTCCTGTTAACTCTTATTAATATAGGAGGGAGAATCTGAGGAATAGGTGCGTTTTCCCATAACAGATAGATGGAGTATATAGTGGGCTAATAAAACACCAATGTCTCCTCTTCAAAATCTTGATCACAGATAAAGTCATTACGGCAATGTTTAACGTACGTGCCTGTAAAAATAAAGGGTTGTGTCAAAAGAACTGTTATTCCATTGATAATGCTATTAATGTACATACTTTTGACAACCTCGGCAAAGTATCTTCTTTTTTGCCTGTCGGGGGCAATCATGGATTTCCACTATCCTATCTTATTATATGTCACTCTTAACATTTTTCCTTTTGGTTGCTTCTTCTGTCACTCTTTCCTTCTATTTGTCCCGTAGGTTTTAGATTCACCATGTCCTCCTTCCTCACTACGTGTCCCAGAAACCTCAGCTGTGTTTTCCTGGTGTTAAGTCTTAGTTTCCTTTTCGTTTTCATCCTCTGACCTGTGGGTATCAGATTCTCCAAGCCCTCCTTCCTTGTTACATGCCCCAGAAATTTCAGCTGTCTTTTCCTGATGTTAAGTATTAGTTTCCTTTTCGTTTTCATCCTCTGACCTGTGGGTATCAGATTCTCCAAGCCCTCCTTCCTTATTACATGTCCCAGAAACTTCAGCGGTTTTTTCTTGGTGTTAAGTATTAGTTTCCTTTTCGTTTTCATCCTCTGACCTGTGGGTATCAGATTCTCCAAGCCCTCCTTCCTTATTACATGTCCCAGAAACTTCAGCGGTTTTTTCTTGGTGTTAAGTATTAGTTTCCTTTTCGTTTTCATCCTCTGACCTGTGGGTATCAGATTCTCCAAGGCCTCCTTCCTTATTACATGTCCCAGAAACCTCAGCTGTCTCTTTCTGATGCCATGTATAAGTTTCTTTTTTGGTTGCATCTTCTCCAAAACCTTGTCGTTGCTCACATGTTCGATCCATGGTATCCTCAGCATCCTTCTGTAGAACTACATTTCTGTTGCTTCGAGTCTCTTCTCCATCTTTGTGGAGATCGTCCAGCATTCCCTGCCATATAAGAGAATTGATATCACGTAAATATCCAATACTCTTTTCTTTGTTTCTAGTGAAAGTTTCCTGTCTCTCAATGCCTACTCAGCTGGGTCGGGAAGAAAAATCGTATTTCCCAAAGGTATTATTAAGTAAGTGAATATAATGAAATCGACTGGAATTCGAACTCGGCTATACAAGTTCCACAATTCGATCCATATTAGTACCGTATTGTACCTATATTAAATAAATTTGATTAAAATTTCAATGTGTTTCAATTATTTTTTCACCACCCCCGTATGTTAATAATACGCATGATCAGCATATTTTAAACTAGCAGTATAGCCCAGCGTTGCTCGGGTGTAATGAAAGCTTTAAAACTAATCCATGGTCCTGGAGCTCAGACTCTTTGGACGTTGGCACGAAAGGCTAAAAAGCAATAGTTGCTTCCAGTTAAAGCGAAACCGTAGTCTGAAAGAAAAAATTAATGGAGGTAAGTCAAATTTTGAGTTCCTGGTATCGATTTATACATACATATATATATATTATCGATTTTCTGCACTATTGTAAGAACTGCAACCTTCAAACTTCTGAATATCGTTTCTTATGTCTTTGTCTATGAGTGTATCAAATTTGATCAAAATCGGACCACTCCTTCTATAAATCGATTTTTCGATTATCGATTTTCGATATTTATCGGGCGGTACCTCGACACAAAGCCGTGCTAAGAACACTCACAGACGCTTATAGTACAACTGTGTAAATTTTCAAGAAAATCGGTTCAGCCGTTTTGGAGTCTATAGGTAACGGACACACACACACACGCACACACACACACACACACACACAAACACACACACACACACACACAAAGTTCCATTTATAAATAAGTTTAGATTTAGATTTAGATTAGATAATTGGACAAGCCTGGAAGTTATACGCGTCTTGGTTAATTTTGTGCGTCCTTGTAAAGCCATACGTTACTCTCACCAGTTGGCTATTGTATTTTTGTCACCTTGCAATTTTCTCTTCTTACGTAAACCCCCGTTCATTTAATTTCACCGGTTTCTTTCTTTCTTTTTTTTTTTGTTTTGTCTATCGTTACTTCTCGATCATTCTCGATGCATCTTTCATTCTTTTTGATTCGCCAATTTTCTATACGACTGTTCCTTTCATTCATATTCTCGAGCCTCCTTTAGCTCGCTTCTCCTTTTTCTCTAGCCTGCCTAATCGGACGATGCCCTTACACAATTCCAACAAACAATACGCACAATCGACGATATTCTTTCCCGACCCGCTACACCTTATACTGCAGCTGTGTTCTCCTCATCTGTCGTTCACTCATCTCTTCTATTGTCTTTCTCTTTCCCTGTTCTGACATCTGGCTTCTTAGCTCGACAAGGCTCTCTTAAAACACCGTGATTCACTTATTTCTTTACCAAAAACACAGTGGAGTGTAGTTTAAACGATTGTCCGTCGAATCTAAGGGTTCATATTTTAACAGTCTGATTCCTTCGGAGCTCTGGTTTTGCTTCTAATAGTTAAACCCTGTTTAGTACCTTTTCGCCTCACGTATCTTCTATTAGGATTAGTTTTTTCTTTTTTTAATACTCCAGGCAAACTTAAACTCGAACTCGGGAATTAGTGAAACATATATATTAAACAGAAAACAAATACAAGCGTGTTACACGTCAGTCTGACTGCCAAGTATTAGACCAGGGTGACTCCACCCCGAGAGGCATATTCTCTCAGTATTCATAATAATAGGAAGAGTTCATTATAGTCCAAAAAGGGTAGGTCCCATAACAAAATGTTGTGGACCCAGAATAGGTTCCAAAGAAAACTCGAACTCAGGAATTAGTGAAACATATATATTAAACAGAAAACAAATACAAGCGTGTTACACGTCAGTCTGACTGCCAAGTATTAGACCAGGGTGACTCAACCCAACCCAACCCAACTCCACTCCGAGAGGCATATTCTCTCAGTATTCATAATAATAGGAAGAGTTCATTATAGTCCAAAAAGGGTAGGTCCCATAACAAAATGTTGTGGACCCAGAATAGGTTCCAAAGAAAACTCGAACTCAGGAATTAGTGAAACATATATATTAAACAGAAAACAAATACAAGCGTGTTACACGTCAGTCTGACTGCCAAGTGGAGACCGGGGAGACTCAACCAACTCAACTCTTCATTCAATTGTCAGACCTTCAAAGACATTAAGTGTTGCGAACCCAGAATAGGTCCAGAAGAAAACTCAACTCGGGTATTAGTGAAACATATATATTAAGTGGAAAACAAATACAAGAGTGTTACACGTCAGTCTGAGGCATAAGACAAGGATGTGTCTTTTCACCGGATTTGTTCAACTTGTACAGCGAGAATATTTTGAGGACCCTAGATGACACGCCAGGATTTGTTATTGGAGGCCACAACTTGAACAACATAAGATATGTGCTGATTGCAGACACGGAAAGGAAACTACAAGACCTCCTACAGAAGGTATCGGTGGAGAGTGACAAAAAAGGACAAACTTTAAGAAAACTTAATGCATGGTCATCAGCAAAAGGTGCAACCCAAAATGCCAAATACGATGGGTGATGCCAGAATCAAACAGGTACAAAAATTTAAATACCTAGGAAGTGTTCTAACAGAAGATGGAAAGTGCGACACAGAGATCCGAAGGCGAATTGGCATGGCAAAGGACGCGTTCCAGAAGCTGAGTAACACACAGGAAAATTTTACTAGAAACAAAGAAAAGAGTGTTGGATTGCTATGTGATGTCAGTTCTTCAGTACGGCAGTGAATGCTGGACAATATCATCGAAAATGAGGACAAAACTTGAAACTGCGGAAATGTAGTTCTACAGAAGGATGCTGCGGATATCGTGGACTGAGCATTCAAGCAACGATGAGGTGTTGGCAAGAATGACAACAAAAAGGAAATTAATACTGAGCATCAGGAAGAGACAACTGAAGTTCCTGGGACATGCAATAAGGAAGGAGAGCTTGGAGAACCTGATACTGACTGACCAGATAGAAGGAAAAAGAGACAGAGGAAGGCAGCGGATAACATATATGCAGGGCCTGATCAGATGGATGACGGAACGGGGTTTGCGAGTTGTAACAGGAGCAAACATATTAAGAGCCGCAAGGGATAGGGAGACGTGGAGAATCATGATCGCCTACGTCCTGAAGGGACAGGGCACATAGAAGAAGAAGATTTCTAGAAAAGGAACAGGGAAGCTATGTTATATGTAGCCATTTTGGCTATAAAATGATGAGACCTTGCTGCCAGTCGAGTACTGCGATTAAATTCATAAAGCCTAGGTACTAAAGAGGAAAGTTCATCTGAACAATTATCATGAAAGTATTTATAGAAAAGACACACAGAGCCAAGATTACAGTGATGGGGTAGTGACTGAAGCTGAGCTGCCATATCAGGACTAATAATATTGCTGATTCTTCTTTAGATTTTATGAAAGAGCTCAAGGTAAATAGCAGGGACACTGGGCCATATGTCGCAACAATATTCTAAGCATGGACGAATGCTAGACTTATATATATATATATATATAAGAACTTAAATCAAAGCTTTATATACCCCTCAGCCTAATCTTGAAGATGAAATTAAAGAAGAGATGTTTTTACTTTTTGCATGAGTTCAAACTTCACATAATCCATCTAAAACGTAGCCAACATTAACGGAGCTTAGAGTGATGAGTCCACTTTGTTCGGAAGGTATGGTGTTGGATTCTGAAGTTCCACAGTGAGGAATACAAATCTTGAAGATCAAAGTGGCAGAGGATGTCCATCTGCGATTGACGATCAACATCAGTGTTGTGGATCTGGGGTTAGATCCAATAAATACAAAATGCACAGTAATACAGTAGAAAACGCAATATATTGAAGAGGAATATATACAGAGAAGGTTAGTAGAACGTCGTACAATTCGGTTAGTCGAATACCAGAGAATACGAGATAATACAAAACGTGAGACTTGGCAATGTTACCCTCAGGACTAGATCGCTGGGATGCACTACTGTTACACCATAGTGCTACTACACACTGATACACCCCGTTTCGCTTTGCAGTCCACTAATGACTACTACTATATATAGTCTTAGGAAGAGTCCATATTAGTGTAAACAGGGAAAGTGCCCCAACACACCCCTTCTAAGTTTTTTTTTTTTAATGTTCTTTTAATATTTCTTCATTTTTGGATCAATAATCCACTGCTCCGTTGTTTTCCTTTTTCTTTTACACCTCCTCTGTTGAGCTTCCACCTGGAGCATTTGCATATCAAATGTATCGTAGATGGTGTCTAACGCCTCTTCCTCCTGAGGCGTGTTGATTTCGTCTTCCGTTAGCCTTTTTCTTATTTGATTTATATGCCGCTTGTGGGCGAACCTAGGTCCGTCTATCAAATAGATCATATTTCCAGTCCGTCTTTTGATGATGCCTGGTTCCCAAAATGACATGTTATTTTTGTAATTTTTGAAATAAACCTTTTCGTTTTGACTAAATGTTCGCTTTGTTGTGATGATTGTTGCTACGTGTTCTTTTTGATTTAGAATGAATTTGTCGAACACCGACCTCACTTTCCGTGCAAGCATCAATTCGGCGGGTGACAGTGTTGATGGTGCTGATTTATTTGGTGTTATTCTGTACACTTGTAAATTTGTTGGAGAGCTTTTCTCGTTGGCGTACCCGACGCTTTTTTAGAGCCCTCTTTAGGGTGTCTACAAAGCGCTCTGCCAGGTCATTTGACCTTGGATGATATTGAGGGTTCCACCTGAAATGTCAGGCAGAATTCTTTAAATTCTTCCGGAGTGAATTGAGTCCCGTTGTCACTCACTAGACAGTCGACAACGCCGAAACGAACGAATAGCTCATGTAAATGGTTTATTGTATTTCTTGTCGTTGGCCTATTGCGTTGAAACACTTCAGGCCACTTCGAATAAGTATCCACAACTACCAAATAGTATAGTCCATTAATAGGACCAGCGTAGTCAATATGGATTCTTGACCAGGGTCGATCCGTTTTCGGCCAAGGTTTGTGTGTTATTGGTGGTGATTTAGCTGCTAGGGCGCAGCCTTTGCATTTATCCACCATGTTCACAATATCCGTATCCATTTTCGGCCAAAAAACGCAACTCCTCAATAAGCTCTTCATTCGGTTCCTACCAGGATGTCCTGTATGGAAATCTTTCAATATCCTTTTCTGTAAAGTTTTTGACACGACTACCCTATCGCTGTACAGTAGTACGTTATCGCATATGGAGAAACTTTCTGCAATATGTTGGTCTTTTTCGGCGATTTTCGCTTTCGTCTCTTTTATGAATTCATTCTTTATAGCTTCGTATTTGATTTCTTTTAATGATACGGGCACCTCCCTAATTGTGTTACACGGTGTATTTTCTAATTCTCCTTCAGATCTTAGTGCAGAAATAACGGAGTCTTCAAGCGGTTCTATCTATTGAGGAGTCAGTCTCGATAGACCGTCCGCATGCCCAGTTTTGCTAGAAGGTAAATATTCCAATTTAAAATTCTAATTTTATAAAATAGTACCTCACCTAAACAGTCGGTTTTGCTGTGTACGTGGGTAGACCTTTTTTTTTTAACCATATATTGTAAGTAATGTTTTGTGGTCTGTCTGAAGGGTGAAGAATCTTCCGTGGATATACCTGTGGAATTTAGTCACGGTAAGTATGATGCCTAAGGCTTCTTTATCTGAGAGTAGCTTCTCTCAGCTGGAAGCAGTGATCTGCTAGCGTGGGCGATCGGCTTTATAGTTCCGTCTTCCATCTTATGTAATATGCACTCTCAGATCCCGTGCAAACTCGCGTCGCTGGCTATTAGTATCTCCAATTTTGGATCATAATGTGTCAGAAATAAATCGGACGTCAATATGTTTTTAATGCTTTCAAATGTTTGTTGGCATTCGTTTGACTAAACCCAGGCCTTATCCTTTCTTAGTAGTTCATTAAAGGTGGCTCGAAGATTGTGTATGAAATCTTGATAGCAGCTGACTAGTCCCAGAAAACTCTGTAGAGATGCAATATTATTTGGTGCCGGCATATCTTTGATCGCCGAAGATCTAGTTGGATCAGGCTTTTTGCCATCTTTGTTTATTATATGGCCCAAGTATTTAATCTCTTCCAAGAAGAAATTGCACTTTTCCTCATTGACCTTAAACCCGTAATTACGAATTTGTTCAAAAACGTTTTTATATGTTTAGTGTGCTGCTCAATCGTTTCACTTTTTATTAAAATGTCGTCAAGATAAGCTCTTGCGAAATCGAATTCCGCCAACATCGTATCCATGGCTTGCTGAAAAATAGCGGGGTCTACTTTTACGCCAAACGCTAATCTTTCATATTTGTATAGACCTCTATGCGTGTTGATGCATAAGAGCTTCGAGCTTTCTTCGTCTACAGGAATCTGTAGATATGCCTCGCTCATGTCTATTTTGGAGAAATATCTGCCTCCATTTAATTTTGTAAATATTTCTCCCGGGCTCGGAAGTGGGTAATGGTAATCCTTTACTGCCTCATTCAAACCTGTCGAGAAATCCGCGCATACGCGTATTTCCCCAGACTTTATTTTAAACGTAAACGGCAGGTGCTGCCCAATGGTTGTATTCCACCTTCGATATAATTCCCGAGCTGGTTAATCTGTCCAGTTTACTGTTTATTTTTTCTAGTGCAGCGAAAGGCACATTTCTATTCTTCCTAAATACTGGTTGAGCATTTTCCTTTAACAGTATTTTCGTCAACATTTCTTTGCATCTGCCTAACCCGTCTGAGAATACCTCGGGGAAGGTCTTTTTTAATTCTAACTTTATGTTTTCTGTTTCCGTAGTTAAGCTTTCGATTTTTTTGCAATACAAACTAATTGGTAAGACCCAAAGGTTAAATCTTTGCATCCAGTCAGTCCCAAACAAGTTGTTGGTATTTTTTAATACGTACATTTTTAAATTTTTTGTAACTCCATTGAATGTCACGTTCAAAATCACTTTTCCTTCAAAATTAATTTTCTTTTCCGTGACTGATCTTGACATTTTTTTTGTTGTTTTTAATAGAGTAGATTTATTCAGACGTCTCCATGTTTGGAAGCTAATTATTGAGATGTCAGATCCGGAGTCTAACTGCATGTTTATAGTCTTGTTTTAACATTTTGACTTGTAAGTACTTTCGAATGTTATTACCTTCGTCTTCCTCGGTCCTTGTTACTTTCACTCTATTGCTTCTGCATTTAGAGGCTTTATGTCCCCTTTTCTGACAGTTTCGATATGTTTTAAGTTTAAAAGGGCAATCCTGATACCAATGATATTCACCACATCTATAACAAGGGCTTGGAGGTAGTTTCTTCTCTGATCTTCCAAATGATCTAGTAGGCGAATGTCAGTTTTTCCTTGATTTTGTTATTTGAGGCGGGAGAGGGGGAAAGGAAAAACGTGCTTTTCTCTGTATTTTTTATGTTAGATACACCAGCTTCTTCAATGTTCCTCGAATCATATTTTATGCTTATGCACTGCTGGCAATATTCAGCTAATTTTTGTACAGTTAGATTTTGCTCGTTTTCTAATTTTACTTAAAATTCTCCTTCTCATTTCAGCATCTTTATTTGCAATCGAACCTTGTACAAAGACTAACCATTTGAAATTATCTGCCGTGAGTTCTGCTCGTCTAAATTTGTCGCATAGTTTATTCACCACTGATGCGAAAGTGGTGTAGTCTTCGTCACCTTTTTTTCGTAAATTTAAACATTTCCATCTCTTTTGGAATAAAGATGTCTTCGGGCTAAACAATTATGTTAATAGTATTATGGCTTCAGCAAATTTTAACTCACACGTTTTCTTTGGCAATATGTAATCCACGAATTTGTTGTGTTCGTGTGTTCCCAGTTTGCGAAGAGAAAAACTTACTTTCTTCTCATCCGACCAGCTGCTACAATCGACTTCATAAAAGTCCTAGTATCGTCTATAATATAGAGCAAAGGTTTTTTCCTCATCCGGGTCGTAATTAAAGTTTTCTATAGAGTTCCAGATTGTATTTTGTGCGAAAATGTTTTCTTTTTCTTCATTTTGACCATTTGCCAGTATAGCTTGTCGGATTAATTCTTGTGTCTTTCGTTGTTGTTCATTGTTTCTCTCGTCAATTTTCTGTTGTAATTCCAGCTGTTTCTGTAAAGTTCAAACTGCATCTTTTGCTGTTGTTCTTGTATTTGTAGTTGTTTCTTCTCATGAAGTTGTTGTTGTTCCATTAAGTTTTTTGGAATTTGAGCTGTATTTTTTCATTGCTTTCTTGTTGACTCATCTGGAGTTTCACCAGTTCTACTATCGTTTCTTTGAAATCTTCCATTTTACCGGAGGGGGAAAATCTTTTTCTGTTTTTCCTCTGGGTTTTATTTTGCTTATCGTATTTTTCTTCCGTGTAAAACTCGTTACAGTCGTAGTAGGATTTTTTTTCCACCACTGCAGTGATTGGTAATTTCTAGTCATTGTTTGTGGTAGACTATATGTAGAGTTTTATTTGAATTTTTTATTTTTTCCTGTTCGGAACCTCGTTGCCACTGTTGTGGTGGTGACTGACTTGAGAACGTATTTTTCCCTCCACATGAACTGTTTGAATCTACGTCGCCACTGGGGTTAGATCTGATAATTACACAATGCAGAGTAATATGGTAGAAAACGCAATATATTGAAGAGAAATATATACAGAGAAGGTTAGTAGAACGTCGTACAATACGGTTAGTCGAATACAAGAGAAATGCGAGATAATACGAGACTTGAGACTTGGCAATGTTGCCCTCAGGACTAGATCGCTGGGATACACTACTGTTTCACTATAGTGCTACTACACTTTGTTGCTCTCTGATACACTCTGTTTCGCTTTGTAGTCCACTAATGACTACTACTATATATAGTCTTAGGAAGAGTCCATATTAGAGGAACCTCGTCGTCACTGTTGTGGTGGTAACTGACTTTCCTCCACGTCAACTGTTTGAATCTTCGTCGCCACTGTTGTGGATCTGGGGTTAGATCCAATAAATGCACAACGCAGAGTAATACGACAGAAAACGCAATATATTGAAGAGGAATATATAGAGAGAGGTTAGTAGAACGTCGTACAATACTGTTAGTCGAATACAAGTGAATACGAGATAACACGAGACCTGAGACTTGGCAATGTTACCCTCAGAACTAGATCGCTGGGATACACTGACACTATGTAGTCCACTAATGACTACTACTATATATAGTCTTAGGAAGAGTCCATATTAGTGTAAACAGGGAAAGTGCCCCAACAAGTACTTTCAAAAATAAGAAAAAAAAATTGTTAAAGTTACTTTTTGTCTTTTTTCCTACATTAACAATAAACTTTTATTGTTAGTAGCGTCCATTTAAAAAATGTCGAAAAATGATAAAAATACATTATTTAAAAGTTCCTGGGACATGTAATGATGAAGGAAGGCTTGGAGAACCTGATACTAACAGGCCAGATAGAGAGAAAAAGAGACAGGGGAAAGCAGCGGATAACATATTTGAAGGACCTGATCAGGTGGATGATGGAACGAGGGTTGCATGGTGCTACAGGAAAAAGCGTGCTAAGAGCCACCAGGGACAGGGAGATGTGGAAAGCCATGATTGCCTTCGTCCGGAAAGGACATGGCACATAAAAGAACAAACAATATAACTATTCTACTTCAGTTCAAAAAGTTTATTATTAAAAAAATAAAATAGTACTGTTGTGGATCTGGGGTTAGATCCAATAAATACACAACGCAAAGTAATACGGTAGAAAACGCAATGTATTGAAGAGAAATATATAAAGAGAGGTTAGTAGAACATTGTACAATACGGTTAGTCGAATACGAGAGAATACGAGATAATACGAGAAGTGAGACTTGGCAATGTTACCCTCAGGACTAGATCGCTGGGATACACTGACACTCTGTAGTCCACTAATGACTACTACTATATATAGTCTTAGGAAGTGTTCATATGAGTGTAAACAGGGAAAATGCCCCAACAATCAGAAACCTAGACGAACAGAACCTACGAATAAGTGTCAGAGAAATGTCTCAGATAATGGGTGTCACTATTTAAAGAATATCGGACTATGTCAAGAAAATTATCAACATGGTAAATGGATTCCACATGAACTTTTGAAGTGTGATCGATGCTGCATCAGCGAAATTCGGGTGATGCATTCCTTGATTGAATATTGACTTGTGATGAGAAATGGATTCTTTATGACTTTTTGGATCATAACGAATGACACAAACACTTTCGAAAATCGAAATTGTACCAGTGGAAGATTATAGTGATTTGGGGTGAGAAATGAATCCTTTATGTAAACGCTCAGCTCAGGGTCTGTCCCAAACCGCAAATACACCACCAGTAGATTATGGTGTCTACCTGTTGGTCTCTCATTGGCGTCATCTATACAGCGTCTTAGAATCTAAAAAGAGAATCATTGTCGAAGTTTACTGCGAGCGATGCATGAAATGCAGAAGCTCGCAGACTTGGAATACGAGACTTTGCCATATTCACTACTAGCAGTATAATCCAGCGTTGTTTGGGTTTAATGAAAGCTTATATATATATATATATATATATATATATATATATATATATTGTCGATTTTCTGCACTATTGTAAGAACTGCAACCTTGAAACTTCTGAATATCATTTCTTATCTCTTTGTCTATGACTGTATCAAATTTGATTAAAATCAGACCACTCCTTCTATAACCCGATTTTTTCGATTATCAATTTTTGATATTTATCGGGAGTACCTCGACACAAAACCTAGCTAAGAACACTCGCAGACGCTTATAGTACAACTGTGTAAATTTTCAAGAAAATCGGTTCAGCCGTTTCGGAGTCTATAGGTAACGGACACACACACACACACGCACACACACACACACACACACACACACACACACACACACACACACACACACACACAGAGAAAGTTCCATTTATAAATAAGTTTAGATTTAGATATGCTCCTGATATTTTGTCTACTGACTAACTGAAACAATTTGAAAAGAAGACGAAGAAACTACGCACAAAACTTTAGAGTTTTATCGTCAAGACATTAATAAACTGGTAACTCAATGGCAGGCATGTATAGGTGTAAAAGTTTCTTGTTTTGAATAATTTGTTTGTTTGAGTTTTGTTTAATGACATATCAACCTCTGTGGGTTATTTAATGCCAAAAAATGAGCTTTTAAGGTTTTCTTTAAATGTTCGATTATAGTGAGAAGGTTGATTTAGTCAGATTTTACTGAAAAGTTTTTTGCTTTTATTTTTTTCATTTTAGAAAACTGAAAATGTCTTCTAGTTTTGTATTAAAAAATGTTTGCTGAGAATAATTTTGAGTTTGTTTTTTACGGTATATCAACCTTTGTGGGTTATTTAATGCCAAAAAGATGAGCTTTTAACGTTTTCTTTAAATGTTCAATTATAATGAGAAGGTTGATTTAGTCAGATTTTCATGAAAATTTTTTGTTCTTACTCTTTTTTATTTCAGAAAACTGAAAATGTCTTCTAGTCTTGTATTCAAAAATGTTTTGCTAGGAATAATTTTTTCCTTAAAACTGTGTTATGTTAATAATTTTTTCTTCAAAAATGTATATTTTTCTATTTAAGTCTATTTTTATGTATATATTTCTATAAAAGTGTATTTTTATACTTTCATAGTAGTTTTGATCCCAGTTTGGGGTTAACTATTTGCTCATAGCTGGGACCCTAACAGGTGCTACCACTCCGGGTCAGGGTGGACTTGTGAACAACAGCAATTAAGAAATGGTTCCATGCTCCTCCCAACCTCCCAACCAGAGGCCTTGCTGCCGGATGCTGCTTACCGTTTTGAATGATTTAAATACGAAACATTATCACATCCAACATATGCTTCTGATATCTTGCACAATGTCGCTTTTCCGAACCTCTTTTTAAGCCAAAAGAAATTCTATTGCAGAAACATAATTCAAAGATTCCTTGGTCTCCAAACATTTATTGTGAGGGCATAAATAAAATTGATGTTAGAAATGTATACATCTTCAGGGATTCTATTAAAGTATTCAAACGGTTCTTAAATAAGTGAAGATACGAATTATGCACATCTATACATTTATGTCATCGAGTTACTTACTATTCAAATCCGGCAGCAATGACCCTAATCGGGAGGTTTTAAGGGGTGTAGAATCATATCTAAATGGTTCTAGTTGCCAGTTCTAACCTGATTTGGGGTCGTAGCACCTGTTAGGTTCCTCGCTTTCGGCGAATAGTGAAAACCCAAACTAGGATCAAAACAACAATAAGAAAGCGTAGAAAGCATTATTTCTCTAAGAAGGAGGAAGCGAAGTTTTGAAAGTGATAAGATGGGCATTGACAACAACATTTGACGGTAACCAGAAGTAAGGTGAGGGCATTACATTTTCGGTTATGTGAAGGCGTACAGAATATCATTCATCTGAAAAGGTTAAGATGATATTTAGAAGGTGATAAGATAGGCATATACAACAATATTGAAATAAAACTGCTATCTGTCAACCATCACAGGATAACCTCTCCTGCCTCCCATAAGCATGGACAAAGCGAGTCTCTTTGAGAGCAATATACTGTGCCTCCTCGGCCTTACCCTCTCTTCCGACCTCAAGTAGAATCATTACATTGAGTCAATAGATAAATCCACTGCTAGGAAAGTTGGGTCACTGTGTCGGGCCAGGAGGTTTTTTTCCGCTTGAATCCATCTTGCACATATACAAATTAACCATCCGACCGTGCATAGAATACTGCTGTCATATATGATCAAGCGCCCCGCTGTTCATTTCAGTGTTCTCGACAGGCTCCAAAAGAGAATCTGTCATGTGGTAGGAACCGATTTGGCTCGACTCCAGCCACTGCTCCATGATAATCGAAACTAGGAAACAATACTCTGGGTTATAAATAAGTGAACGCGGGTGTTTATTTTTTTATTTTTTTTATAATCGTGTCGCCCCAAGCAAGGCATTTTACTGCCACTGTTGTGCAGGGGGTTACATAGGAGGAAAGTTATGAGAAAGAGTGACAGGTTATATAGGGTGATTCAAGAAGTGGGTAAGAGAAGGATGAATATATGACCGTAAATAGAGGGATCAGTTTATATATTGATTGTAATGTAGAATTGATACCTCACTTTATATCCACATTATAATAGTACAGAATTTTTTTTTATAATCGTGTCGCCCCAAGCAAGGCATTTTATTGCCACTGTTGTGCAGGGGGTTACATAGGAGGAATGTTGAGGAGTGAGAGGTTGTAGGGGGTGTCAGGAAGAGAGTAGGAGAGGGAAGAGATTACTGATGAGAGTGGGGGTGGACGAGGAGGAATGTTATGAGGAGTAAGAGGTTGCAGGGGGTGTCAGGAAGAGAGTAGGAGAGAGAAGAGAGTGGGATGGATGTAGAAAAGCATGAGAGAGAGGATGTAAGTGAGACAGGAGGTGACTATTGACTTTACATTTAAATTCTTGGAGATTGTAACTGTCAGGAAAGCAAGTATGCGGAAGAGAATTCCACAGGCGGGAAGTGCGAGAAAAGAAGCTTATGGAGTAGAATTTGCGTTTACAATTTAATGGTTTCACAGTAAAAGGGTGGGACCTTGTTGCTAATCTTGTGGCTCGAGTAAGTTCATATATAGGGGGCACCAGTGAGCTAAGTTCATCGGAGCAGACGCCGTGAAAGTATTTCTGGCAGAGACACAGGGAAGCCACACTGCGTCGGTGAGAGAGCGACTGTATCGCAGCTGCCAATTCGGGATCGATCATATTACAGATTCTCCGTTGAATTCGCTCAAGGACACCTAAGTGGATAGCAGGAGCACCGGACGAGATATGGCAGCAATACTCAATGCACGGGCGGATGGTAGACTTGTATATGTGCAGGATTGTTTGATGGTAAAATAAGGTTATTATGAAACTAATATGAAGGCAACAAAATTATGGGTGGGTTGATTATTTTAAAGCTAATAATCAAGAGGAGGAATGTTTATTTTGGAAAAGAATATCAAGAGAAAATCATTAATTTTAAATAATATCAACGGAGAAACTTTATTTTGAAGGTATTAAATAAGTGGAAAATAAAGAGGAAGGTATTAAATAAGTGGAAAATAAAGAGGAAGGTATTAAATAAGTGGAAAATAAAGAGACATTTGAATGTCATTGTGAACATGAAAGGGCGACTAGCGGCGGCTCTGGAAAAAAGAGGGTTCGTTTGTGTCTGGCGTGCAGGGCAATAATCTGTTCCAAAGAAAGAAAATGATAATAATACTCACCGCTGTCTTAATAATCCACCTTCAGCTCATTCTAAAGGAAAAAAGAGAGGAGGCCCTCGAGTGGAATTTTTATAGACTGAGGAAATGGATTATGGGTAGAGAAATGGATTATGGATAGATAAAACCGACCGACCAAGTTGACCGGGGCAGTTGGTGGCGTCAATTTCTTGGCGAGAAGCTGACGCAGAGAGACGCAGTGAAAAGGTGGAAGGAGGAAAGTGGAGGAGGAAGAGGAAGAGGCGTAGCAAGAAGCCAGCTGGGAGAGCGTTGAATTGAAATCCAACGGTCTGTGGTTCGATCCCTGGCTCTGCACTCACGAGAAGAAAGTGTGCAACAGTCATAAATAGATTAAGAAATTTGTCGAAAGAAACCCGAATAAAGACGATATGAGCAACAAAAATATCGATGATATAATAGGTTGGTTGGTTGGATGTTTTGTTTTATGGTATATCAACCTCGGCGCGTCATTTTTTGCCAACTAAATTTTATTTATTTATTGCTGGTAGTACCTTTTTCTTTCAACAATTTATTGTTGTTTTTATATAAGTTTTGTCTAGTAATACTTTTTTCTTTTCGAGTACCAACATTCATTGGGATTTGTTTTTAAGCGCAGGGTCCCCAAGACCTACCCTGTTATTTAACTCATAACTGGAGAGAAGGGCCAGCTTAATACCTTTCCCAAGGGTACCAGTGCTTAAGTGAATGCAGGGTATTCAACTGGAATTCGAACTCAGCTCACCTATTTCTCTTTCTGAGCTGATATTCACTGCACCACAACGCACATCTGTCTCTAAACGCTTACAGCACCTGGTATTCCCAAGCGGTCACCCATCTAAGTACTGACCAGGCTAAACTTCTGTGATCGTGCAAGAACCGGTTTATTCAACGCGATATGGCCGCGAGCCTGATATAATAGGAAAAATAATCAAAGTGGAAAATCGGGTTGTATGAAAGAAAAAATGTGAATTGTTGGAGAATAAATTGATCTATTTTTTACTGATTGTTAACCTTTTGAAGATTATTTAAATGCAGAAAATATTTCCAGAGTATCATATTTTTTGTGTTGTAATAATAATGATAACCATAGTAAATAACTCATAACTGAGGCGGGGGTGGAGAACGGGTGGATTCTTATTTTTCCCGAGGATATTTACGCGTAAGTTTGCGCGTAAAGGATCCGACTGAAATTGAAACTAGGTTTTCCGATTAATAATTTTGAGTTATTCATTACACCACGCGCACACCCAAGGTTACTACACTTAGTATTCATAAGCGGTTACCCATCTAGGTTCTGACCAGGCTCGATGTTGCTTAACTTCAGTGATCTTACGAGTACTGGTGTTTCAAAGTGATATGGCCATAAATACTTTACATCACCCGTACGCCCAAGGTTACTACACTTAGTATTCATAAGCGGTTACCCATCTAGGTTCTGACCAGGCTCGATGTTGCTTAACTTCAGTGATCTTACGAGTACTGGTGTTTCAAAGTGATATGGCCGTAAATACTTTACATCACCCGTACGCCCAAGGTTACTACACTTAGTATTCATAAGCGGTTACCCATCTAGGTTCTGACCTGACCCGATGTTGCTTAACTTCAGTGATCTTACGAGTACTGGTGTTTCAAAGTGATATGGCCGTAAATACTTTACATCACCCGTACGCCCAAGGTTACTACACTTAATATTCAGAAGCGGTTACCCATCTAGGTTCTGACCAGGCTCGATGTTGCTTAACTTCAGTGATCTTACGAGTAGTGGTGTTTCAAAGTGATATGGCCGTAAATACTTTACATCACCCGTACGCCCAAGGTTACTACACTTAGTATTCATAAGCGGTTACCCATCTAGGTTCTGACCAGGCTCGATGTTACTTAACTTCAGTGATCTTACGAGTACTGGTGTTTCAAAGTGATATGGCCATAAATATTTTACATCACCCGTACGCCCAAGTTTACTACACTTAATATTCAGAAGCGGTTACCCATCTAGGTTCTGACCAGGCTCGATGTTGCTTAACTTCAGTGATCTTACGAGTACTGGTGTTTCAAAGTGATATGGCCATAAATACTTTACATCACCCGTACGCCCAAGGTTACTACACTTAGTATTCATAAGCGGTTACCCATCTAGGTTCTGACCAGGCTCGATGTTACTTAACTTCAGTGATCTTACGAGTACTGGTGTTTCAAAGTGATATGGCCGTAAATACTTTACGTCACCCGTACGCCCAAGGTTACTACACTTAGTATTCATAAGCGGTTACCCATCTAGGTTCTGACCAGGCTCGATGTTGCTTAACTTTAGTGATCTTACGAGTACTGGTGTTTCAAAGTGATATGGCCGTAAATACTTTACGTCACCCGTTCGCCCAAGGTTACTCATAGTATTCACAAGCAGTTGCCATCTGAGTTCTGACCAGGCTCGATGTTACTTAACTTCAGTGATCTTACGAGTAGTGGTGTTTCAAAGTGATATGGCCGTAAATATTCGTCACCCGTACGCCCCAAGGTTACTACCTTAGTATTCATAAGCGGTTACCCATCTAGGTTCTGACCAGGCTCGGTGTTGCTTAACTTCGGTGATCTTACGAGTACTGGTGTTTCAAGGTGATATGGCCGTAAATACTACATACGTACATAAGGTTACTACACTTAATGTTATAAGCGATTTTTACATCTGGGTTCAGTGAGCTCGATGTTACTTAACTGATGATACGATAGTGATGTTTCAAAGTGATATGGCCGTAAATAGCACCGTCTTGTTGCTAGGGTTACTACATGGTATTCATAAGCGGTTACCATCTAGAGTTCTGACCCAAGAGCTCGATGTTCCTTAACTTCAGTGATCTTGGTCTGGTGTTTCAAAGTAGTATGGCCGTAAATACTTCCATGTAATACGCCCAAGGTTACTACACTTAGTGTTCATAAGCGATTTACCCATCTGAAGTTCTGACCAGGCTCGATGTTGCTTAACTTCAGTGATCTTACGATAGTAGTGTTTAAAGTAAATGTAACGTAAATAGCACCGTCACCACTTGTAAGGTTACTACACTTGGTATTCCCGTAGTTGCCATCTGGGTTCTGACCGAGCTCGATGTTGCTTAACTTCAGTGATCTTGAGTACTGGTGTTTCAAAAGTGATATGGCCGTAAATACTTCTTCGTCACCGTGCACTTAGAGTTACCCTTGGTATTCATAAGCGGTTACCGTAGTTATGACCAGGCTCGATGTTGCTTAACTTCGGTGATCTTGAAATGATGGTGTTTCAAAGTGATATGGCCATCGTCTTTACGTCTTATGCCTTAAAGTTTTCTGTATTATTCATAAGCAGTTACCCATCTGAGACGATAGCTCGATGTTGTAACTTCAGTGATCTTACGAGTGATAGTGTTTCAAAGTGACATGGCCGTAAATACTTTTGAAGTCACCCGTACATGGAGTTACCAGCAAGTATTATGGCAGTTACCATCGGATTGGGCGGGCTCGAGTATTTACTTAACTTCAGTGATCTTACGAGTAGTGGTGTTTCAAAGTGATATGGCCGTAAATGCACTACGTCTTGTGCATAAGGTTACTACATGGCCTTCATAAGCGGTTACTCATCTAGGTTCTGACCTGACCCGATGTTGCTTAACTTCAGTGATCTTACGAGTAGTGGTGTTTCAAAGTGATATGGCCGTAAGCTTGTAATGCTGGAGAAAGTCAAACTGATTGGAACACCGGAAGAAAAACAAAAGCAAAAATTACTGATTTAAAGAGAATAAAAAGTTGAAAAAAAAAAAGTCAACGGTTCGCAACAAACAAACAAAAAAGGGGAAAATAATATGGCGACGTAAAAGCAAAACTAAAAATGGCGGAAGAGAAAGAAAAAGTCTTTTTGCTAATAGTTTTCGATTTTGCATGTTGTAATAGTTAATGTGAGAACGTGAATTTTCAAAAAGGGTTAAGGTCAGAGGTTTTATTATTAGGTGGAGGGAACGAGATGGAGGTGACCAGTACTGGATATGGCTAGGGGCCCGTCTCCATGGTAGATGGGGTCTTTGGACACGGGTGTGGAGGAGGGTAAAGGTAGAATGAAGGGATACCGAGAAATGAAAGATGACATCATCGTTGTAAAGTGATTGTTCTTAATATGAGCAATGTAAAGGTTTATCTCGAAATATGACAAAGAAAAGGTCCAAGCGAGAGAGAGAGAGAGAGAGAGAGAGAGAGAGAGAGAGAGAGGGCACACAGGGGGAGGGAGATAGATACTGCAGAATAGGGGTAGTGGGAGGGTGTCGTGGACTGTGTTACGAAGGTGTGGAGAGACATCGAATGACTCAGTAGGTCGTAGGGCTGGCTGGGTGGCCCGCACGCATACGCTTGTGTATGCTCGTGTGCACAAGCCTCGCGCATGTATATTCACGACCCTCCGCTCACTTATATGCACACAGAAGTCAAACGCCATGCAGATAATTATATAAAAATATAAATATTGGTAAGTTAGAAATTGCTCAATTAATTACGAAAAACAAAATATAAAATAGGATTTAAAAACAAACAAACAAAAAAAAAAACACTACAAAACAAAACAGTCAATCAATGCAACACAATCTTTTATGCATTTTGATAAAAATTCTTAAACCTCTGAAAATCTGGTGTCGAATAACGAAATCTTATTCTTCTATGTGCCCTGTCCCTTCAGGACGTAGGCGATCATGGCTTACCACGTCTCCCTATCCCTGGTGGCTCTTAGCACGCCTTCTCCTGTTACACCATGCAACCCTCGTTCCGTCATTCACCTGCTCAGGCTCTTCAAATATGTTATCCGTTGCTTTCCCCTGTCTCTTTTACCCTCTATCTGGCCTATTATTATCAGGTTCTCCAAGCCCTCCTTCCTCATTGCATGTCCCAGGAACTTCAGCTGTCTCTTCCTGATGCTGAGTATTAATTTTCTTTTTGTTTCTATCGTTTCTAAGACCTCATCATTGCTCACATACTCGATCCATGATATCCTCAGCATCCTTCTGTAGAACCACATTTCAGTTGCTTCAAGTTTTTACTTCATCTTTGATGATATTGTCCAGCATTCATTGCCATATTGAAGAACAGACAGCACATAGCAATCCAGTACTCTCTTCTTTGTTTCTAGCAGAATTGTCCTGTTTCTTAATACCTTACTCAACTTCTGGAAAGCTTCCTTCGCCATGCCAATACGCCTTCGGATCTCTGTGTCACACTTTCCGTTTTCTGTTGGAACAAATTCCCAGGTATTTAAATTTTTGTGCCTGCTTGAGTCTAGTATCCTCGACCTGTATTTGGCATTTTGGGCTGCCCTTTTTGCTGATGACCATGCAGTCGGTTTTCTTGCAGTTTATTTGTAGTCCTTTCTTGTTACTTTCTTTAGCTACCTTCTGTAGGAGGTCTTGTAGTTTCCTTTCTGTGTCTGCTATCAGCACTGTATCATCTGCGTACCTTAGGTTGTTTAAATTGTGTCCTCCGATGACAAACCCACTCATAACTTCTAGTGCGGTAAAAACAGACATATTAAAAAGCAATTATAACAAAAAACCACAAAAAGAATTCATAGGGTAAGAAAAATATATTAAATGTTAAAAACGAAAGATAACGATTTGAACAAAAAGATAAAGCGATTAATTTGTTTTCCATCATCAGAACAAAAAATCGAGGAAATGCGACTAACAGACAGACAAATATTATATATAAGAGAATATAACATTAAAAGTTAATGACTTTTAAGCCCAGAAACCATCCTTTCTACTTACTGAGATATGGCTGGTAGGACTTAATGTACACAGATTCCAACACTTTCAAGTGATAAGAACTAACCCTAATCAACACTTGTCCGTGTTATAAGACCGGGCACAGTTTCTTCTTCTTCTTCTTCTTCTTCTTCTTCTTCTTCTTCTTCTTCTTCTTCTTCTTCTATGTGCCTTGTCCTTTCAGAACGTAGGCGATCATGGCTTTCCACGTCTCCCTATCCGTGGTGGCTCTTTGCACGCTTTCTCCTGTAACGTTTCACAGCCACCGTTTTGTCATCCACCTGCTCAGGCCCCTCAAATATGTTACCCGCTGCTTTCCTCTGTCTCTTTTTCTCTCTATCTAGCTTGTTAGTATCAGGTTCTCCAAGCCCTCCTTCCTCATTGCATGTCCTAGGAACTTCAGTTGTCCCTTCCTGATGCTCAATACTAATTTCCTTATCGCTTTCATCCTTTTCAAAACCTCATCATTGCTCACATGCTCGGTCCACAATATCCGCAGCATCCTTCTGTAGAACCACATTTCGGCTACTTTAAGTTTTTCCTTCATCTTTGTTGATAATGTCCAGCGTTCACTGCCATTTTGAAGAACTGACATTACATAGCAATCCAGTACTTTCTTAATTGTTTTTATTGAAAGTTTCCTGTGTCTTAATACATTACTCAGCTTCTGGAACGCGTCTTTTGCCGTGCCAATTCGCCTTTGGATCTCTGTGTCACACTTTCTGTCTTCAGTTAGAACCGAGCACACCACTGGGTGTTCAATCAAATGTTCTGCTATCGTTGAACCTATTTTAACTGTCCACCTTATAGCGTGGTATGTGTCGGTTGGTCTGTACTTCCAATCTTTGGTCTTTGCTGCCTACATAGTCAGCATAAACACTGGTATGTGAATTTGTAAATTACAGACCTAATATGATGAGTAGGCAAGAAATCCTTCCAGTTCAGTCTCAGGACAACAATATATCAGTCAGTGAAGTGCCATACGTGAAACACGCTTGGGCGATCACGTCTCGAAAGAGACATGACTGACTGGGCAGAAGATTATCCCGCAGTAGTTTGCCATTCCTTTCTGCCGTAGACTGGTTGCCCGCTAAAGCTACAGAACCCAATCTGTCCTGTTATTTAACCCATAACTGGAAGGAAGAGACGGATTAATAGCTTTCCCAAGGGTATTTGCGCGTAAGTGAATGCAATGAATTCAACCGGAATTTGAACTCGGCTCTCCGATTTCTCGTTCCGAGCCGATATCCACTGCACCACAACGCACATAGATTACCGAAAAATCAAAACAACTTCTGACTGTAATCGAAAATTGTCTAACACAACTCGCATTTACTTCACCCATCTACGCAAATTTGTTTCTGAAGCAGAATTAATAAAAAAGTTTCAGTCGGTAAATGGTTACTTTTCAAATATTGTGAAGTCCAGCATTAGATACAACAATGTCATAAACTTCATGGCTTCTGCTTCGATGAACTTAAGTCACTGGTGCCTCTTCCACAAGAATTTACTCGTGCAACCAGACTAGCAACAAGGTCCCACCCTTTTACAGTTAAATCAACCAAATCCAGCCGTCAATTCTACTTCATCAGCTTCTTTTCTCGCACTTTCCGCCTATGAAACTCCCTTCCGTATACTTGCTTTCCTGACAGCTTCAACCTCCAGGAATTTAAATACAATGTCAATTCCCATCTCTTATCCACTTGACTCCATTTTTATCTACATCACTCCGTATATATTGTTCTTTTCATTTCTCTCTACCTTCGCAACTGTCTTCACACCTGTATTCCCATCCTTTTCTTGCCTTTTCTTTGACACCCCCTGTAACTGGTTTGTCTTGCTCTTCAATCTCCTTCTGACTAAACTTTTACTCTTATGTAGCTCCCTGCGCATCAGTGGCGGTACCGCCTTGTTTGGGGCGAAACGATAAAAAGAAAAAACAAAACCTGCGTGTATCGTGTATTAGTGAGGTAAATACGTGATCCACCAAGCAAATTTCAGTAAGAAAGCGACATTCTTTCACCAATATTGTTTTTGGAACCCTTGTTAAAAGTGACCCGGAAGGATGCCCTGTCGGTGAAATAACGAAATTAAATTTTGGTATTTGTATGGGACTCCCAGTTAACATGCAATATTCTACCAACATTGCAAGCACGTTGTATTTTGGTTGGAGTTTTGTTTAGCGGCAAATCAACATCTATGAGTTATTTTTATTTTTTATTTTTAAGACGAACTTAAGTCACTGATGCCTCCTCAACAGGTGTTTACTCGTGCAACCAGACTGGCAACTGGGTCCCACCCATTCACAGTCAGGTTAGCCAAATGCAGACGACAATTCTACTCATGCAGCTTCTTCTCTCGCACTTCCCGCCTGTGGAACTCGCTTCCGTATTCTTGCTTTCCTGACGGCTACAACCTCCAGAAATTCAAATGCAAAGTCAATACTCATCTACTAACCACTGGACTCTAGCTCTCTCCCCACCCCTGTATAACCCTCCCTTCTCCCCACCTATGTATCTGTCATTGCACCTGCTTTCTCAGCTTTCTATTGTTCCTTTCTAACTAGTTTGTACTCCTCACTCTTTTCTAATTAATCTTTTTACATTTATGTAGCCCCCTGCACATCAGTGGCGTTTCCGCCTTGCTCGGGGTGAAATGATTAAAAAAAAAAATCAAAATATTGCCACTGATAACAATATGATTAAAACACGCCAATGCGTAGGGTTTGCTTCTAACTTATTTATTCGAAGACACACACACACACACACACACACACACACACACACACACACACACACTCTTCATTATCATTTAAAAAAATATAATTCGGTTTCTAAAGCAAAATATATTTACACGTATGATCTTCCTTAATGGAAATTACCAATGGTTTAAAACGATGAAAACTTCAATGAAACGTTATAAAATACGACCAGTATTGTACTTTATGAATGCGCGTTGTAATGCAATGGATATCGGTTCGGAACGAGAAATCGGGTAGCTGATTTCGAATTCCAGTTGAATTCCTCACATTCACTTACGCGCAAATATCCTTGGGAAAGGTATTAATCCGACCCTTCCCTCCAGTTATGGGTTAAATAACAGGACAGATTGGGTTCTATAGCCTTGGCTGGCAACCAATCTACCGCAGAAAGTAATGGTGAACTACTGCGGTTTAATTTTCTGTCCAGTCAGTCATGTTTCTTTCCAGACATGATCGCCCAAAGCATGTATCAGGTATGGAACTTAAATGACTGATTGAATATAATAGTTGAAAATATGATTAAGGCTTCTACTGGGCATAAAGTGGGGGTTAGTTTTATATTGTTATGAAGTAGTAAACTGATCCCCCATTAATTACTACTTCAAAATCTAATACATCTCTCCCCCCTCTAGCTATGAGTCAAATAACAGGACAGATTGGGTTCTATAGCCTTGGCTGGCGACCAGTCTAACGCAGAAAGCAATAGTGACCTACTGCGGGATAATCTTCTACCCAGTCAGTCATGTCTCTTTCGAGACATGATCGTCTAAAGCGTGTATCACGTATGACACCTGACTGACTGATTGTACTTTATCATCGTTCATGTTTGAGAGAGTTTGTGATGAAACACGTGAGAACGAATGGAAAACCAAATCGAAATAAATGTTCCTTTGTCGAGCAACACATTTTCCTCGGTTTCAATAAATCCTTAGCCTAGCTTACTATACCCCCCCCCCCCTCTTGAGTTAGCAGCAACAATCTTTGGCGAGATTAGCGAAAAATTGGAATGGAGATAAACAATGTAATCAACGTGCATACATTTAGTGAATCATTCTACGCATGACTTCGGGAAGTGTGTGTGTGGGGGGGGGGGTAAGAGAATTAAGTGCCGCTTATGCCCTAGAACGAAGTCCTTTCTCAACATGGCCTATTTTGAAACATTTCTAGCACGTTGCTTTCCAAATCTTTGTGTTTCCACAGAAAAAAACAAACAAACAAAAAAAACAAAACAAAAAAAAAACACACACACTTCGAGGCTTAAAAAACAGCTTGATCATTAGTGTTACCATCAGAAAAGGGCCGATGCTCTAAAACCCTATCTAAGTATAGAATACGGCTGTGAATTTTTCTGTGCTTGTTTGAGAGGTCCAACTTGGTCAGGCAGTAGCTGAAGAATAGTATTAGATGTCCCTCCACTTATAAAGGCATCTCGTATCGCCTCTTCTCTACATTTCTCGCCTTGTAATTGTGATATACCCGCATATGTCTCGGAGGCTATAGATATGTAGTCTAATATTTCGTCGAAATTTTGTTGGTGCGTAACTAAAAATAGCTTAGCATAAAACTCCTTCTGAAGTTTATCCGACACATTTTGTCGAGTAATAGCAATGGCGAAATTAAAAGTTTCAAAAAAAAAAAAAAGAAAAAAAAAGAAACATTCGGCATTCATTTATCAAACAGTTATCGCTACTATCCATTCAAATTGAGAAAAAGAAATATTTCTTTTGAAAGACAAAAATCCACAAACTCTTCTCTCACTTTCTTCTCCTAATGTGAGTTTCCTTTCTAAACTTTTGTCGAAGTACGTGTGGAAAGAAAAAAATCGTGATTATACAATTATTTCCTCTTCTAGTTCCAGGTGCTATGCAGTTCAATGGTTACTGCTGTTGGAAGTCTTCAAGGGAAGCTGTTTTGTGTTATTTGGCGATACACTTTATGAATATATAGCGCCAGTGTATAAGAAGTGATAAAAGGGTTGTCTTCTGTAAGACCTAAAAGATTAATACTCTTGAAGCCATGTGCAATCATTATATAAATAGTACAAGCTGTCTAGGTCCTTGAAAGCAAGAATGAAAAATAACAGCGGAAGACAATGGTGTATCATCTAACCGGATTTATTCTGTCGCTTGAAGTCATGTTTAATCATTATATAAATAGCACAGACTGTTAAATTCTTTGAGGTCCCGAATGGAAAATTGTTACTTAAGACAAGGGTGTATCTCCTTAAAGGATTTATTTATTCGCTTGAAGCCATTTTTAATCATTATAAAAATAGCACCTACTGCTCAGGTTCTTGAAAGCCAGAAAGACAAATAGTGACGTAAGAGAAGGTTGTACCTTCCCACAGGAATTCATTCGCTTGGATCCATGTGTAATCATTATATAAATACTACAAGCCGTTGAAGTCCCTTAAAGCCAGAATCATATAATAATTTTGCTTGTTCCTTCCTTAGTTAGTTAGTTAGTTACTTAGTTACTTATTTAGTTCCTCCGTCCGTTACGCCACTGAAGAAAGATAAAAACACTTACTCTCTACACCAGCTTTTCCTTCCCCTATCTTTTTATAAACGCTACTCTCCTCAACCTTTCGCTCACCTTTGCCAAACGGAAGGGTAGTAAAGAATGAAAGAATAGGAGGAGAGAGCCTATAGTATTACCGTAGCAGTAGCATCTTAAGCTGGTGGTTGTAGCAGTAATTGTGTATGTGTATTTGTGTGTGTGTACTGTACAATATAGTAACAATAGGTAGGTTTGTTGTCGTATCCCGCGATCTAATAACGAAATTTCTGGCCTCTACACCCTTGGCCATTACTCAGTTGGTCTTTTCTGCTTACAATGGACACAGGAGCCATGATTTTTCAGTAACAAAAAACCAAAAACAAAAAAAAATATTTTCTCTTTTAAAATCTCTCACAAACTAGCGTATAGTATTTTATACGCTTAATATAATATAAGCATACGTCGCTTAATATAATATAAGATTACAGCAAAGTAGCTTATATGGACATTACTTTTATAGATATTTTAATGAAATTAAACTCTGTGTTATCGTTATTTTATTATCCAATACCTTTATGTTTGAAGACGTTACTATCATTTGTAGTATGACAAAGTGAAATTTTCCCAGGAAATCATAATTATCCTTCCGTGGAAATTCCACGGGTTCCGCTAGTCGTATAAGATTACAGTAAAGTAGCTTATATGGACATTACCATATACTATTAACCTTACCAAGTACCAAGTACCAAGGATACTACTTTACTATAAATATATATATATATATATATATATATATATATATATATATATATATATTCTGAATTCTACATTTGTTGAATAGGTATTTCAGCGAGTAGCTATTCAACGAATGTCGAACTCGGAATTTTTTATATAATATACATATTTGGCACCGTAAATAGATAATACTATTTACATCGAGCCCACCAACTTGATCATTTATAAAACCAATATTATAATATTATAATATTAATAAAATCAATATTAATAGGATCTATTTTTTGGGATTTTACCTATATGCTCATCCTTTTTTGTAAATATATATATATATGCCCTGATTGAGCACTCTGGGAGAATAGGAGACTTTGTAAACAGTAGCTACTCCGGCATATACGCATCGCTCATTCAATAATGAATTAGAGCACTATGGCTATTGGGCGTGTATAATGATATACGCGCTAAAATGTGTGACTTCTTCAACCGAACGCTCGTAGCCCAGGGGTAGAATCGCCGACTGACGCCAATTCGGTCAGGTTTCAATCCTGGGAAAAAAGCAATCGGAGTCTAACCGTACTGATGAGCTGTGATACAGCGAAACGGATCTGTCTATGGATGACTGTAGTATATATATATATATGCAGACAGAAGTTGCATTTAATTTGCTCCTTACGGCTGTTGGAAGGCATGTGAGTCTCTTTTTACCATTTTAATTCTCTTTGTGGAAACTTACCTTAACTTCCCCTTTACATTTTAATTAATTTTGATTAAAATTTTGTTTTTAATCGAGTTCCACCTTCCCTTCTTCAATTCATATTTTAAGTGTTCTGTCTATCATATAAAATTCTGCCAAAGACTACCTTTCATAATGTGTTGGCTGAAAGGGTCCTTAGTTCTTATGTATATTATGACGTCAGTTCTATTTAAATCCATTTGTTTTTTCTGCGGCTACAAGTCTCTATTTGTAAACACACACACACACACACACACACACACACACACACACACACACACACATATATATATATATATAATATAGGTAGATAGATAGATATGAAATGATTTGTTTGAATATTATTTTTGATCGATACTCGTATTTAAGTAGATATTTTGTTTATAATCTAACAGTATTAGATATTTATTTCTACCGGCCTGATTATTTTCGATAAATTTTTATTACAAAAATGTGTGTCATTCCAGTAGAGATAAATATATAATACTGTTTGATTATTTGATTATAAACAGAATATCTACTTAAATACGAATATCGATCAAAAATAATGTTCAAACAAATCATTTCAAATTGTCGGTTGTTTAAAGACAATTTCGTTAATCTTCGTTAATTTCCGTAATATATGGCATTTAAACATTTGGAGATTTTAGCTACTGGGATGTTGAAAAGATAAGAGATGGATGGGAATCAAGTTTATAAAAGATGGCAATTGACGTGGCATTTAAACATTTGGAGATTGTAGCCATCAGGGAAACAAGCAAAGGGAAGGTGTTCCACAAAAAGGAAGTGCGACAAAAGAAACTTTAGAGTAGAAAAGACGGTTGCATTTAACTATTTAGACAGTAAAGGGGTGAAACTTTGTTGCCAATCTAGTAGTACGCGTAAATATGTGTGGTCGCTTTAATAGAAAAACTCCTCAGAGCAGTTGCCATAAAAAGATACTTGCAGAAAAGACAGAGGGAAGCGACATCATGTCGGCGAGAAATTGACTGAAGGCGAGCTGCCAAGTCAGGACCGATTATATTGCAGATCTTCCTTTGGATTTTGTTGAGAATCTCAAAATAAATATCAGGAGCACCCGACCAGATATTGCAACGGTATTCAATGCACGTACGAATGGTAGATTTATAAATGTGCAAAATCAAATCTAACAAGAAAAACTTCTTGACCCGACACAGTGATCCAACATTCCTGGCGACAGATCCAGCTATGGATTTAATGTAGTCATTCGATTTGAGGTCACTGATTAAAGATCGATCAATATCGCATTTAAATGTTTGGAGATCAAAGCATAAAACGCTATAGAAGAAACTGTTAGCATAGAACTTACGGTTACAAATACAAAATGATGGGACCTTGCCCCTCCAATATAATAGTGATATATATATATATATATATATATATATATATATATATATATATATATATCCGAGTGAATACAGAACGAAGAAAGAAGGCTTTCCATTACTTTTCACAACGCCCGATGAGACATTGAAGTTTCATTGTCGAAACAAAGGTACGTTTGTCGTGGATATATATAGAAAAATTATGTACATGTTCTAAAATATAATTTATATATATATATATATATATATATATATATATATATATATATATAATGTAGAATATTTGGTATTTAAGTCAGGTAAACTCCGATAGAGACGAACTCAAAAGAACTCAATGTTAAATTTATATATTTAATTTAATAGTGTAATATAATCTAGAAGAATATCTAAAAAAATTTCTAGAGTATATATATATATATATATATATATATATATATATATATATATATAATCCTACGTCTATGACACGACTCGGAGTTTCATGATTTAAGCAATAATCAGGTGTATATTTAAATTTGAATATTTAAATTTTTCCATTTTATGATTTACACCCTTTTGATTTCTTCTCCCTGCGTTTTATTATTTTTAATATTTTTTAGTTTATACTTTAATTTTTAGTCTTTTAGTTTATGCTTCAATTTTAAATTTAAATTTAAAATTTTTATCTCCGTGTAACGTTAGAATATATAAATTTTCAATCTTTTATTAAAAAAGCATTAACTTAAATTTATAAGATTTGATTCCTTTGAAAATCGAGTGAACTTAAATTCTGCTCTATTAAATTTTCAGTTTGAAATATGCACCTGACGATTGCATAACGCATGAAACTGGAAGTCGTACCAGTCGTAGGATAATATATATATATATATATATATATATATATATATATATATATAATACAGCTCTGTTCATACATTGAGCACTATTTTATTAACACCTGAATTATAATACTATACATATGTCCACTCTCATATGTATATTTATCAATTCACGTATATATATATACACAAAAATCTAAAGTGAGCCAAAACCTACCGCGGTTTCACACTACGGATCGTCAGGGCAAAGGCTGACGTTGTGTTGGTTCTGTTTGGGGTTTTTTTTTCTTTGCTGCGGAGTATTGAATGTTTTGTTCTTGTTCCGCGGATTTCTTTTTTTCTCCCCATTTATCCGACGCCTTAGTGCACCGGATTGTAACGGAATTAGGTTCTGTTTGTTAGTGGTTTTTTTTAAAGGTTTATTTTAGTATAAATTTACAGCCTACATACTTACAGAGTCTATTTAGTTATTATATATATATATATATATATATATATATATATAATACAGCTCTATTCATACATTGAGCACTATTTTATTAACACCTGAATTATAATACTATACATATGTCCACTCTCATATGTATATTTATCAATTCACGTATATATATATATATATATATATATATATATATGGTGTGTAAAGTATTTGAGGGCATTTTTTAATTTTACTATAGTAGCCTATTATTAAACTTTATATTATAATTACAGAATTATCAATGAATTATCAATGGCCGAATCTATTCTTAGACAACAAATGAAGAGGTACGCACTTATCATGGCTAGAAAGGCTGACCATAGCAATTTAGAAATAGCACGAGTTTAAAGATCGCTAGATCCTTCACTTGGCGTTAGAGAACAGAGAGAGAAATTCATCAGCAATATATAACACTATTTTAGTATGTGAAAAATAAATGTAATCCTAAGTTTAGTACGACGGAGCGAAAGAAATTATTACTAGTGGTATTATTAATTGTGCAGATTACAGTATGAGTGGAGAGGAAGATAAGCTTAATAGAAGATAAAATTGTTTATTGTCGATCGCCATAGGAATGCAGCCAAGAAATTGTGAAAAAATATATTGTAAAATTTTTGATTCTTGGAAACTGGCTGGAAAGCGAATTTTGCAGATGTGAGCCACAGGTCAGATGGGGTCATCATATTGTCGGCCATTGTGTGATATAAAGCGGAAGCTTTTGCAGCTGGTAAAACCGAAAAATGAACTTTAGCCACAATATTGTTTCAGTCTTTACACAAACTTTTGATGAGGTCAGGTAAGGTTAAATCCTCAAAATGAATCCTGGTCCCGGCACCATATGTGACGACGTTCTCGGGCCGCTAGTCGCGGTGGCTTCGACACAGTAGCTGGTCTTCAAGTTGTCTATTTCAATGTGCCTTCCTCAGGATCAAAATTTCACAGCGTGGGTGAGGAAGAACACCATTGTAATAGACGACTTAAAGACCAGCTACTGTTACGAAGCCATCACGGCTAGCGACCCGAGAGCGTCGTCACAAATATAAAAACATAAGATATATTCCAGACGCACATTTATTTGGCAAGTACAGCAGACCTTTGATGGCAATCCCTAAAGATCCAAATACAGACATACAGGCAGATTAACAGACACACACACAAACATCTTGCCTTTTATATATATATATATATATATATATATATATATATATATATATATTATCTATTTTTGCACTATTGTAAGAACTGCAACCTTGAAACTTCTGAATATCGTTTCTTATGTCTTTGTCTATATGTGTATAAAATTTGATTAAAATCAGACCATACCTTTTATAACACGATTTTTCGATTTTCGATATTTATCGGGTATCAGTCAGTTAAGTGCCATAAATGATACACGCCTGTGCGATCATGTCTCGAAAAAGACATGACTGACTGGGCAGAAGATTATCCCGCAGTAGGTTGCCATTGCTTTCTGCGGTAGACTGGTTGCCAGCCAAGGCTATAGAACCCAATCTGTCCTGTTATTTAACCCATAACTGGAAGGAAGAGATGGATTAATACCTTTGCCAAGGGTATTTGCGCGTAAGTGAATACAATGGATTCAGCTGGAATTCGAACGCGGCTTCCCGGTTTCTCGTTCCGAGCCGATATCCACTGTACCACAGCGCACATCCTTATCGGGTATACCTCGACAAAATCCCTAGCTAAGAACGCTCGCAGACGCTTATAATACAACTGTGTAAATTTTCAAGAAAATCGGTTCAGCCGTTTCGGAATCTATAGGTAACGAACACACACACACACACACACACACACACACACACACACACACACACACAGACACACACACACACAAAAGTTTCATTTATAAATGAGTTTAGATATATATTGTTGTAATCTAGAAGGTTATTGCGTGAGTGATAACCCAAACGCTGGTTAGAAATAAATAGTAAATGTATAACATCATCAAACAAGATTTACAAGCCGCGTGAAGTAATAACCACTGCCAGTCAAGAAATGCTAGACATAAAAAAACAC
>JBBBDQ010001579.1:852500-972500 GCA_037127315.1 Ascarosepion bandense
CCACTTGGCAATAAATACTAAAAATAGTGTGAAATACATCATTTCTTTTAAAAACTTGGGGGTTGCTTTATAATTATGGCTGGTAGTATATACATATATAGCAAATCTAAAGTGCGCAATGATTAAATTGTCGCTATTTGCCTTGTAAAATTGTGCAAAGTAGCGGCCGAAATGTGGTTCTACAGAAGGATGCTACGGATATCGTGGGCTGAGCATACAAGCAACGACGAGGTGTTAGAAAGAATGGCAACAAAAAGGAAATTGATGCTGAGCATCAGGAAGAGACAGCTGAAGTTCCTGGGTCATGCAATGAGAAAGGAGAGCCTGGAGAACCTGATACTGACTGGTCAGATAGAAGGAAGGAGAGACAGAGAAAGGTAGCGGATAACATATTTGCAGGGTCTGATCAGGTGGATGACGGAACGGGGGTTGCCAAGAGCAACAGGAGCAAATATACTAAGAGCCACAAGGGATAGGGAGACGTGGAGAGCTATGATCGCCTACGTCCTGAAGGGACAGGGCACATAGAAGAAGAAGAAGAAGAAGAAGAAGAAGAAGAAGAAGAAGAAGAAGAAGAAGAACAACAACAACAACAACAACAACAACAAAAGAACCATTCTATTTTCATTTAGAATTATCCATTTGGCAATAAATACTAAAAATAGTATGAAATACATCATTTCTTTTAAAAAACTGGGGGTGGCCTAATAATTATGGCTGCTAGTATATATATATAATCTTAAGGGTGCGATGGTTAAATTGTCGCTATTTGCCTTGTAAAATTTTGCAAAGTAAAAACAACAAAAGAACCGTTTTATTTTCATTTAGAATTATCTACCTGGCAATAAATACGAAAATATTATGAAATATACATGAAATACAAATGCTCAAATAATCTACATTCTTTAGTTCCATTAGCTCTGACCTTTACAGCTAATCATCTCTCTACTCAATCGTTATTTCCATGAAGAATGTTCAGATGAGCTCCATTCTTTCGTTCCACCAGTTCAGACCTTTACAGCTAATCATCTCTCTACTCAATCGTTATTTCCATGGAAAATGTTCAGATGAAAATTTCATGGAAATAACGATAGAGCAGAGAGAGGCTTAGATGTAATGGTCTGAACTGGTGGAACTAAAGAATGGAGCTCATCTGAACATTTTCCATGGAAATAACGATAGAGTAGAGAGCGGCTTAGCTGTAATGGTCTGAACTGGTGGAACTAAAGAATGGAGCTCATCTGAACATTCTTCATGGAAATAACGATAGAGTATAGAGAGGATTAGCTGTAAAGGTCTGAACTGGTGGAACTAAAGAATGGAGCTCATCTGAACATTTTCCATGGAAATAACGTTAGAGTATAGAGAGGATTAGCTGTAAAGGTTTGAATTGGTGGAACTAAAAAATGAATCTCATCTGAACATTTTCCATTGAAATAACGATAGAGTAGAGAGAGGCTTAGATGTAAAGGTCTGAAATGGTGGAACTAAAGAATGGAGCTCATCTGAACATTTTCCATGGAAATAACATTAGAGTATAGAGAGGATTAGCTGTAAAGGTCTGAAATGGTGGAACTAAAGAATGGAGCTCATCTGAACATTTTCCATGGAAATAGCAAATAGAGTAGAGAGACGCTTAGTTGTAAAGGTCAGAACTAATGGAACTAAAGAATGTAGATTATTTGAACATTTGTCATGGGAATAGCGAGAGTCGTTATAGTCTTTGATTATTCATCTGTTGTAATGACCTTGTAGGTTTGAAATATACGAGGGTCATTCAATAAATGAGGGGAATTTTTCGCTGTAAGGACTTCTAATACAAATAGAAGCTTACTTTTTTTTTTTTCAACGTAGTCTCCCAGCAGTGTCACACACTTTTTCTATCTGTGCACAAGCTTCCGTATTCTCTCAGCGTAAAAATCTTTGAACTGATGTCTCAGTCAATCGCTCACAGCACTTTTGACTTCATCGTCACTTTCAAACTACGTGCCCCTCGTGAAGGTTTTCACATGTGACCACCTTCTTCAGAAACTCATCACCATCCTTCTCATAGCTGGAGAGACACTGCTGGGACAACTCGACTCTCTAGTGTTTGTGCTCTGCACTAAGCATCTTTGGCACCCACCAGCAGCTGGCCTTCGACCTTCGAGTAGGCAAGGTCATCGTGGACAATTTTGTGTGCTGTCCCTAGTGATAGGCTCAAAGTCCTTGCAATGTCATCCACTGTCACCCTTTTGTAAGACTGAATGAGGTCATTGACAGATTCGATCAACTCAGGAGATCTCACTCCTGTAGGCATCCCAGGCCTGTCTTCATCCACAACACTGCTCCGTCCTTCTTTAAACAATTTAGACAACTTGTAGTCATTTTTTGGCTGAAGCATGTGGCACCATACACAGTTGACATTCATCTATGAATTTCAACTGGTTTGCACCTTTCAGCAACCAAAAACTTGATAACTGACCTCTGTTCAATCCTGGAGCATGCTTCTTAGTCGGCCATCTTTGTTAATCTCCAAAACTCTCTTTTTTTTCAATCCCTTTGAAAAAGAAGTAAATGAAAAAACAAAAACAAAAGGAAACTTCTATCTGTATTAGAAGTCCTTATACCAATAAAATTCCCCTTATTTATTGAATGACCCTCGGAGAAGTCTATACTGAAAAATTCCTCTTATTTATTGAATACGTGATAAACGCTTGGGTGATCATGTCTCGAAAGAGACATGACTGACTGGACAAAAGATTATCCCGCAGTAGATTTCTTAGAAGTCCCTATACCGAAACATTCACCTTATTTATTGAATGACCCTCGCAGAAGTCATACCGAAAAATTCATCTTATTTATTGAATGACCCTCGTAGAAGTCCTTATACCGAAAAATTCACCTTATTTATTGAATGACCCTCGTAGAAGTCCTTATACAGAAAAATTCACCTGATTTATTGAATGATCCTCGTAGAAGTCCTTGTACCGAAAAATTCACCTCATTTATTGAATGACCCTCGTAGAAGTCCTTATACAGAAAAATTCACCTTATTTATTGAATGACCCTCGTAGAAGTCCTTATACCGAAAAATTTACCTTATTTATTGAATGACCCTCGTAGAAGTCCTTATACCGAAAAATTCACCTTATTTATTGAATGACCCTCGTAGAAGTCCTTATACCGAAAAATTCACCTTATTTATTGAATGACCATCGTAGAATTCCTTATACCGAAAAATTCACCTGATTTATTGAATGACCCTCGTAGAAGTCCTTGTACCGAAACATTCAACTTATTTATTGAATGACCCTCGTAGAAGTCCATATACCGAAAAATTCACCTTATTTATTGAATGACCCTCGTAGAATTCCTTATACCGAAAAATTCACCTGATTTATTGAATGACCCTCGTAGAAGTCCTTGTACCGAAAAATTCACCTCATTTATTGAATGACCCTCGTAGAAGTCCTTATACCGAAACATTCACCTTATTTATTGAATGACCCTCGTAGAAGTCCTTGTACCGAAAAATTCACCTTATTTATTGAATGACCCACGTAGAAGTCCTTATACAGAAAAATTCACCTTATTTATTGAATGACCCTCGTAGAAGTCCTTATACCGAAAAATTCATCTTATTTATTGAATGACCATCGTAGAAGTCCTTATACCGAAAAATTCACCTTATTTATTGAATGACTCTCGTAGAATTCCTTATACCGAAAAATTCACCTTATTTATTGAATGACCCTCGTAGAAGTCCTTATACCGAAAAATTTACCTTATTTATTGAATGACCCTCGTAGAAGTCCTTATACCGAAAAATTCACCTTATTTATTGAATGACCCTCGTAGAAGTCATTATACCGAAAAATTCACCTTATTTATTGAATGACCATCGTAGAAGTCCTTATAACGAAAAATTCACCTTATTTATTGAATGACCCTCGTAGAATTCCTTATATCGAAAAATTCACCTTATTTATTGAATGACCCTCGTAGAAGTCCTTATACCGAAAAATTCACCTTATTTATTGAATGACCCTCGTAGAAGTCCTTATACCGAAAAATTCACCTTATTTATTGAATGACCCTCGTAGAAGTCCTTATACCGAAAAATTCATCTTATTTATTGAATGACCATCGTAGAAGTCCTTATACCGAAAAATTCACCTTATTTATTGAATGACCCTCGTAGAAGTCCTTATAACGAAAAATTCACTTTATTTATTGAATGACCCTCGTAGAAGTCCTTATACCGAAAAATTCATCTTATTTATTGAATGACCATCGTAGAAGTCCTTATACCGAAAAATTCACCTTATTTATTGAATGACCCTCGTAGAAGTCCTTATACCGAAAAATTCACCTTATTTATTGAATGACCCTCGTAGAAGTCCTTATACCGAAAAATCCACCTCATTTATTGAATGACCCTCGTAGAAGTTCTTATACCGAAAAATTCATCTTATTTATTGAATGACCATCGTAGAAGTCCTTGTACCGAAAAATTCACCTTATTTATTGAATGACCCTCGTAGAAGTCCTTATACCGAAAAATTCCCCTTATTTATAGAATGACCCTCGTAGAAGTCCTTATACCGAAAAATTCATCTTATTTATTGAATGACCCTCGTACATCCTCGTCATGGCCGCGTAGACACATTTGAGCTTTTCAAACCTGAGAATTAAAGACTGTCCAGTTTATGTTTAGATATATACCACTGTAAAATCTCAGATGCGAGTTTAAATCTAGGTATTGAATCACCACATATTTAGTTTGTCCAGGTCTGCTTTATTGATATTTATTTACATATCCCCCCAAAATCTCGCGTCTTCAGAAGAACACTTACGCCAGTCACCCTATCGAACCGCATGCGTATCTGTCAAAAACAACAACAATGATGTGGATTCCGGGTGTGGAACCGCACAAAATAATGAACAACAAAAACAGATATTGAGATAGAAAAGTAGGTTATATTGAACGTAATATACAAACTTGAACGCAGGTTAATAAATCCGGGAATACTATTAGTCAGTCAGTTATGTGCCATACGTGATAAACGCTTGGGCGATCATGTCTCGAAAGAGACATGACTGACTGGACAAAAGATTATCCCGCAGGAGGTTGCCATTGCTTTACAGGCGAGGAACTCTAAAATCAAGCAGGTACAGAAATTTAAATACCTAGGACGTGTTCTCACAGAAGACGGAAAATGCGACACTGAGATCCGATGGCGAATTGGCATGGCGAAAGAAGCATTCCAGAAGTTGAGTAAAGTATTAAGAAACAAGACAATTTCGCTAGAAACAAAGAAGAGAATACTGGATTGCTATGTGATGTCAGTTTTTCAATATGGCAGTGATTCTTGGACAATATCTTCGAAGATGAAGGAAAAACTTGAAGTAGCTGAAATGTGGTTCTACAGAAGGATGCTGCGGATATAATGGACCGAGCATGTGAGCAATGACGAGGTTTTGGAAAGGATGGAAACGAAAAGGAAATTAATAGTGAGCATCAGGAAAAGACAGCTGAAGTTCCTGGGACAGGAAATGAGGAAGGAGGGCTTGGAGAACCTGATACTAACAGGCCAGATAGAGTGAAAAAGAGACAGGGAAAATCAGCGGATAACATATTTGAAGGACCTGATAAGGTGAATGACAGAACGAGGGTTGCATGTTGTAACAGGAGAAAGCTTGCTAAGAGCCACCAGGGATAGGGAGATATGGAAAGCTATGATCGCCTACGTCCTGAAAGGACATGGCACATAAAAGAAGAATATATATGCCAACTGTTTATAAGAACTTATAATGTGAATATAAAATGGGGGATCAGTTGTATATATTAATCAATATATAAATTGATCCCTCACTTTGTGGCCATGCTAGTTTCTATACATTTGTGTTCTCGATTATGGGCTTGAGCTAGTGAATGACAGAATGGGGGTTGCATGGTGTAACAAGAGAAAGCGTGCTAAGAGCCACCAGGAATAGGGAGATGTGGAAAGCCATGATCGCCTACGTCCTGAAGGGACAGGGCACATAAAAGACAGATAAGCAAAATTCTCAAGATTAAATTTAATCATTGAAAAAAGAAAAAAAAAAGGTGCTCCAGATTCGCCTTCGATGATTGCATATCCAAAACAGCGCAGGAATTAATCCCCGATTCTATGAGTAACGCAGATAGACATAATATGATTATGTTATAGTATTGGTTCGGATATTGGTTGGGGAGTTACAGGAAAAATACGTTGGATGATAACGAGCGAAAAGAATGAGATAAAGAAAGAGGGAAAAGTAAAAAGAAAAAGAAATATTAAACAAAAAAAAAGAATGAGATAAAGAAAGAGGGAAAAGTAAAAAGAAAAAGAAATATTAAACAAAAAAAAAAAGAATGAGATAAAGAAAGAGGGAAAAGTAAAAAGAAAAAGAAATATTAAACAAAAAAAAAAGAATGAGATAAAGAAAGAGGGAAAAGTAAAAAGAAAAAGAAATATTAAACAAAAAAAAAAGAATGAGATAAAGAAAGAGGGAAAAGTAAAAAGAAAAAGAAATATTAAACAAAAAAAAAAAAAGAATGAGATAAAGAAAGAGGGAAAAGTAAAAAGAAAAAGAAATATTAAAAAAAAAAAAGAATGAGATAAAGAAAGAGGGAAAAGTAAAAAGAAAAAGAAATATTATACAAAAAAAAAAAAAGAATGAGCTAAAGAAAGATGGAAAAGTAAAAAGAAAAAGAAATATTAAACAAAAAAAAAGAATGAGATAAAGAAAGAGGGAAAAGTAAAAAGAAAAAGAAATATTAAACAAAAAAAAAGAATGAGATAAAGAAAGAGGGAAAAGTAAAAATAAAAAAAATATTAAACAAAAAAAAAAGAATGAGATAAAGAAAGAGGGAAAAGTAAAAAGAAAAAGAAATATTAAAAAAAAAGAATGAGATAAAGAAAGAGGGAAAAGTAAAAAGAAAAAGAAATATTAAACAAAAAAAAAAGAATGAGATAAAGAAAGAGGGAAAAGTAAAAAGAAAAAGAAATATTAAACAAAAAAAAAAGAATGAGATAAAGAAAGAGGGAAAAGTAAAAAGAAAAAGAAATATTAAAAAAAAAAGAATGAGATAAAGAAAGAGGGAAAAGTAAAAAGAAAAAGAAATATTAAAAAAAAAAAGAATGAGATAAAGAAAGAGGGAAAAGTAAAAAGAAAAAGAAATATTAAACAAAAAAAAAGAATGAGATAAAGAAAGAGGGAAAAGTAAAAAGAAAAAGAAATATTAAACAAAAAAAAGAATGAGATAAAGAAAGAGGGAAAAGTAAAAAGAAAAAGAAATATTAAACAAAAAAAAAAAGAATGAGATAAAGAAAGAGGGAAAAGTAAAAAGAAAAAGAAATATTAAAAAAAAAAAAAGAATGAGATAAAGAAAGAGGGAAAAGTAAAAAGAAAAAGAAATATTAAACAAAAAAAAAGAATGAGATAAAGAAAGAGGGAAAAGTAAAAAGAAAAAGAAATATTAAACAAAAAAAAAGAATGAGATAAAGAAAGAGGGAAAAGTAAAAAGAAAAAGAAATATTAAACAAAAAAAAAAGAATGAGATAAAGAAAGAGGGAAAAGTAAAAAGAAAAAGAAATATTAAACAAAAAAAAAAGAATGAGATAAAGAAAGAGGGAAAAGTAAAAAGAAAAAGAAATATTAAAAAAAAAAAAGAATGAGATAAAGAAAGAGGGAAAAGTAAAAAGAAAAAGAAATATTAAACAAAAAAAAATGAATGAGATAAAGAAAGAGGGAAAAGTAAAAAGAAAAAGAAATATTAAACAAAAAAAAAGAATGAGATAAAGAAAGAGGGAAAAGTAAAAAGAAAAAGAAATATTAAACAAAAAAAAAAGAATGAGATAAAGAAAGAGGGAAAGTAAAAAGAAAAAGAAATATTAAACAAAAAAAAAATAATGAGATAAAGAAAGAGGGAAAAGTAAAAAGAAAAAGAAATATTAAACAAAAAAAAAGAATGAGATAAAGAAAGAGGGAAAAGTAAAAAGAAAAAGAAATATTAAACAAAAAAAAAGAATGAGATAAAGAAAGAGGGAAAAGTAAAAAGAAAAAGAAATATTAAACAAAAAAAAAAGAATGAGATAAAGAAAGAGGGAAAAGTAAAAAGAAAAAGAAATATTAAACAAAAAAAAAAGAATGAGATAAAGAAAGAGGGAAAAGTAAAAAGAAAAAGAAATATTAAAAAAAAAGAATGAGATAAAGAAAGAGGGAAAAGTAAAAAGAAAAAGAAATATTAAACAAAAAAAAAGAATGAGATAAAGAAAGAGGGAAAAGTAAAAAGAAAAAGAAATATTAAACAAAAAAAAAGAATGAGATAAAGAAAGAGGGAAAAGTAAAAAGAAAAAGAAATATTAAAAAAAAAAGAATGAGATAAAGAAAGAGGGAAAAGTAAAAAGAAAAAGAAATATTAAAAAAAAAAAGAATGAGATAAAGAAAGAGGGAAAAGTAAAAAGAAAAAGAAATATTAAACAAAAAAAAAGTATGAGATAAAGAAAGAGGGAAAAGTAAAAAGAAAAAGAAATATTAAACAAAAAAAAGAATGAGATAAAGAAAGAGGGAAAAGTAAAAAGAAAAAGAAATATTAAACAAAAAAAAAATGAATGAGATAAAGAAAGAGGGAAAAGTAAAAAGAAAAAGAAATATTAAACAAAAAAAAAGAATGAGATAAAGAAAGAGGGAAAAGTAAAAAGAAAAAGAAATATTAAACAAAAAAAAAAGAATGAGATAAAGAAAGAGGGAAAAGTAAAAAGAAAAAGAAATATTAAACAAAAAAAAAAAAGAATGAGATAAAGAAAGAGGGAAAAGTAAAAAGAAAAAGAAATATTAAACAAAAAAATAAGAATGAGATAAAGAAAGAGGGAAAAGTAAAAAGAAAAAGAAATATTAAACAAAAAAAAAAAAGAATGAGATAAAGAAAGAGGGAAAAGTAAAAAGAAAAAGAAATATTAAACAAAAAAAAAAAGAATGAGATAAAGAAAGAGGGAAAAGTAAAAAGAAAAAGAAATATTAAACAAAAAAAAAAAGAATGAGATAAAGAAAGAGGGAAAAGTAAAAAGAAAAAGAAATATTAAAAAAAAAGAATGAGATAAAGAAAGAGGGAAAAGTAAAAAGAAAAAGAAATATTAAACAAAAAAAAAGAATGAGATAAAGAAAGAGGGAAAAGTAAAAAGAAAAAGAAATATTAAACAAAAAAAAAAAGAATGAGATAAAGAAAGAGGGAAAAGTAAAAAGAAAAAGAAATATTAAAAAAAAAAGAATGAGATAAAGAAAGAGGGAAAAGTAAAAAGAAAAAGAAATATTAAAAAAAAAAAGAATGAGATAAAGAAAGAGGGAAAAGTAAAAAGAAAAAGAAATATTAAACAAAAAAAAAGTATGAGATAAAGAAAGAGGGAAAAGTAAAAAGAAAAAGAAATATTAAACAAAAAAAAGAATGAGATAAAGAAAGAGGGAAAAGTAAAAAGAAAAAGAAATATTAAACAAAAAAAAATGAATGAGATAAAGAAAGAGGGAAAAGTAAAAAGAAAAAGAAATATTAAACAAAAAAAAAGAATGAGATAAAGAAAGAGGGAAAAGTAAAAAGAAAAAGAAATATTAAACAAAAAAAAAAAAGAATGAGATAAAGAAAGAGGGAAAAGTAAAAAGAAAAAGAAATATTAAACAAAAAAAAAAAAAGAATGAGATGAAGAAAGAGGGAAAAGTAAAAAGAAAAAGAAATATTAAACAAAAAAAAAAGAATGAGATAAAGAAAGAGGGAAAAGTAAAAAGAAAAAGAAATATTAAACAAAAAAAAAAAAGAATGAGATAAAGAAAGAGGGAAAAGTAAAAAGAAAAAGAAATATTAAACAAAAAAAAAAAAGAATGAGATAAAGAAAGAGGGAAAAGTAAAAAGAAAAAGAAATATTAAACAAAAACAAAAAAGAATGAGATAAAGAAAGAGGGAAAAGTAAAAAGAAAAAGAAATATTAAACAAAAAAAAAAAAAAAAGAAATGGTAGGAAAACCCGAAGAAAAAGACGAGAGAAAGAGCGATGACAAAAAGAAAGAGAAACTGAAAGAAAGTAAGACATTCTGTGATAAAGAAACGATACAAGCAGACGATAAAGAAACGATACAAGCAGACGATAAAGAAACGATACAAGCAGACGATGCAAGCATCTTATCAGACTGTGACGCACAGCGTCCAACTGTGCACCTAAAAGTCTTCCTTTCATACACGGAAGATTGAATCTAAGAAGAGGTAAAAAGATTTAGGTCGTTGAATATGCAAATCATCTAACCAAATAAAGTATGCTATTAGAATAGCAACATATATATTGTAAATCTATTTTGGTGAAAGACCGGTGAATATTGTCAGTTAGTCAAGTGAAATACGTGATACACACTTTGGTCGGTCATGGCTCGAAAAAGACATGAATGACTGGGTAGAAAATTTTCCCGCAGTAGGTTGCCATTACTTTCTGCGATAGACTGGTTGCCAGCCAAGGCTATAGAACCTAATCTGTCCTATTATTTGACTCATAGCTAGAGGGGGAAGAGATGTATTATGTTATTAGGTAGTAATTAGTGGGGGATCAGTTTATTACTTCATAGCAATATAAAACTGATCACTTACTTTATACCCAGTACAAGCCTTAATCATGTTTTCAACTATTATATTCAGTCAGTCGGTTAAGTGCCATACGTGGTACACGCTTTGGGTGATCATGTCTCAAAAGAGACATAACTGACTGGGGTGAAGTTTATTCCGCAGTAGGTTGCCATTGATTTCTGCGGTAGACTGGTTGTCAGCCAAGGCTATCGAACCAAATTTGTCCTATTATTTCACTCATAGCTAGAGGGGGAAGAGATGTATTATATTATTAAGTAGTAATTAGTGGGGGATCAGTTTATTACTTCATAACAATATAAAACTGATCACTTACTTTATGCTCAGTAAAAGCCTTAATCATGTTTTCAACTATTATATTCAGTCAGTCAGTTAACTGACAGACGTGATACATGCTTGGGATTTCATAGAAGGAAATTTAAGAGAAAGAGCGACAGGTTATAGGGAGTATCAGGAAGTGGGTAAGAGAAGGGTGAGAATATTGATGAAAGTGGAGTGGATGGAGAAAGGAGCATGAGAGATAGGATGCAGGTTAGATAGGAGATGACTATTGACTTTACATTTAAATTCTTGGAGATTGTAGCTGTCGGGGAAGCAAGTAAATGAAAGGGAATTCCACAGGCAGGAAATGCGAGAAAAGAAGCTACTGGAGTAGATTTTGCGTTTACATTTTATTGATTTCACAGTAAGAGAGTGGGACCTAGTTGCTAATCTTGCGGCTCGAGTAAATTTATATATAGGGGGCACCAGTAAGCTAAATTCGTGAAAGTATGTGTAGAAGAGACACATGGATACCAGATTGCGCCGGTGAGAAAGTGACTGTATCTGAGCTGCCAAATTGGGATTACAGATTCTCCGTTGCATTTTGTCAAGGAGCCTTAGGTGGATAGCAGGAGCACCCGACCAGATGCACGGGCATATGCCAAGTCGGGATCAATAGCATTACAGATTCTCCGTTGGATTTTGTCAAGGACACCTAGGTGGATAGCAGTAATATTTAGTAATATTTCGATACAACTGTTGCACGAATAACGAATATTCGACACTTGAAAAATTTATGTCTTTTCGACATCCGTATTATATGCCAAGGAATCGTTTCTCTCGTCATGTATCTCCCAGTAAGCGTATGAGTCAACCACTTTAAGACGGCCACCTGCTCGCACTGATAAGACCTACTTTCTACTGTTGACAGTTTAAAGACCTTATTGTTTTTGTTTAAAGTGCTTTTGCCAGGATATTTTTATCAAGCTGTTGGGTATGTTTTTTGTTCACTTGAGAAATTGTCAATTGAACTCTTTTTCAGTGAGTAAGTTTGATGCGATTTACTTTATTTGTGCGTTGTGGTACAGTGGATATCGGCTCGGAACGAGAAATCGGGGAGCCGAGTTCGAATTCCAGTTGAAGTCATTGCATTCACTAACACGCAAATACCCTTGGGAAAGGTATTAATTCGTCTCTTCCTTCCAGTTATTGGTTAAATAAAAGGACAGATTGGGTTCTATAGCCTTTTACTGCAGTTGAATATAATAGTTGAAAACATGATTAAGGCTTCTACTGGGCATAAAGTGGGTGATCAGATTTTTATTGTTATTATGTAATAAACTGATCCCCTACTAATTACTACTTAATATAATACATCACTTCCCCCTCTAGCCATGAGTCAAATAATGAGACGGATTGGGTTATATAGCCCCAGAAAGTAATGGCAACCTACTGTGGGATAATCTTCTGCCCAGTCAATCATGTCTCTTTCGAGACATGATCGCCCAAAGCGTGTTTCACGTATGGCACTTAACTGACTGACTTTATTTTACATTCTCAGAACATGAACGATCATGGCTCTCCACACGTTCTTTTCTTTTGCTGCTCTAAATTATCTTGTTCATTTAAAAGTCCTCATTGTCTTTGCGGTATTTATTCAGTCGTCTATTCTTTTATGTACCGCGTTCCTTCAGGACGTAGGTAATCATGACGTTCCGTATCTCACTATCCTATTTACTCTTAGCACGCTTTCTTTTGTAACCTCAACTAAACCCCTCCATCCATCCCAAGAGCTACACTACCATCCATAATTATTAGGCCACCCCAGTTTTGCTTTCAAAGAGTAAAAGAGTGGGACCTAGCCGCCAGTCTAGTAGCACGAGTAAATTCATACAAAGGGAGAACCAGGGAGTTACGCTCATCGGAGAAAGTATTTGTAAAAGAGACAGAGGGAAGCCACATTTCGTCGGTGAGAAAGTGACTGGGGTTGAGCTACCAGGTCGGGATCAATTACTTTGCAGATTCACCGTATGATTTTGTCAAGAAGTCCGAGATGAATAGCAGGGGCATCCAACCAAATGTGACAAGAGTATTCAATGCACGGGCGGATAGTAGATATATATATATATGCAAGATGGATTCAGACGAGAAAAACTTCCTGGCCCTACACAGAGAATCAACTTTCCTAGCAGCAGTTTTAGCAACAGATTCAATGTAGTCATTCCATTTGAGGTCGGCTGATATAGTTAAACCAAGGAGGCGCAGAATTTTGCTTTCAAAGAGTCTAACCTGATCCATTCTAATGTGGGTAGGAGCGGTGGAGCGGTTGTCTATGGTGGTTAAAGGATTGCAGTTTCGTTTTGAAAGCATTAAAATTTACTTGCCCCCAGTCCTCCACAGATTATACACTACCGGCCATAATTATTAGGCCACCCCCAGTTTTTTTTTTAAAGAAATGATGTATTTCATACTATTTTTTAGTATTTATAGCCAAGTGGATAATTCTAAATGAAAATAGAATGGTTCTTTTGTTATTATTACGTTGCAAAATTTTACAAGGCAAGAAACAAAGATGAACTCGTCTCAATCACCCTAAATTTTCTTCATTCTTTCGGCATTTAATGCCAGGACTTTTTTGCAGTCTTCAGAGCTCAAAACTTCCGATGTCTTCAAATACCAAGACTACTGATGTCTTTAAATGCCACAAGTTTGATGTCTTCAAAAATCAAAACGTTCGATGTCATTAAATGCCAAGACTACTGATATCTTTAAATACCACAAATTTTGATGTCTTCAAAAATCAAAACTTTCGATGCCTTTAAATGTCAAGACTTCTGATGTCTTTAAATGCCACAAGTTTTGATGTCTTCAAAAATCAAAACTTTCGATACCTTTAAATGTCAAGACTTCTGATGTCTTTAAATGCCACAAGTTTTGATGTCTTCAAAAATCAAAACTTTCGATGTCATTAAATGCCAAGACTTTCGATGTCTTCGAAATGCATTTTGGATATTTTGGCAGATGGTAATTATACTTGCGCCTTTCATTGTTATCTTTTAAATTCTTTGTTATAAGTATACTTTCATCATGTTGCTGGAGATCTTTGTTTCAGGCGCCCCCACTGTTCATCTCAGCGTTCTCGATAGACTCCAAAGGGGAATCAGTAATGTGATAGGCACTGACTTGGCTGATCGACTCCAGCCGATTTCTCACCGACGGGATGTGGCGTCCCTCTGTCTGTTCTATAAATATTTCCATGGCTTTTGCTTCAACGAATTTGAGTCACTGGTGTCCCTGCAACAGGTGTTTACTCGTGCAACCAGACTGGCAACTGGGTCCCACCCATTCAAAGTTAGATCAACCAAATGCAGGCGACAATTCTACTCCCACAGATTCTTTTTTCGCACTTGTCGCCTGTGGGACTCTCTTCCATATTCTTGCTTACCTGAGGGCTACAACCTCCAGGAATTTAAGTGCAATGTCAATACCCATCTCTTAACCACTTAACTCTAGTTCTTTCTACATCTCCCTGTATATCTTTTCCTTTCTCTCTACCTTTCACCTGTATTCCCATCCTTGCTCCTTTCTTACTGGTTTGTCTTTCTCTTTACTCTCCTCATATCTATTCTTTTTACTGTTAGGTAGCCCCCTGCACATCAGTAGCGTTACCACCTTGCTCGGGGTGAGATGATAAAAAAAAAACTTTTACCCAACGTTTTTTCCCCATTTAGGCTTAATGACTGATGTGCGTTGTGGCACAGTGGATATCGACTCGGAACGAGAATTCGGAGAGTCAAGTTCGAATTCCAGTCGAATTCCTTGCATTCACTTACGCGCAAATACCCTTGGGAAAGGTATTAATCCGTCTCTTCCTTCCAGTTATGGGTTAAATAACAGGACAGATTGGGTTCTATAGCCTTGGTCGGCAACCAGTCTACCGCAGAAAGCAATGGCAACATACTGCGGGATAATCTTCTGCCCAGTCAGTCATGTCTCTTTCGAGACGTGATCGCCCAAGCGTGTATCACGTATGGCACTTAACTGACTGACTGAATATAATAGTTGGAATAATGATTAAGGCTTCTACTGGGCATAAAGTGGGGGATCAGTTTATTACTTCATAACAATAGGAAACCGATCTCCCACTAATTACTACATAATAATATAATACATATCTTCTTACTCTAGCTATGAGTCAAATAATAAGACAGATTGGGTTCTATAGCCTTGGTCGGCAACCAGTCTACCGCAGAAAGCAATGGCAACATACTGCGGGATAATCTTCTGCCCAGTCAGTCATGTCTCTTTCGAGACGTGATCGCCCAAGCGTCTATCACGTATGGCACTTAACTGACTGACTGCTGGGTTAATAAGAAGAGATAAATAAAATAAAATAAAGTAAAATACGTAGATCGCTAGTTTTGTCGTGAATGTTCCACCAACACAGTGTCCCTATCTTAGATTGTTACAATTACCTCCACCAGGGTAAGTTTTGCCATTCATAAAAAATAAATCCAGTTGGGAAAAATTACATTTATCTAAACTTATTTATAAATGTACTTTCTCTGTGTGTGTGTGTGTGTTAACTATTTGTCCGTTAACTATAGACTCCAAAACTGCTGAACCGATTTCCTTGAAAATTTACTCTGTTGTACTAGAAGCGTCTGTGAGTGTTCTTAGCTAGGTTTTGTGTCGAGGTACAACCGATAAATATCGAAAATCGATAATCGAAAAAAATTGGGTTATAAAAGAAGTGGTCCGATTTTAATCAAATTTGATATACTCACAGCCAAAAACATAAGAAACGATATTCAGAAGTTTCAAGGTTGCAATTCTTACAATAGTGCAGAAAATCGATAATATATATATATATATATATATATAAAGCAAGATGTTTGTGTGTGTGTCTGTTTATCTGCCTTTATGTCTGTATTTTTTTCAGCCCATTTATTTTAGTTTTTGCTTCGGGTTTGGCTCTAAGTAGGTGTAATTGTAGTTCTTAGTCTCAGCCATGATACCATTTACTCAGAGGACTTATTTAGCCTTCAAAATTCAGTTTACGACGAAAAAATCTATTTGATATCGATACCAAGAAATCAAAATTTGACTTACATCCATTCATTTTTCTTTCAGTCTACGGTTTCGCTTTAACTGGAAACAACTATTGCTTTTTAGTCTTTCGTGCCAACGTCCAAAGAGTCTGAGATCCAGGACCATGGATTAGTTTTAAAGCTTTCATTACACCCGAGTAAAGCCCGGCTATACTGCTAGTCTCTGATAAACTGATGGTATTGTATTAATGTATTCCTGCCAAAGAATATTTCTCGATCTTGTGAACTAACTAAATACGAGGGTCGTTCAATAAATAAAGTTAATTTTTCGGTATAAGGACTTCTAATACAGATAGCAGCTTACTTTTTTCATTTTTTTTCTATCTGTATTAGAAGTCCTTATACCGAAAAATTCACCTTATTTATTGAATGACCCTCATAGAAGTCCTTATACCGAAAAATTCACCTTATTTATTGAATGACCCTCGTAGAAGACCTTATACCGAAAAATTCACCTTATTTATTAAATGACCCTCGTAGAAGATCTTATACCGAAAAATTCACCTTATTTATTGAATGACCCTCATAGAAGTCCTTATACCGAAAAATTCACCTTATTTATTGAATGACTCTCGTAGAAGACCTTATACCGAAAAATTCACCTTATTTATTGAATGACCCTCGTAGAAGTCCTTATACCGAAAGATTCACCTTATTTATTGAATGACCTTCGTAGTAGACCTTATACCGAAAAATTCACCTTATTTATTGAATGACCCTCGTACGATTAGACAAATAATTGAATTTGCTACATAAACAAAACAGTCGTTTCCTGACACCATTTAAAAAATCACACTGATAATGATCTCAAGATAAACGTCTGTAGAAAATCTACCAATAAACTCCACACACTTCTACTCAGGTCACAACAAAATAAAATCCGCAGTGATGATTGTTCTCTACTTAAAGACACTTGTTGACCTCAATATTTACATAGTGTCTGCAATCATGCTACTCTCCCATCAATCAATATTAAACCCACTATATTAAAAAAAAACTATTATTAGCATGCACCACACAAGTACCCTTTCACGATCCCTTACGCAATATTTATACGCAAATAGATGGTATTGCGATGGGATCTCCTTTAGGTCCCTTCTTTTCTAATTATTATATGGCAAATCTAGAAAAGAAAATAATTAATGACAACAATAAACCCTCTATATATGTAAGATACATAGATGACATCTTTGTTTTAGCTAAGAATATCGATCAAATTACATATCTTAAAAACAAATTTGAAAGTGACTCCGTCCTCAAATTTACATTAGAACTTAATATTAATAACGAAATCCCATTCCTTGATGTATTCATTGATTCTAGCACACATAAATTTACTACTTCTCTATATAGGAAACAAATTAGCATAAAATCGTGTCTTCTTAGTTATAATAGTGAATGCTCCCAACGATATAAGTTAGCTGTTATAAAAAACTTACTTCAACGCACACAAATGATATCTTCTTCCAAATCTATATTTTATAAAGAATTACACAACATTAAGCAAACACTAGTCAATAATGGATTTCCTAACTCCGTTATTGGTCAACAAATTAAAATGTATCTCAACAAAATAAACAATAGCTCTAACAATAATGATAATATTAGTAATAATGGTTTACATCAAAATAAACATGACACTATTAACTTATACTATTGCAACCAAATACATAATAATTATAAACAAGATGAAAAAACTCTCAAAAACATAAGACGTAGAAATGTTAAACCAGTCGAAAGTAATAATCAAATTAAATTCATTATATATATCAAAACAATTGACCTCATAGTCTATAATAACCCAACAAGCACTAAACTAAATTCTCTACAAAAAATCAATGTAGTGTACCAATTTACATGCCCATTCAGAGATTGCATCTCTGATACTAATAAAAGACCCAGTACATATATTGGTTTTACTACAACCACGCTCTCCCGTAGACTTACATGTCATCTTTCTTCGTCAGAGTACAATTAAACAACATTTCTCTGAAAAAACATGTAAGAAATATAAGACAGATTTTGGTCAACAATACGGTGATCTTAACTCATACACGCAGTAAGAGGAACCTTCAGATATTGGAGGCCATGTATCGCAAATCTAAACAACCAACACTTAATGAAATCACCTTTAAATCCGGACATAACGCATTAGATTGAATTTGACTACATGGTTTTGTTGTCGTTTCGCGCTATCACGCGGTGTGACGTCATAAAACCGCATTGCAAATTTGAGAACTGCGTTTATTATTTTTGGTAACTATTGCCGTAACTATTGGAGTTTTATGTCAACACAAAATAAAATCGTCGATGATGGTGGATGTTATTGTATTACAGTCTAAAGAACATTTCTGAAGATGACTCATGTGAGCCGAAAACTTAGAAGCAACTTAATAAAAAAATATCCAAATGTTGGAGAATTTTTGTCTTTATTTTCAACTGAAATTAAAGCCAAAATACGACGTTTAGAACGGCTCATGATGAAACATAATATATATATTCATTGTCTCTTATATTTAACAGCATATATATATATATATATATATATATATATATATATATATATATATATATATATATATACACACGAGAAAATCGCAAGATCGCCAAGACCTACCGCGGTTTCGCACAACGGCTCGTCAGGGCAAAGGCAGACCAAGGACTAATCAAATAAATAGACATCTAATGAAGACTAACCCATTGGGGAAGGGGGTGTCCGAAGGGGAAAAAAAAAAATTGGGGGGGGGGGTCACATTAAGTTCCGATACGCTAAGCAAGAAATTTTGTTTTGTGGATTCTACACTTATTTAGTATTTCCGTTTTAGCGTTAATAAGTTTGTTGGCAGGTTCAAATTTAGCTATTGCTAGCTTTTCCTCGTCACATACCCTACAAAATTTATTGTTTTTGCTATCGTTAGGGCACTTTTTTATTATTTCCCATTTTAAAATGGGGTCCTTTTTAAGTTTGGTTTTTATTTCCCATACATAGGTAGATAACGCTGTGCTATGCTTATATTTCTCGTTTTTAAAAGAAGTTTTATGGTTATAAAACCTAATTTGCCTAATTTGCCTTTGCCCTGACGAGCCGTTGTGCGAAACCGCGGTAGGTCTTGGCGATCTTGCGATTTTCTCGTGTGTTTTTGCTCTGCGTCACGGCTCTTAGTTAATCCTTTTTGGTTAGTTTTGTATTGAGCACTTTTCTTGCTTTGTGGTTTGTTCCGTTTGAGGGTTTTTTTTCTTTGCTGTGAAGTGCTGTATGCATTATCGGTGCTCCGCAGTTTTCTTTTTTTTTCCCCTCGTTGTCCAAAGCTTTATAGCCGAGGGCGATAACGGAATTAGATTCTGTCGGTTATTTGTGGTTCTTAAAAATTACTTGTGTAACATTTTAAGATTTGAATACGTACAGAGTCAATTTTATTATTATTAATATATATATATATATATATATATATATATATACACTTCTTCTATGTGCCTTGTCCTTTCAGGACGTAGACAATCATGGCCTTCCACGTCTCCCTATCCCTGGTGGCTCTTAGCACACTTTCTCCTATAACATCTCACAACCCCCGTTCTGTCATCAACCTGATCAAGCCCTTCAAATATGTTATCCGCTGCTTTCCTCTGTCTCTTTTTCCCTCTATCTGACCTGTTAGTATCAGGTTCTCCAAGCCCTCCTTCCTCATTGCATGTCCCAAAACTTTAGCTGTCTCTTCTTGATGCTCAATATAATTTCCTTTTTGTTTCCCTCTTTTCTAAAACCTCATCATGGCTCACATGCTCGGTCCATGATATCCGCAGCATCCTTCTTTAGAACAACATTTCAGTTGCTTCAAGTTTTCCTTCATCTTTGATGATATTGTCCAACATCACTACCGGCCATAATTATTAGGCCAAGCCAGTGTTTAAAAAGATTATGTATTTCATACAATTTTTAGTATTTATTGCCAAGTGAATAATTGTAAATGCAAATAGAATGATTCTTTTGTTAATATTGCACAACAAAATGTGCATCAAATGAATTTATAAATATTTAATAATTACCTATATTGCAGTTTTATCAATGAAAGAATGAAGAAAATTTAGGGTGATTCAGACGAGTTCATTTTTGCTTCTGGGCCTTGTAAAATTTTGCAAAGTAATAATAACAAAAGAATCATTCTATTTTCATTTATAATTATCCACTTGGCAATAAATACTAAAAATAGTATGAAATACATCATTTCTTTTAAAAACATTGAGGTGACCTAATAATTATGGCTGGTGTTATATATATATATATATATATATATATATATATATATATATAAAATCTAAAATGTGCGACAAGTAAATTGTCGATATTTTCCTTGTAAACTTTTGCAAAGTAATAACAAAAGAACCATTCTATTTTCATTTAGAATTATCCACTTGGCAATAAATACTAAAAATAGTGTGAAATACATCATTTCTTTTTAAAAAAAAGTGGGGGTGGCCTAATAATTATGGCTGGTAGTATATATAGCAAATCTACAGGGCGCGATGGGTAAATTGTCGCTATTTGCTGTCTAAAATTCTGCAAAGTAATAATAACAAAAGAACCTTTCTATTTTCATTTAGAATTATCCACTTGGCAATAAATACTAAACATTGTATGAAATACATCATTTCTTTTAAAAAACTGGGGGTGGCTTAATAATTATGGCCGGTAGTGTAAAATTTGTGGAGGACTGGCAGTAAGAAATGGCTCGTAAATTTTAATGCTTTCAAAACGAAATTGCTATCATTTAACCACCATAGACGACCACTCCACCGCTCCTACCCACATTAGAATGGATCAGGTTAGACTCTTTGAAAGCAAAATTCTGCGCCTCCTTGGCCTAACTCTCTCAGCCGACCTCAAGTGGAATGACTACATTGAATCTATTGCTAAAACTGCTGCTAGGAAAGTTGATTCTCTGTGTAGGGCCAGGAAGTTTTTCTCGTCTGAATCCATCTTGCATATATATATATATATATCTACTATCCGCCCGTGCATTGAATACTGTTGTGACATTTGGTTGGGTGCCCCTGCAATAATAATCTATATAATCTGCAAAGTAATTGATCGCGACCTGGTAGCTCAACTCCAGTCACTTTCTCACCGACGAAATGTGGCCTCCCTCTGTCTCTTCTACAAATACTTTCACTGCTTCTTCTCCGATGAGCTTAACTCCTTGGTGCCTCCTCTGCATGAATCTACTCGAGTTACTAGACTGGCGGCTAGGTCCCACTCTTTTATACTGAAACCAATAAAATGCAAACACAATTTCTACTCTAACAGCTTCTTTGTTCGTACTTCCCTTTCGTATACTTGCTTCCCTGACAACCACAAACTCCAAGAATTTAAATGCTAAGACAATTGCAATCTCTTATCTCCTTGTCTTGCATCCTTTCCCTGACAACCTTCTTTCTTTACACTCTACTCGCATTCAGCCATCTTCACACCAGTGTTCCCATCCTTCTCTTACCCATTCCCTGACACCCCCGTAACTTGTGCCTCTTTCTTATCACTCACCTCTTATGTAAACCCCTGCGCACCAGTGGTAGTTCTGCTTTGCTTGGGAAGAAATGATTCGAATAAAAATCTTAGTAGCAGTAAGAACTAAAAGAATAACAGACAACAGTTTGTAGCATTTACTTTTTTATGGTGATCGATATGGATTAAAGAAATATTTTAGTCATATGTTTATTATTTATTCCAAACTTTAACTCTATTCCCTTACCCATAACTTAATTTTTTGAATTTGTTGCGACCTATCAAATTCTGCCATGCCGTTATCGATCGTTAACTTAACTTATGTCTAGCCAACCCCACTAGGAAAAGGGAATATTTGGCTCTCATTTCTATATATGTAATTTTCGAATTCTTCCAACCTATATCGCCATAACACGACAGCTCTAGTGTTGCGAAAAATATTTTTATTATAAATTTTGATAATAACAATTTTACTATAACTAGCAGTATAGCCCGGCGTTGCTCAGGTGTAATGAAAGCTTTAAAACTAATCCATGGTCCTGGAGCTCAAACTCTTTGGACATTGGCACGAAAGACTAAAAAGCAATAGTTGTTTCCAGTTACAGCGAAACCGTACACTGAAAGAAAAATGAATGGATGTAAGTCAAATTTTGATTTCCTGGTATTGATAGCAAATAAGTTTTTTCGTCATAAACTGAATTTTGAAGGCTAAATAAGTCCTCTGAGTAAATGGTATCATGACTGAGACTAAGAACTACAATTATACCTACTTAGAGCCAAACCCGAAGCAAAAACTAAAATAAAAGGGCTGAAAAAAATACAGACATGCAGGCAGATAAACAGACACATACACAAACATCTTGCCTTATATATATATATTATCGATTTTCTGCACTATTATAAGAACTGCAACCTTGAAACTTCTGAATATCGTTTCTTATGTCTTTGTCTATGAGTGTATCAAATTTGATTAAAATCGGATCATTCCTTTTATAACCCGATTTTTTTCAATTATCGATTTTCGATGTTTATCGTGGGTACCTCGATACAAAACCTAGCTAAAAACACTCGCAGACGCTTATAGTACAACTGTGTAAATTTTCAAGAAAATCGGTTCAGTCATTTCGAAGTCTATAGGTAACACACACACACACACACATACACACACACACACACACACACACACACACACACACACACACACAGACAGACAGACAGACAGACAGACAGTGTCACAGTTCCATTTATAAATAAGATTAGATTATATATATATTACTATATGCTAGCCAACTGACTAGCCCGTATGTGACTCGTGGACTGGGAAAGGACAGAAAGAAAGACAGAATCCAACAGCCGAAGAAGAAAAAGAAAGAGAGAAACAAAGAATCCAACAAAGTTAAAGAAAAGAAACTCAAACGTTCAATTAAGCATGACACACACACAAAAAAAAAAATAATTTAAAATCAAGCAAAAAATGAGTTACTTTTAAGAATATTATAAAGAAATCCCAACATCGGGCTTTTGCTAATAAGGTAAAAAATTACATATTATCTTACGACTATGGCACGAGTTTAATGCAAATATATATATATATTGCATGCAATTGCATCTATCTATCTATCTATCTATCTATCTATCTATCTATCTATCTATCTATCTTATTTGGTTCATTATCTATCTATCTATCTATCTATCTATCTATCTATCTATCTATCTATCACAGTCTCTTTCATATCTATCTATCTATCTATCTATCTATCTATCTATCTATCTATCTATCTCAGTTTGTTCATTATCTATCTATCTATCTATCTATCTATCTATCTATCTATCTATCTATCTATCTATCTATCACAGTCTCTTCATATCTATCTATCTATCTATCTATCTATCTATCTATCTATCTATCTATCTATCTTATTTGGTTCATTATCTATCTATCTATCTATCTATCTATCTATCTATCTATCTATCTCAGTTTGTTCATGATCTATCTATCTATCTATCTATCTATCTATCTATCTATCACAGTCTCTTCATATCTATCTATCTATCTATCTATCTATCTATCTATCTATCTATCTATCTATCTCAGTTTGTTCATGATCTATCTATCTATCTATCTATCTATCTATCTATATATCACAGTCTCTTCATATCTATCTATCTATCTATCTATCTATCTATCTATCTATGTTATTTAATTACTTTGTTTTTGGTCATAATTAAATCAGACCAGTACACAGTTGTATTGAAAAGTGTTCAATACAGTTATATTGTAGAACTTTTAAATATTTTCATTTATAAACGAGTTGTATTTCGCAAACCCGGTTTCCACTTTCTGGCGTCTTCAGGCAATTTACAGTAACTGATTATACCATTTTTTTTAAAGAACGCTCACGTAACGGGGATTTATTTCAAACGCGCAATTTTCAAAATGGGAAGTTATAACGTTTTCATCCATGGTTGTATGATCTTCTTATTCTGAAAATTGCGCGTTCATAATTAGTCCCCGTTTCGTGAACGTTGTTTAAAAAACGGTCTAATCAGTTATGGTAAATTGCCTGAAGACACCAGATGGTAGAAACCTGGGTTGCGTAATATAACTCGTTTACAAATGAAAACACACACACACACACACACACACACACACACACACACACACACACACATATATATATTATGTACTCTCCCGTCGATTTCGACGTATGAGTGTCTAACAAAGTTAGACTGCCACACAAAGAATTGTTTAGAGTGGTGAAGGCTTGTGTAGCACCATCCACACTTTTTGGAACTGCTGATAACAAACAATCGGTGCAGAAGTTCGCCACGGATCGCATGAACAGCAGACCTCAGTTATTTAACCCATAACTGGAGGGAAGGGACGGATTAATACCTTTCCCATAGGTACCAGTGCTTAAGTGAATGCAGTGTGTTCGACTGGAGTTGGAACACGGCTCACCGATTTCCCTTTCCAAGCCGACATCCACTGCACCACAACGACATCCACCGCACCATATATATATATATATATATATATATATATATATATATATAGCAGTATAGCCCGGCGTTGCTCGGGTGTAATGAAAGCTTTAAAACTAATCCATGGTCCTGGAGCTCAGGATTGTGGATTTGTATAAAGGACATGCAGACAGATACACACACACACACACACACACACACACACACACACACACACACACACACACACACACACACACGCACACACACACACACATCTTGCCTTATATATATATATTATCGATTTTCTGCACTATTGTAAGAACTGCAACCTTCAAACTTCTGAATATCGTTTCTTATGTCTTTGTCTATGAGTGTATCAAATTTGATTAAAATCGGACCACTCGTTCTATAATCCGATTTTTTCGATTATCGATTTTCGATATTTATCAGGCGTACCTCGACACAAAACCTAGCTAAGAACACTCGCAGACGCTTATAGTACAACTGTGTAAATTTTCAAGAAAATCGGTCCAGCCGTTTCGGAGTCTATAGGTAACGGACACACACACACACACACACACACACACACACACACTGAAAGTCAGTTATAAATAAGATTAGATTTTTAAACATGAAACATAGCCATCATCACATCACAAACAACATAGGACTATCAACATAAGATAAATATTAATAATATTATTTACATTGTTAAATATATATATATATGGAGAGAGAGAGAGAGAGAGAGTGAGAGAGAGAGAGAGAGAGGGGGTTGGCGGGATGGCTACAGTGGAATAATAGATAGCGTGGTTTACTTTGGGAATCCGGAGAGACGAGTTCGCATTCCAGTGGTGTTCAGGAAATTTATTTACACGCTAATTAATATAATTGGGAAAAGTATGAATTCATCTCTTCTCCCCACAGCTATGGGATAAATAGCTGAAGAGAGTGTGTCCTATAGGAGTAAGAGAAGCAAAACTCTGTATTCAAAACCCGTGGAGTGTCAGTTGGGGACCTTGTGGCATACTGTGCATTCGGCTATTGTATTCAGCTTTTAAGAAAAATCTGTGGTTGGTTCTGCAGAAATCTTCACGACTTTAATCAAATGAAATGTGCGTGTCGTCTTGCTACTGCTGTAATATAACAATCTGGCCCCACCCGAGGAAGCTGATGCAAGCGGGGGCGTTTCCGGTCGTTGAAAGGAACGGATGTTTGTTTGACCTTATTTCCGGCAGTAGCGGAAATGGCTACAAGAGGCAAACAGAACAGGTGTCTCTGAGAATTACGTGGGCGTGCGTGGGCGAGGCAAAAAACCGGAAGAAAAAATCCCGGTTTGGAGATTATAAAAAGACCTCGGCGCACGGATTCACCGGACAGTCCGGACAGACAGACCAGAGTAGCAGGAGAGAGAGAGACACAACAGACGACACTCCCGTCAACCCTTAGAAGCGCGCTCTCTCAAATTCTCTGTTCCCTATGCTACACGGTTCATCGTCATTAATAAAAATATAACTTATATTTTTATATATATGCGCGTTTGTTGTCTGTCGATATACAACACTGCTTGCTCGTCTTAAAATCTGTAGTCTTGGGTATGACGATAAACTACATCTGGCAGGAAGGCATCTGATCGGGAAATTGAAGTTTTTGAAATGCGTGGAAATTTCTGTTGTTCCCTGTAACCCCGCGACTCGGTGTGGTAGTACCTGTTCCGCCCCAGCTATGGGCAAATATTTCCCCACCAAGCGTCATGAAAAGCAAAACAGTATGAATATATAAAAGTACATTCTTATAGTAAAAATAACAACAAACATTTTTATATAAAAAATATCAACAATACCTATATATTTTATAATATCAGTCAGTCAGTTAAATGCCATACGTGATGAGATATGACTGACTGGGTAGAAGATGATCTCACAGTAAGTCGCCATTAATTTCTGCAGTAGACTGGTTGCCTGCCAAGACTGTAGAACCTAATCTCTCCTGTTATTTGACTCATAGCTACAGGGGTGGGGGAGAGATGTATTATATTATTAAGTAGTAATCAGTTGGGGTTAAGTTTATAACTTCATAACCCCCACTTTATGCCCAGTAGAAGCCTTAATCATGTTTTCAACTATTATATTCAGTCAGTCAGTCAGTCAGTTAACTTCCATACTTGATACACGCTTTGGGCGATCATGTCTCGAAAGCGACATGACTGACTGGGCAGAAGTTTATCCCGCAGTAGGTTGCCGTTGCTTTCTGCGGTAGACTGGTTGCCAGCTAAGGCTATAGAACCCACTTTGTACTGTTATTTGACTCATAGCTAGACGGGGAAAAGATGTATAATATTATTATGTAGTAATTAGTGGGGGATCAGTTTATTACTTCATAACAATATAAAACTGATCCCCCATTTTATGCCTAATAAAACCTTAATAATGTTTCCAACTATTATATTCAGTCAGTCAGTTAAGTGTCATACGTGATACACGCTTTGGGCGATCATATCTCGAAAGAGACATGACTGACTGGGCAGAAGATTATCCCGCAGTATGTTGCAATTGCTTTCTGCGGTAGTCTGGTTGCCAACCAAGGCTAGAAACCAATCTGTCCTATTATTTAACCCATAACTGGAGGGAAGAGACGGATTAATGCCTTTCACAAGGGTATTTGTGCGTAAGTGAATGGAAGGAGTTCAACTGGAATACGAACTCGGCACCCCGATTAGTCGTTTCGGGCCGATATCCACTGCACATCAACGCACACAATGCATATGATAGCAAAATGAAAAACAATACAAGCTATTTGTAGTTCAAGGCAAACAATTCCGTTCAAAATATTTAGAATTCAGCATAAAATAACCCATACAGATGTTGATATGCCACTAAACTAAATCAAGCAACCAATCATCTTAAAATGTGCTCTATAAAAAATAAGTGTTAATGTTTGGTAGAATGACTCAGCGTTAGACAATCAGATAGAAATATTGATTGATTCATGTTTACAGACAAATAAATCGATGGATTATATATATATATATATATATATATATACTATTCAACCTTCTCTTTATATATATATATGTATATGTGTGTGTGTGTGTGTGTGTGAGAGAGAGAGAGAGAGAGAGAGAGAGAGAGAGAGAATGAGACAGAGAAAGGTAGAGTGGGATTTTTACCAAACTTCTAAATGATGAAAAGAATAAATATTATTATTATTATTATTATTATTATTATTATTTATTTTTGTTTTTGTTTTAATTACTATCCTCGCTTTATAATGACTTAGTCATCAGCAAACAGTGACTCATTAATAACCATTGTTTGTTAATTAGCTTTTTGAATTGCTATCATATTTCAATAAAAAGTAGCGGACTCACTCGTTGGTCTCGCCACGACTAGCGCATTTATGAAAACGTTGGTCCTTTTGTTAATGAATGCGTTCCTTGCCTCTATCCTTTTAAATATATATATATAAAAAAAAAAATTTCATTCATACACCGTGGATATCGCAGATTTTGGAAAGAATTATACCGTACTTAGTCTTCATATATAAATCCTTCACAAATATAAATCTACCACCCACCCGAGCATTGAATATTGCTGCCATATCTGGTCGGTTGCTCCTGCTATCCACCTAGGTGACCTTCACAAAATTCAACGGAGAATCTGTAATGTGATAGATCTCGACTTGGCAGCTTTCTCACCGGCGCAATGTGGCTTCCCTGTGTCTCTTCTGCAAATATTTTCACGGCTTCTGCTCCGATGAGCTCACTAATGCTCCCTATATATAAATTTACTCGAGCCACAATATTAGCAACTAGGTCCAACCCTTTTACTGTGAAACCAATAAATTGTAAACGCAAATTCTACTTCAGCACTTCCCGTCTGTTGAATTCAATTACATTTAATTGCTTTCCCGACAGCTACAATCTCCAAGAATTTAAATGTAAAGTCAATAGTCATCTGGCTTACGGCCATATCACGTTGAATACACCGGGTCTCGCTCGATCAACGAAGTTAAGCAACGTTGAGCCTGGTCAGTACTTAGATGGGCGACCGCTTGGGAATACCAGGTACTGTAAGCGTTTAGTGACGGATGTGCGTTGTGGTGCAGTGGATATCGGCTAGGAAAGAGAAATCGGTGAGCCGAGTTCGAATTCCAGTTGAATACCCTGCATTCACTTAAGCACTGGTACCCTTGGGAAAAGTATTAATCCGTCCCTTCCCTCCAGTTATGGGTTGAATAACAAGAGTAAGACTTGGGGACCCTGCCCTTAAAAACAAATCCCAATGAATCTTGATACTCGAAAAGAAAATAGTATTACTAGACACAAGACTTATATAAAAACAACAATAAATTGTTGAAAGAAAAAGGTATTACCAGCAATAAATAAATAAAAGTTAGTTGGCAATGAATGACCCACCGAGGTTGATATGCCATAAAAACAAAACAACCAACAATAGTCATACCCTATCTCACTAACTTGCATCCTCTCTCTCATGCTCCCTTCTTCGTCCACTCCCCTCATCAGTATTCTCATCCTTCTCTTACCCACTTCCTGACACCCCCTATCACCTGTCGCTCCTTCTCATAACGTTCCTCCTATGTAACCCCTTGCAAAACAATGGTAGCAAAATGCTTTGCTTGGGGCGATATGATTATAAAAAAAAATTATACTCTTATGTGGATATAAAGTTGGGGACCAATTCTACATTACAATCAATATATAATCTGATCCCTCACTTTATGTCCACAATCATCCTTCTCTCATGTTTCTTTCTCCGTCCACTCCACTCATCAGTATTCTCATCCTTCTCCTACCCACTTCCTGACACCCCCTAAAACCTGTTACGCTTTCTCATACTTTTCCTCCTATGTAACCCCCCCCCCCCTGCAAAACAGTGGCAATAAAATGCCTTGCTTTGGGCGATATGATTATATAAAAAAATTATCTAATATAGCGTCAACAGTTTTCGGACTATTTATTCTTTCTAATGATTTTATGCACCCACAGCATTTAAGCTCTCCCATTCTACGATTTTGAAGTCGGCATGAACATGTTCAGTTGAAGTGATGAATTTTTTGCATTAAAACAATCAACGCTCTATCTCACCTCGATATTTCAGCCCTGTACCACATCTAAGCGGCGCTTACAAAATCAACACCCCGATATCGAGCACTTTGCAAAAAAAAAAAAACCTGCTTGTCAATGTACCTTTTATAAAAAAAAACTACTGGAAAGCAATAATTCTGGCGCCAAAAACTATCAAATCTTAAGACTATACATATATATATATATACACTACCGGCCATAATTATTAGGTCACCCGAGTTTTTTTTTAAAGAAATGATGTATTTCATCCTATTTTTAGCATTTATTGGATAATTCGAAATGAAAATAATGTTTCTTTTGTCATTATTACTTTGCAAAATTTAACAAGGAAAGGAAACAAAGATAAACTCATCCGAATCACCCTAAATTTTCTTCATTCTTTCATTGATGAAACTCCAATATAGGTAATTATTAAATATTTGTAGATTCATTTGATGCACATGTTATTGTGCAGTATTAACAAAAAAAAACATTCTGTTTTCATTTACAATTATTCACTTGACAATAAATACTAAAAAATAGTCTGAAATACATCATCTTTTAAAAACACTGGGGTGGCCTAATAATTATAGCCGGTAGTATATATATATATATATATATATATATATGTGTGTGTGTGTGTGTGTGTGTGTGTGTGTGTGTGTGTGTGTGTGTGTGTACGTGAATTCTGATCAAATATTGATCAAACATGGAACATTATACAACAGAATGATAGGATAAAGAACAAATAAGTAACATTTATAAATCTAACTGTTGTAACCCTAAATTGTTACTGAGTGAGTAATCACCAAAAACGGAGGTTGGGACTAATAGTATATCAACAAATACAAGACACGAACGCATCGTGAAGTAGATACACTGCTAGTGAATTGTTAGCATAATCACTCCATATTTATTTTTGTATAAAATACAAAAATATGGAAAAAGTACAAAAATTGGAATAGAGGAAGACTCTTCTTTATCTGTCTTAAATTAATTTATCTAGCCTCATTTGCTGAGCCAAGTAGACTATATAATATCCTTTGCTCTATGTATTCAGCATTTAATATGAAGTATATTAAATGCTTTTGAACTCAAGACTGGAAAGTAAAGATTGGGCAACTCTAGCCATAGTACTGCAGCACTAATTTGATTTTTCTCAAGATAGAAGATGACAGGAAGAGTCAAGTACTTTCTGAAGCGGTACATATTCTCAGCATATTGAACTAAAGATCGTATATATCAGTTTCATTTGAGACCTGCTTTGAGCTTGAATCCCAATAGCTGCTCAAGGCAAGGAACCTCATTGAAACCAAAACCATTCATCACGACTGGAGAAAAGCCAGGATCTAGTGAAGCATTACCAGCTTGGGCTGGAAGGTATTAAACGTTACAAGCCAGTTCGTTCCCCAATCAAGCTGTGAGGGCTAGGCCAGAGGGAAGATCAACTTCCATGCTCTGGCCATCTAGATCTTTAGAAGTGCACCCATAAAGCATTTTATCTTCTAAATATATATTTATTAGTTATCTGAAGTTGATTTTAAAAGAAATGTCGAACCTGAAGATGATAGTTTTCACTATAAAAATTTTCGGTTACACCTTCACCATCCATATACAGCACATTTTTTTTATTGTTGCTTGCAAGGCATTTTTGCGTTGAAGGTAATAAAATAAATTAAATATCTAAAACGCATCTTACAATCTTCCATTTTCATTGACACGAATTAATTTTAAATGTTCTTTCTCAAGAGACAGTTTGAAGTGTGCTCTTTTCGAAAATGTAAGCATATTGTGTAGGATAAATTTAGTGTGTTCTAATGCGTTGGAACATGAACAACTAAAAAATCACATTCTTATTTACCATTCTTACTATAAATGCCATAATGCCTCAAAGGCACTCTGGAAATCTAATCAATCCCATATGTACAATTTGTCTGTGAGGAGTGGGGAACAACAAATTTAAAATTGAAAACCACGATGAATACAATGAATTTTTTCAAAAACTAAAATGTTGTTAGTCATAAAAAATCCCCACAATCTTTAATCGTGACAGAAACATCAGTTAGCTGGGCGAAATTTTAGCGGGGCGTGTAAAAAATCAAACAGTCATTCATTCAACCATACACATAATCAGGCACTCATCCATAAGCAACAACAAGTACGATATAAACACTCCCGAAAACGAAAATTACTTTGCATCTACCAGGGAACTAACATTTCTAGTCACCTGACGGAGAAGGGGGTGGGGAATTAAACTAAAGGAAGTTAGGACAAAAAAAAAGTGGTGCCAATGACCATACCTATTCTAAGTTTAAACATGGTGAAACAAAAAGAAAAACAAGCCTAAACTAACCTACATTCGGATGGGACTGGCGATGTTTAATACAGAATCCTCAATATCTTAATGCCTAACCGGCATTAAAAGGCCAGCTCCTTTCACTCAACAGATGCGCGCAAGATTCACCCATCTTTTGCCAAATTATGATGGCAGGAGTCGTCGCCTTTCTGTCCTGATCTTGACTTTAAGCTGATGCTTAAAAAACAAGATCAGTTGGGAAGAGGAAAACTTCTCGTCCCACGAAAATTCCTTCTGTCGAGTCGTCCATATCATGACAATACTTCATGGTTCGCATGCTACGCGGAAAGTTCTTTGCCCTTGAGGTCACTTTTGTTTGTAGCAATGTGATTCCGTCGTTGACTAGGGCTGAGCATACGAACACATAAGTCAACGACTGCCTCACATTGCTAAAAACAGAAGTGACCTCAAGGACAAAGAACTTTCTGCGCAGCACGCGAACCATGAAGTATTCAAACCATTTGCACAACGATAACATAACCTAGCAATAGAAGGCGTGAGACAGAGTCTCGACCATCGACTCTCTTTAGACAACGCAGTTGGTCCAAATATCCAAAAATGGTTCAGATTTTTTAGGTGAGCTAATGGGTGTATTTTGATTTGACTTGGTGTTGTTTGCGGTGTTATTTTAGAGTTGAATGTGCTGTTGTAGTCTTTTTTGAGAGTGGTCCTTTTGGATGAAAGGACGGATAAAGATTTTGTGGGTGGAGGTGGGACAATTATATTTTTGGAGGAAAATGGTGCTTCGGAAGAAAGATGGTTTCTTTTCTTTCTGAATTCTTCTTGTAGTTGAAGGAATTTTTTTTCAAAGCTGGGATCATATTTTAATCTTGGTCTTGGAAATTTTTCTGCATAGCTGACCGGGTCATCGCCCTTAGAACTTGTGAAAGGAGTGAAGCTATCAGTCAGTCAGTTAAGTGCCATACGTGAAACACGCTTGGGCGATCATGTCTCGAAAGAGACATGACTGATTGGGCAGAAGATTATACCGCAGTAGGTTGCCATTAGTTTCTGCGGTAGACTGGTTGCCGACCAAGGCTATAGAACCCAATCTGTCCAGCTATTTAACCCATAACTGGAAGGAAGAGACGGATTAATACCTTTCCCAAGGGTATTTGTGCGTAAGTGAATGCAATAGATTCAACTGGAATTCGGACTCGGCTCCCTGGTTTCTCGTTCCGAGCCAATATCCACTGTACCACAGCGACGTATCCTTAACAGTTAGGGCTTTCGGATACTAAGATCGCGCTGTCCGGCGCTTCCTTCTATCCTGGCAAACAACTATCCATTCCCCTTTTCCTTCTCCTTGGCAGCTGATGAAGGCTTTTCAGAAAATGGGATTCGAGCTTTATATCTAACCGGACATTTTTCAGCACTGGCCCCACTTGCTGACAAACCCACTACAGACGAGACGGAACAAACAGAATCGACCGGATGGGTGAATTGAGTCAGTGGGGGGGAGCCTTCTTTTCTGGACAGGAAGAGGACATATGACCAGTCTTTTCACATTTTCAGCAAGTTGGTTTACGGCCGGACACAATGACTGGCATTTGCTGGCCCTCAACGTCCAGACAGTGGAGATGAAGGTATTGCTGTCTATCATAATTTCGAAACTCAGGTCGTCGATGGAAGCACTGAGAGTCCGCCCGAACTTGATGACATATGCAGCTAAGTGTTCCTCCAAGACCCGAGAGTAAACCTCGTATACTGCAACCTTGGCCTGTCGCTACCCTTGTGTATTCGGTTCTCATGATATAATCTTTGGTTATGAGGTCACGACTGCATGCATCCTCACAGTCAGTAGAAGTTGGTAGCAGTACATTCCACGTAAAGTACGCTCTCCCTTTAATCACTCTTTGGGGTTTGACTTCCAGAGAGGTCAAAACCTTGGTTACTGCTTCTTTTGTGCTGCGACAAATCTTGTGTGTTCGCTTGTCTACCATGAAGACAGACAATATTTGTTTTTCAACGTTCTGTAATTCTTGGGGATCAATAAAAAAAATAATAAAAAAATATTAAAAAATCATAAACGAAAAGGAACAAGGGATTAAAACTTACTAACAAAAATAAAGAAGAAGAGTAGAGAGCAAGATGGGCAGAGCATTTCAAGGAGACGCTCAACAGACCAGCACCGCCCACCACAACAGACATCCCACCACCAACCCAACTTATTATTATTTTTTTTAATAAGATGTGGGTAACTTTTATTATTATCTTATTATTATTCTTTTTAATAAGATGTGGGTAACTTTTGGCTTTCTCTAATAACTCCGTCATGTTGATTATGCACTTTGGAGGAGACTTCCAGCAAGAGGGTAATTCCCCGGCCGCTCTATCAACAGTTTTGCTTTCATTGGTCTTTTTGTTCTTTTCTCGTCTTCCTGAAGAATAAAAAGGACAACGAAACGCAACCCCGAATGGTTAAACGGAAACTAAAATAAAATGTAACCTCGAAAAGAAAAAAAAAAGATTTAAATAAAAAGTAACCTGAAAAGACTTTAAACAATTACCAGAAAGTTGCATCGAAGTGTTAAAAAAAAAAAAAAAAAAAAAGGAAAAATGAAAAGTTACGACTAAATATTACACTAGAAAGAAAAGAACGGGGAAAAAAATAAAAACTCAAAAGCTAACGAAATGAGCTCGAAAACTACTTCCACTGAAAGAAAAATTTAAGGGGAGGGACGAAAAAAAAAAGATGAAAATTGACAAGAAAAAAATACAAAAACTTTTACCAATAAACAACAAACGATAAGAGGTCAATGAAAACTGGAAAGCTAAAAACAAAATAAAACAATAGTCTTGTATGATTTTACAAACATATAAACAAATATGTCGACCAAAGCGTAATCGAAAAAATTGAAAAGCGGAAAAAAGAGAAGAAAAATATTAAAAAGTCATAAACGAAAAGGAACAAGGGATTAAAAGAAAAATAAAGAAAAAGAGTAGAGAGCAAGATGGGCAGAGCATTTCAAGGAGACGCTCAACAGACCAGCACCACCCACCACAACAGACATCCTACCACCAACCCAACTCCTAGACATCAACATTAACCCTCCCAGCAAGTCAGAGATCACCAAGGTCATCAAATCCCTCAGGTCAGGCAAGGCAGCAGGTCCTGACAGAATATCACCTGAAGCCCTAAAGGTCTGATATTCAGAGTTCAACTGAAATGTTTCACCCCCTTCTCAGCAAGATCTGGGAACAGGAACGAGTGCCAGAGTATTGGAGAAGAGGACACCTTGTAAAGCTGCCAAAGAAAGAGGACCTCTCATCTTGCAACAACTGGAGGGAAATCATGTTGCTATCCACACCGGGCAAAGTACTGAGCAGAATCATCCTCGAGAGGCTGAAGACCGCTCTTGTCTAACTTTTAAAATAAATAAACAAATATGTCGGCCAAAGCGTAATCGAAAAAATTGAAAAAGGGAAAAAAGAAGAAAAAAAAATTAAAAAATCATAAACGAAAAGAACAACGGATTAAAAATTACTAACAAAAATAAAGTCTTTTGCAATCACATAATAACGTCCTTTGCACAAAAAAGGAAAAAAACAATTCTGACCTGGTCAAGATGACAGTCGAATAATACTAGTCAGTAAAATCCTTCTCTTCTACCCCAATAGTGTCCACTTATTTAAGAGGATAGGTAAGTTTCAAAAATATTTCGCTTTTATTAAAGCTTTGTCAGAGAATGAAACATGGAAAAAGTTATAGTGTTTATATTTTGGTGTTTTTTGATTATTTTCATTGGTTAAGTCAGACTTAGCGTGCATTTGACCAGACAAGCAGCGTTCGTGTTTATAATTTGTGTGTAAGTGTATCATAATTCTAGTTTTTCTATGTGGGACTACATAATGTATAAATGGATGTGTGCCTATATATATATATATATATATATATATATAGCCACGTCTATTGAACAGGTGAAGAGGCTCATCCCTTGTTTCCTGTTTTCCGGTTTTGTTTCCTGGTTTCCGGTTTTCTCTTTTCCAATCTTTTCAATCTTACGTAGCCCCCTGCGCATCAGTGGCGTTTTCGCCTTGCTTGGGGTGATATGATTAATATATATATATATATATATATATATATATATATATATAGTCATATAATTATGGATTAATTGCACATTGCCATACGGAAATTTCTATGTTTCGTGATAGATTCTTTTCATCGGGCAATGCTATAATATGTATTATATTCAGCACTGTTTATAATAAAATAAATGCCGGGGTACCCAAAATAATAAAACTTTGAGTCCTCTTCACCTGGGTTTATATATATATATATATATATATATATATATATATATATATGTGTGTGTGTGTGTGTGTGTGTGTGATAAAATATTCGCATAGGTATGTTATATTTATAGAATGTGCGCTTAAAATCTTGCCTGTATAAATATAAACAGCGTGATTGCAACATTCAACAGCGAATGGCGACACTCTGTTTCTACCTAGAACGTAATCTGATGGCCTGAAAATTGCAATAAAGACTGAAACTCAGTGTTGCCTTTTACTACAGACTTCGATCTCGACACGGCTTATATTTACACGCGAGCGCGCGAGCACACACACATGCGCAACTCACGGGCGTGTACGCGCTAAACAATACATTAGGTTTATACCTTTTTGTAACCCTGTGCCATGTTCCTGGTGTTGGAGTTTTCGAGTACTCTTGTATACTAGTGAGCCAGCCATGAGCTGACTCATTTTATAGTTCACCCATAAAAAGTTTAACCAATCAGAGGGCACAAAATATTCATTGCGACATGTATAAAAGGCGGCCATATTTTCCCGAGTATTGGCGATCTAATCCGATTCAGTAGAGTCTGACTCGTGAGTGTTAATCTTTGACGTTATTTCATTGAACAGATTACGTACTGCGCTGTATTCTATATTCATAAACTATGGTGGACATGGTCAACACTTGTGTCATGAACTTCAGTTAAAGAAATAATGAAAATGTATCAATTTTAGAAATAGAAAAACTGATTTTTCTATATACGCGATAAGGTTAAAAAATAAAATTATTCCAGTTGTTATATTTTTCAATTTGTGAATAATGTAATTGGATAGTATTTATGTATTTTGACACATTTAACATTTGATAAATTCATAACATACATTTCATAGATATCGCATAACATACAATTCATAGATATCGCATAACATACAATTCATAGATATTGCATAACATACATTTCATAGATATCGCATAACATACATTTCATAGATATCGCATAACATACATTTCATAGATATCGCATAACATACAATTCATAGATATCGCATAACATACATTTCATAGATATCGCATAACATACATTTCATAGATATCGCATAACATACAATTCATAGATATCGCATAACATACATTTCATAGATATCGCATAACATACATTTCATAGATATCGCATAACATACATTTCATAGATATCGCATAACATATAATTCATAGATATCGCATAACATACAATTCATAGATATCGTATAACATACATTTCATAGATATCGCATAACATACATTTCATAGATATCGCATAACATACATTTCATAGATATCGCATAACATACAACCCTACAAAAAAAATGCAAACTTGCAGAAACATTAGTTTCAATTTGCTAATCATGTAATTGTGCTTTGTGGTGCAGTGGATTTCGGCTAGGAACGAGAAATCTGGGAGCCGAGTTCGAATTCCAGTTGAATTCCTTGCATTCACTTACGCGCAAATACCCTTGGAAAAGGTATTAATCCATCTAACCCCTCCAGTTATGGGTTAAATAACAAGACAGATTGGGTTCTTTAGCCTTGGCTGGCAACCAGTCTACCGCAGAAAGCAATGGCAGCATACTGCGGGATAATCTTCTGTCCAGTCAGTCATGTCTCAAAAGAGACATGATCGCCCGAGCGTGTATTACGCATTGCACTTAACTGACACACACACACACACACACACACACACACACACACACACACACACACACACACACACACACACACACATATATATATATATATATAGTCATCCGCAGACAGATCTGTTTCGCTGTATCACAGCTCATCAGTACGATTAGACTCCGATTGCTTTTTGAATTAGAAATGTAGTAATACGATACAGGTATATTGATATGGGAAATGTAGTTTAAAAAATTTAAATGCCTACATTTTTAAATATTCTTCGAAAATTTCTGAAGTTCATTTAGTCAACAAAAAATGTAAATATTTTCCCAGTAATTTTGAAACAATTTAATTATTTATTATTAAATTTTAATATTTTATACTTCAGAAAATAAAATTAAAAAAAAAATAAAGCTGCTTTTTTCGCTGAATATTTCATGCAGGAAATCAACTGTCTGTAATTCGTGTGGTAATAATGTAACTTTATCCTCTTAAGTTAAATGTCTACATTTTTAAATATTTTTTGAAATTTTTTAAAATTCATTAAGTCAACAAAAAAAATAAATATTTTCCCCCGTAATTTTGAAACAAAAATAAACGCAATGTGGTTTAAAATGTCACACAAAACATCAACTTACGTTTACGCAAAACAAAAGAAAATAGATTTTTTTAATGGAATTTTTGAACAATTTTTAAATAATTTTTCATATAATTATTTTTTTTTATATCACTGAGTTTTAAAGTGAGGCGGCGACGATAAGCGCCCGGAAATCGCAACACGGTGCATTAATCATCCAATTAAAAATGTTCTGATTGCACGGGCAACGCCGGGCTATGATGCTAGTATTACTTAAAACATTATTTTTAGTGGATACCTGTGTTTGAAATTGACACACCTTTTTTTATTGTTATTAGGTTTTCTTGTGTGCGCAAGGCCGATAGACGTAGTGTTTCAAATAAAAACAGGGGAACTACTACCTACTAAAAATAAAGTTGGCAATAATACATATATATATATATATATATATATATATATATATATATGGAAAAATTATATATCTTGGGATTATGATTTTTTATAAAATAATTGATTTCCTGTATTCCTGATTCGATGAATTTATAAGATAATGAAGAGGGGTTTAATTCAAAATATTTTTTAAAATATCATCCCCAACACGAAATTTCCAAAATCGTACATAAGTATAATAGTACTACGACTTTCTGGAGCATTCTAGAACTTTCTAGAACACGTTGTTGTGATTTTTAAGTTTGTATGTTATGCTATAGCTATAAACTATTAAATGTGTTAAAAAATACATGTCCTATCCAATTATATGATTCAGTCAGTTACGAGCCAAAAGAATTTTTTAGATGTACCTGTAATGTAAAATTAACATCATATACAGATCGATATAACTGATATTGGCAACAACAAAAGAGGATATTAAATATTTTTTACACATTTTAAAATTTTATTCCTTGAGTTAAAAACGTATTTAATTTAATATGGTTTTGTCTTTTGTGTGATAGTAATTCCGCGTATTTGTTAGTTTTTGTTTTGAATGATTTCAGTATTATATTTTATTATTTATTAATATTTGTCTATACTTCTGAGATGAGGTAGTATTTACATTATTTACATTGCTCGTGGTGCTGTCCTCATTTTTATTGCCTAAATAATGACGTTTTGGCCGTTTTACGCTCCGGCCTTTTCTATTTGTCTATACTTCTGAGTTGAGGTAGTATTTACAGTATTTACATTATTCGGACTATTGTCCTCGTCTTTGTTGCCATTTGTACGACGTTCAATAATAGATCATTCTATTTGTCTATATTTCTGAGATGAGGTAGTATTTACAGTATTTACATTATTCGGACTATTGTCCTCATCTTTGTTGCCATTTGTACAATGTTTAATAATAGATCATTCTATTTGTCTATATTTCTGAGATGAGGTAGTATTTACAATATTTACATTATTCGGACTATTGTCCTCATCTTTGTTGCCATTTGTACGACGTTTTGGCCGTTTTACGCTCCGGTCTTTTCTATTTGTCTATACTTTTGAGATGACGTAGTATTTACATTATTTCTATTGCTCGGGGTGTTGTTCTCATCTTTATTGCCTTGTTTACGACGTTTCGGCTGTTGTACGCTCTGGCCTTCTTCAGGTGCTAGGAATTTTAAACTGAACCCCTTATTTCTATTACTGGCGTATGTAATTCTTGAGGATATATCCTTGAGAACATTTCCACTGGGCCGTGTGTCTTCAAGGACACACAGCCCAGTGGATATAAGTGTTGGTTAATTTCAGTGACTTGACCGAAAGAGTTGTGAGTTCATTATCTTGCTACAAATGGTGAACAAATAACTTAGAGTTAAAGTGAGATAACTACATCGCATCTGGAAGTGGTATGACACATGGAACGAGAATGATATATCCCAGTGATCGAAATAACGGGTTTGGTTCGAAATTTTTAGCACTTGAAGTAGGCCGAGGCGTACAACGGCCGCAACGTCGTAAAAATGGCAATAAAGATGAGAACAACAGTCCGAACAATGTAAATAATGTTATTAATATTTATCTTATGTGATAGACGTATTTTGTTTGTGATGTGATGATGTATGTTTCATGCTTAAAAATCTAAACTTATTTATAAATGGAACTTTGTCTGTGTGTGTGTGTGTGTGTGTGTGTGTGTGTGTGTGTGTGTGTGTGTGTGTGTGTGTTACCTATAGACTCCGACACGGCTGAACAGATTTTATTGAAAATTTACAATGTCGTTTTATAAGCGTCTGCGAGTGTTCTTAGCTAGGTTTTGTGTTGAGTTACCCCCGATAAATATCGACAAACGATAATCGAAAAAATCGGGTTATAGAAGGAGTGGTCCGATTTTAATCAAATTTGATACTCATAGACAAAGACATAAGAAACGATATTCAGAAGTTTCAAGGTTGCAGTTCTTACAATAGTGCAGAAAATCGATAATATATATATATATATATATATAAAAGGCAAGATGTTTGGGTGTGTTTCTGTTTATCTGCCTGTATGTCTGTATTTTTTCAGTCCTTTTATTTTAGTTTTTACTTCGGGTTTGGCTCTAAGTAGATATAATTGTAGTTCTTAGTCTCAGCCATGATGCCATTTACTCAGAGGACTTATTTAGCCTTCAAAATTCAGTTTACGACGAAAAAAACTTATTTGATATCGAACCAGGAAATGAAAAATTGACTTACATTCATTCATTTTTCTTTCAGTCTACGGTTTCGCTTTAACTAGAAACAACTATTGCTTTGTAGCCTTTCGTGCCAACGTCCAAAGAGTCTGAGCTGCAGGACTATGGATTAGTTTTAAAGCTTTCAATACACCCGAGCAACGCCGGGTGATACTGCTAGTAGATATTAAATGAGTCTGTTGGCTAATATTTTAGAAATGAAAGCATCAAGTACACGGGAAACAAGTGAATAATTTTTCGTGGTTCCGTGAAAAGAAAAAAAAACAATCTTTGTTTATCATTTATACTTCAGTGGGTTTTTATGCCTGTTTTAACTTGTTTGATTCTTTGTGTCATTGTTTCAGAGGAACTGTTTCTGTAAACACCGGTCTCTTTCAGCAACAAGTTGCTACAAATCAATAAAAAGACAAAAACAAATTTTTGCAAATCTCGAAATGTAGCTGCTTCCGTTTATTGTTTTAAGTCAAATCCGTCCGGTTAAGGCCATATCACGTTGAATACACCGGTTCTCGCTCGATCACCGAAGGTAAGCAACGTTGAGCCTGGTCAGTACTTAGATGGGTGACCGCTTGGGAATACCAGGTGCTGTAAGCGTTTAGTGACAGATATGCGTTGTGGTGCAGTGAATATCGACTCGGAAAGAGAAATCGGTGAGCCGAGTTCGAATTCCAGTTGAATACCCTGCATTCACTTAAGCACTAGTATCCTTGGGAAAGGTATTAATCCGACCCTTCCCTCCAGTTATGGGTTAAATAACAAGGGTAGGACTTGGGGACCCTGCCCTTAAAAAACAAATCCCAATGAATCTTGATACTCGAAAAGAAAATAGTATTACTAGACACAAAACTCATATAAAAACAACAATAAATTGTTGAAAGATAAAGGTATTACCAGCAATAAATAAATAAAAAATTTAGTTGGCAATAAATGACCCGCCGAGGTTGATATGCCATGAAACAAGTCAACCAACAACCCGTCCACTCATCAGTCATTTAAACAGCATTAAGAAAAACAAATCAGATTTGCTATCCTTTCTTGTGGGATATTCGACTAGGCTACAACGAAAACACGAGGTGGATATTTTTGTATACTTTTTAGAGTTGCTTTAGGCTAATATCGAAGGATGTGTGGATAGCGTAACGGTAAAAAGGAAGCAGTAAGTCGAGTTCAAATCCCCACCTAGTCTGTATTTTTCCCTAAACCGCTTGGGAAAGGCATCATTTTTTATTTCCTCCTATCTTCGAGTTTAAAAGCAAGATAGACTAGAGTCTCTAACCTTGATTGTCAATCAATCTAGGAGATGTAAATCTCTGAATTCAAGCGAGAAACCGCGCCGGAAACTTTTCCAAGAATCCATGCCAAATCACAGATAATAAAATGAATTTGCATTTGAGAATTTGCATTTCCAGAAAGACTGAATGTTCGTGGATAATCAAGAAAACGAATCTGTTGAAAGCCATGATCGTCTACACCTTGAAGGGACATGACATGATATTTAATAAAATATCCAACGTAGTCCAGACTGATTTAATAAAATTCATGTAAACAGATTAATTTGGCTATTAGAATTTGTTATGGTGAAACACACCTATTCCTCAGAAAATGGACACTCACTCTCTCTCCTATTTTAATAAGAATTAACAGGAAGTTATCTCGAGAAGTTCTTGGGAAGTTCCTACGAGTTCTTAGAAGTTCTAGAGAGTTATTTAGAGTTCTATTGGAGATAAGTAGAACTACTAGGCAGTTGATATTAGTCGGTAGTTATCCGAATACTAAGGAGTCAGCTTACACTGGAAGATTACCAAGTTCCTAAAATTTTGGATGCATTAAGTCGATTAGCAACCGACATAACACGATTATAACTTTCAGTGTTAAAACTACTTCATAACAGAATTATTTAATAAAATTTTGAGCCCAATATTCCCGATTTTGTAAGTCGGACCTATGTCTTCCATTTTGATTCTAGTATCTATGTCAGCAGACGACCACTACGGCAACAAACGGGTGGACGGATGTGCGTTGTGGTACAGTGGATATCGGCTCGGAACGAGAAACCGGGGAGCCAAGTTCGAATTCCAGCTGAATCCATTGCATTCACTTACGCACAAATAGCCTTGGGAAAGGTATTAATCCGTCTCTTCCCTCCACTTATGGGTTATATAGCAGGACAGATTGGGTTCTGTAGCCTTGGTCGGCAACCAGTCTACCGCAGAAAGCAATGGCAATCTACTGCGGGATAATCTTCTGCCCAGTCAGTCATGTCTCGTTCGAGACATGATCGCCCAAGCGTGTTTCACGTATGGCACTTAACTGACTGACTGATCTATGTCAGCCATTTTTATTCTAGTATGAACCGGATATATATCTTCCAATTTTATTCTAGGACAAACCGATTCTATGTCTGCCTTTTTGTTTCTCGTTTAAATCATTCAATATGCTTAAGTTCTTGAAAATTTACTGTGAACAGTGACCTGTAAGATTTATTATATTCGACATTAAATCATACAGTAGGTTTTGATGCATCGCTTAAACAACGTAGCACAAAGTGAATATATGTACAACCTTGTACTTGCAGAAGTGCATTACTTGTGGATTCTGCACACCTTTGATCAATATTTTATTTCTAAATGTAGCTTCTCTTTTTTTTTAAAAAGTTATCTTCGTTAAACCAATTTTTCCTTTTCACTAAACACAATGCGACTCCGCTCTTTGTCATTCGCAAGGCTAAGTCATTTTTAATGAATGTCATCTTGTAACAGTGTTGACTCAGTCTAACAATTACTCCAACATGACTATACATTCAAGCTTCTGTGTTAATATGCATGTGCCTATGTTTGTGTATATATATATATATATGTGTGTGTGTGTGTGTGTGTGTGTGTGTGAATGTACGCATTAGTATGTTTATGCTTTTCCTTGTCTGTAGACAATGGGTGGGGTACATTTATTTATTTTTCCGAGAGAATTTTCTCGTCTACTAGTTTATTGACACCGCTTATTAATGTCTCATTTTCTGAACCATTTAATATACGAAGCCTTTTATTAAGACCACGCCATAGTGAGAAAAGGTTTCGACACCCACCCGATTATCAGGAGTTTCCTCCAGTTGATAAATGTATATATCCTAAATTGCCTAATACAATCACCCGACTACATAGAAATTTGAAAACTGTAGTTTAATTATTATTCGAATGAATTAAAATGGAAGATTATTGTGAATAGACAACATATAATAATTTGTATAGACTCCATATGTGAACACACACAAATACACACACTCCACAATGTGTATATAATAATTAAATTACATATATTTCTGTAGGCATAACTAAGTAGATACCAATATTTAAAATCGAGCTCTTTACTTTGAGTTACTTACAAGCACCAAATTCAAGTGTAGATTTCTCAATCTATCTATATGACTCTGTTCATATCTATCTATCTATCTATCTATCTATCTATCTATCTATCTATTTCAGTCTGTTCATATCTATCTATCTATCTATCTATCTATCTATCTATCTATCTATTTCTATCTGTTCTATTCTATCTATCTATCTATCTATCTATCTATCTATCTATCTATCTATCTATCTATCTATCTATTTCAGTCTGTTCTTTTCAATCTATCTATCTATCTATCTATCTATCTATCTATCTATCTATCTATCTATCTATCTCAGTCTGCTTTATCTATCTATCTATCTATCTATCTATCTATCTATCTATCTATCTATCTATCCCAACCTGTTTATATTTTTTTACTAGAAATGTTAGAGAAACGAAATAAGATACAGTTTAGCGAATAAAAAGTTCAGAATGTTAAAAAAAGAAGTAAACATCGCGATTTCAATTTCTGTTTAAAATATAGGAATAAAAAAATATTCAAGTTCATCGCTAGCGCGTTGTAATGTCAGGAATATAATTTTTTTAAAAAATTCTTCATTTCATTATTTTATTTAAATTTCAAATTTATTTCTTATATCCATTTTTTCCTAAGAAAAAAAAACCCTAAGGATCTGTAGGTGAAATCGTGATAGCGGTAAGATTAAAGGTTTTTAGTTACTTTATTGTAAACGTACACACACACACACACACACACACACACACACACACACACACACACACACACACACATATATATATATATATATATATATAAAGTTTCAAATATTTAAAAGTGCACACGGGCTTTATAGACGCCCTATATATATATATATATATATATATATATATATACTACTGGCAATAATTATTAAGCAACCTCAGTGTTTAAAAAAAATTATGTATTTTATACTATTTTGGGGGGTTTATTGCCAAGTGAATAATTGTAAATAAAAATAGCATGGTTCTTTTATTAATATTGTACGATAACATGTGCATCAAATAAACTTATGAATATTTAATAATTACCTATATTGCAGTTTCATCAATGAAAGAATGAAGAAAATTTAGGGTGATTCGGACGAGTTCATCTTTACTTCTATACCTTGTAGACGTTTACAAAGTTATAATAACAAAAGAATTATTCTATTTTCATTTAGAATTATGCACTTAAAAATAGTATGAAACGTCATTTCTTTTAAAAAACTGACGTAGCCAAATAATTATGCCCGGTAGTATATATATATATATATATATATATATATATATATATATATATATATATATGTAGAGCTATCTATCGCCCGGTTCACACTTCACCCATGTCTATTGAACAGGTTAAGAGGCTCATCCCTTGTTCCCTGTTTAGGATATGGTTTCCGGCTTTCTCTTTTCACTATTACGTAGCCCCCTGCACATCAGTGGCGTTACCGCCTTGCTCGGGTTGATACGATTATATATATATATATATATGTATATATATATATCAGCATGCAGTGTGGATATAGAAGAATCTAAAGGAGTATCCGGTACATACAGTGGTAGGATAACTCTCTAAGAGAGCTCTAAATATATATGTATACATATAGAGCAAATATAAGCAAAATTAAGGCGGACACCATGAAATAACATGTCTGCCTTAATTTTTCTTTAGCTATTGGGCATGTATAATGATATATGCGCAAAAATCTGCCTTCTTCTACCGAACGTTCGTGGCCCAGAGGTAGAATCGCCGACTGACGCAAATTCGGTCGGGTTTCAATCCTGGGTTAATAGGCAATCAGAGTTTAGCCGTACTGATGAGCTGTGATACAGCGAAACAGATCTGTCTGCGGATGGCTATAGTATATATATATATATATATATATTTACTTAACTGATAATGATACAAACTGCTTCTTAAAACACAGTTTTCTTTTCTTGCGCCTACTCACCCGCTCGATGATGTCTTGTTGGTGTTAATAGCTTGAAATGACGCAACACGATCTTGTGTTGGATTGTGTGTGGAGACCAGGTTCTCCACACACAACAACATTTGTGAAAGAATATTAGTGGCCTTTCAATTCAAAAATTGAAATTGAAAGCTGTATATACATGTATGTACATATACGTGTGTGCGTTATGTATGTGTGTATGTGTGAATATGTATGTGTATGTATATGCATGTGTGTCTATGTATGCGTTTGCGTGCATGAGAATGTGCGTATATGTATGTGTGTATGTATGTGTTTATGGTGCGTGAGTTTGCTTTATGTATGTGTGTGCCTGTGTATGCGTGTGCATGTGCAACTATGTATGTATGTATATGTTGTTTGTATGTGTATGTATTTATATGTGTATGTGTGTTTGTCTATGTGTATAAGTGTATGTGCATGTGTTTGTGTCTGTGTGCATCTGTATGTGTTAGTATGTTCGCAGGTATGCATAACTGCACGTGTGTATGTTTATCTATGTGAGTGAGTTTATGGTATGTGTGTATGTGTGTGTTTGCGTGTGTTTATGTGTATTTATATGTGTGTACGTGTGCATGTGTGCGTTATGTATGTGTAAATATGTAGGTGTATGTATGCGTGTATGTATGCCTTTGTGTGCATGAGAATGTGCGTATATGTATGTGCGTATTTATGTGTGCGTGTATGTATTTGTGGTGTGTATGTTTGCTTTATGTATGTGTGTATGTATGTGTGTATGTATGTATATATTAGCGTGTGTATGTATGCGTGTGTGTAAGAAATTGTCTCATGTTTTTATTTTGTTTTTGAGTCTACGTTCGGCCGATTCTATTTTTTGCGTACATTGTCTATTTTTTTTTTTCTAATCCGTTGTGAAATAAGCGAAACACAAAGTCAGAAGACTAATGCCAAAAGCGCGCGAATTCTAACAAGAAAACTATGAGGAACATTCAGGAAATGCCTGCGCATGCGTGACTACATGTGTTAGTTAACGTGTGTGCTTGTGTGTGAGTCTGAATTCCTTCTTGTTGACATAACAAAACAAAAAAACAAAAACAAAAAAAGGACGCTCATATCTCTAGATATGCAAACACATTTAAAGCAATCGCCTCAGTGATTCTGAAAAAAAATATATGAGTAACTGGAATATTGTTGGTTGTTTAGTTCTTTTACAGAAGAGCGAGAAGAATGGTAACTGATTCAATGGAGAAAACTTTAGAAAATGGATCAAAATATAAAATTGATATCCTCGGTTTTAACTCGATGTTTACTAATTTTAGCTGAATATGAGTAAATATCAAAGTTAAATGATGTATAAATCAGTTAAAGGCAGATCTATGGAAAGTGACACCAATTACAAGTACTAAAATTGTGTCTTTATTTAAACTATTGTTATCCTTCTTCTTCTTCTATGTGCCCTGTCCCTTCAGGACGTAGGCGATCATGGATCTCCACGTCTCCCTATCCCTTGTGGCTCTTAGTATGTTTGCTCCTGTTGCTCCTGGCAATCCCCGTTCCGTCATCCACCTGATCAGGCCCTGCAAATATGTTATCCGCTGCCTTCCTCTGTCTCTCCTTCCTTCTATCTGACCAGTCAGTATCAGGTTCTCCAGGCTCTCCTTCCTCATTGCATGTCCCAGGAACTTCAGTTGTCTCTTCCTGATGCTCAGCATCAATTTCCTTTTTGTTGCCATTCTTTCTAACACTTCGTCGTTGCTTGTATGCTCAGTCCACGATATCCGTAGCATCCTTCTGTAGAACCACATTTCGGCCGCTTCCAGTTTTGTCCTCATTTTCGATGATATTGTCCAGCATTCACAGCCGTACTGAAGAACTGACATCACGTAGCAGTCTATCCTTACTGTGTTTTATTGAATCTCCTAATGCAGGAGTCAAACTGTCCGAGTAGGGGAAAGCGTGTCGGGTCAAAGCACCCAGACTCGGAATCTGAGGAAGAAACAAGAGAAAAATCCTGATACGGTCGAATCAGAGAACCAAGATGTCTAAACATTTGAAGGATTTCTTTATATATGAATAAAATAAATAATGAGGGGGTGATATGGTTACAAAAAAAAAAACACATCCTATCAACCCTCTTGCTTTTAACCATCACAATAACAAGCATAATAGGATAGAGGGAACAAAGGATTATCTATCGGAGAATAAAAATTGCATGATAATAGCAAGAAGCACAGTCTGATCTACAAATTAGAGGTGTCAAAATCAAACACAAACGGAGAAAATTAATTTTCTGCTAAGTGTTTTTAACAGATGCTGGAAAATATGACACCGAAATCCAAAGACACATTGTAATAGCAAAAAACGACTGCGAAACATTTCAGAAAATATTAAGAAACAGGAAAAACTCACGAGAAGCAATGAAAGAAGCTAAAATAAAATAAAATAAAATAAAATAAAATAAAATAAAATAAAATAAAATAAAAGGCTTACGGCCATATCACGTTGAATACATCGGTTCTCGCTCGATCACCGAAGTTAAGCAACCTTGAGCCTGGTCAGTTCTTAGATGGGTGACCGCTTGGGAAAATACCAGGTGCTGTAAGCGTTTAGTGACGGATGTGCGTTGTGGTGCAGTGGATATCGGCTCGGAAAGAGAAATCGATGAGCAGAGTTCGAATTCCAGTTGAATACCCTGCATTCACTTAAGCACTGGTAACCTTGGGAAAGGTATTAATCCGCCCCTTCCCTCAAGAAATGTGTTAAATAACAAGGTAGGACTTGGGGTCTCTGCCCTTAAAAGCAAATACCAATGAATGTTGATACTCGAAAAGAAAAAAGTATTAATAGACACCTCCTAACACACTAACTCACACCCACTCTCTCCCTATGTACATCCTAAGTCGTCTATCACCCTCCTTCTGACATTTCCTCTGCCCAATCGCTCTATGTAACGCTCTGCGCTATAGTGGCAGTGGAATACCTTGCTTGGGGTGACACGATTAAAAAAAGCAAAAACAAAACATATAAAAACAACAATTTATTGTTAAAAGAAGTATTACAAGCAATAACTAAATAAAAATTTAGTTGTCCCGACGAGGTTGATATGCCATAAAAACAAAAACAACCAACAACAGATAATATAAAAGCTCTTGTGAATACCGGGCAATATTTCAGAAAATAGATTTGAGGCAACAGAAATGTGGATCTGTTTAAGAATGATGGAAATATTGCGGACACAACAAGTGAGTAATGAGGAAGTTTTAAGAAAATGGAACTAAAACGGACACATATAGTTAGAATGAGAAAGCTACAAGCCTCAGAGAAGTGATTCCAGAAAAAGCTGAGAATATCACAGATAGAACATATAGGCAACTAGAAAGCCTTAAGGACATTAGATAAAAAAAAAATCCTTATACTTAGAATGTGAAAAAGACAAGAACCAGAGAAGTGATTCTAGAAAAGTCTGAGAATATCACGGATAAAACATATGCAACTAAAAGGTTTGCAGGAAAATGGATACAAAAAGAACCGTTATACTTACAATAAGAAAGAGGCAAAATTCACGGATGTGGTTCTAGAAAGGACTGAGAATATCACGGACAGGACATATAAGCAACGAGGAAGTTTTAATGACAATGGAAACAAAAAGAACAATTATACTTACAATGAGAACGAGCCAAGAATAAGAGATGTGGTTTTACAAAGGAATGAGGATACCACGGACTGAACATTTGAAAACACATTTGGATGTTCTCAGGAAAATGGAAACAAATATATTTCTTGTATTTGCAAGAAAGATCTTCCTCTTCATATTCTTTTGTTCTTCATTTTCTTTCTTTTTTTTTATAATCGTATTGCCTCGAGCAAGGCGGTAACGCCACTGATGTGCAGGGGGCTACATAAGAGTAAAAAGATTAGATAGAGAGTGAAGAGAAAGACGAACCAGTTAGAAAGGAGCAAGAGAAGGATGGAAATACAGGTGTGATGACAGTTGCAAAGGTGTAGAGAAAGGAAAGGACATACGGGGTAGTGTAGAATGAACTAGAGTCAAGTGGTCAAGAGATGAGTATTGACATTGAATTTCTTACGGTTTTATAACCGCTTGTAGTTAATTGCATGTGGTTTTTATATGAAACAAATTTAGCCGTCTCTTGTCGATCGTATGGGAACTTTTGTTTATGTTTTTTTTAATCGTATCACCCCGAGCAAGGACGTAACGCCACTGATGTGCAGGGGGCTACATAAGAGCAAAAAGATTAGGGGGCTACATAAGAATAAAAAGATTAGATAGGAGGAGAGTGAAGAGGAAGATGAACCAGTTAGAAAGGAGCAAGAGAAGCATGGAAATACAGGTGTGATGACAGTTGCAAAGGTGTAGAGAAAGGAAAGGACATACGGGGTAGTGTAGAAAGAACTAGAGTCAAGTGGTCAAGAGATGAGTATTGACATTGAATTTCTTACGGTTTCATAACGGCTTGTAGTTAATTGCATGTGGTTCTTATATTAAACAAATGTAGCCATCTCTTGTCGATCGTATAAGAACTTCTGTTTATGTATGCGTGGAGCACTCCTCTGCATGAATACGTAGCGACTCATAAGTGTGCATCTGCCCTCGACGAAGTTGTGCGTGTGTTATGTATGTATACACTACCAGCCATAATTATTAGGCCACCGCTGTGTTTAAAAAAATTATGTATTTCATATTATTTTTTAGTATTTATTGCCAAGTGAATAATTGTAAATGAAAATAGAAGTGTTCTTTTGTTAATACTGTACAATATAATGAGCATCAAATGATTTTATAAATATTTAATAATTACCTATTTTGAAGTTTCATCAATGAAAGAATGAAGAAAATTTAGGGTGATTCGGATGAGTTCATCTTTGCTTCCTTGTCTTGTAAAATTTTGCAAAGTAATAATAACAAAAGAACCATTCTATTTTCATTTAGAATTATCCACTTGGCAATAAATACTAAAAATAGTATGAAATAAATCATTTTATAAAAAAAATCTGGGGTGTCCTGATAATTATGGCTGGTAGTGTGTCTGTATATATATACATAGCAAATCTACAGGGTGCGATGGATAAATTGTCTCTATTTGCCTTGCAAAATTTTGCAAAGTAATAATAAAAAAAAAGAATCATTCTATTTTCATTTAGAATTATCCACTTGAAAATAAATACTAAAAAATAATCTGAAATATGTCATTTATTAAAAAAAAAAAACTTGGATGGCTTCGTAATTATAGCCGGTAGTGTATGTATTCGTTCGTATGTGTGTTGACGGATATATCCAAGTGCGCGTCTATTTCTCTCTCCCCTGTGTTCATGCTCAGTTTGGTCGGATGTAGGCGTTGTTCGGAATGCCATTTTCTTTGTTCTGTGTTCCGACGAGCGAAAATATTCATTGGATTCCTGTGAATCACCACCGATCAAGTTTGGCACATTTAGGGCAAAAACATGAAACGAGATAGATAGACAGAGAGAGAGAGAGAGAGAGACTGATGCAATATACGTTAAGTAATATACGAGATATAATATACGTTTCTTATGAGAGACAGAGAGAAAGCGAGAGAGAGAGGAAGAGAGGGAGAGAGGGAGAGAGAGAGAAACTGATGTAATATACGTTAAGTAATATTATACGAGATATAAGATACGTTTCTTATGAGTGAGAGAGAGAGCGAGAGAGAGAGAGAGAGAGAGAAAAAAACTGATGTAATATACGATAATACTATACGAGATGTAATATACGTTTATTATGATATATATATATATATATATATATATATATATAGAGAGAGAGAGAGAGAGAGGTGGTCACAGGCGTATCAAAGGCAGGAGTATTCGGCATTTCACTTGGTCGAAGGAAATTCTTCTAAATGTTTCCCGGTTTCACATTCAGTCCGGAAGGAATTCGTTATGATTGAGGGCGTGGTGCATAACGTCACAGAATGAAAAGAAAGGAAATTCCCAAAAGAAAGGAAAACCCTGAACATATAAAAGTCTCCCCCGCAAAAGGATAGGAGGCTTCACCCAGAAAAATGAAAGACCTCTGCTAAAGACAGGGGAAACCCTCATGAAAGAAAATGATACTTCACAAAAAGAAAAGAACACGCAACAAAGAAAGGAAGACCCCAAATCAAGTGACACTCAAAAGGAAAAAGGCGTCAAAAAAAAAAAAAAAAAAAAAAAAAAATCGGCGGACCTGAAACAGATTACCACCACGTTTAATTTCGTTGTTTTTCATTTTTAAAAAAAAATTTTTTTTAAATTTTTTTTCAACACAGTCCTATCAATGAACCCCTTAGCTTTACGATCGAAAAAAAAATTGAAAAATTTCAATATTTAAACATTTTCGGTGGTGGGGTGGGAATTAGTTTCTCATACAACGTTATAGTAAATCAAGCCTCCATTTTGAATCCAGTCGCGTGTACGACATTAACCGTCACCTAAATTTGTTCATTATCGAAGTTTTGGGACTTTTTTCAGTGCAATATTATCTTTTACACCTTAAACTTTACGAATGACAAAAAAAAAAATTGCCAAAATTTCAATATTTAAACAAGTTTAGGGGTGGGGTCAGTTTCTCATACAACCTTATAGTGGTTGAAAATGGAGGATCGATTTACTTTAATGTTGTATGAGAAACTGACCCCCCCATAACCACAAAGTTGTTTAAATATTGTAATTTTTCAAAATCTTTTTTAATAATCGGAAAATTTAAGTAACGATCGATAGAACTACGCGGAAAAAAGTAAAAAAAAAAAAATGAAAAACAACGAAATTAAACGTGGTGGTATTCTGCTTCAGATCTGCCAAAAATGATATCCCCAAAGATAGGTAAACTCTTAAAAAGATAAAGGGATCCACTAAAAAAAATAAAAGGCCACATTCAAACTAAAGTAAATCCCCAAAAGAAAGCAAGTCTTAAAAATTATCCACTAAAACATAAAGACACCGGCAATTGAGTATTGCTGCCATATCTGGCCTGGTGCTCCTGCTATCCATCTAGGAGACCTTGACAAAATCCAACGGAGAATCTATAATGTGATCAATCCTGACTTAGCATCCGCCTCTGCATTGAATACTGCTGTTATATCTGGTCGGGTGCTCCTGCTATTCACCTAGGGGTCCTTGACAAAATCCAACGGAGAATCTGTAATGTGATCAATCCTGACTTAGCATCCGCCTCTGCATTGAATACTGCTGTCATATCTGGTCAGGTGCTCCTGCTATCCACCTAGGGGTCCTTGACAAAATCCAACGGAGAATCTGTAATGTGATCAATCCTGACTTAGCATCAGCCTGTGCATTGAATACTGCTGTCATATCTGGTCAGGTGCTCCTGCTATCCACCTAGGGGTCCTTGACAAAATCCAACGGAGAATCTATAATGTGATCAATCCTGACTTAGCATCCGCCCGTGCATTGAATACTGCTGTCATATCTGGTCAGGTGCTCCTGCTATCCACCTAGGTGTCCTTGACAAAATCCAACGGAGAATCTGTAATGTGATCAATCCTGACTTAGCATCCGCCTCTGCATTGAATACTGCTGTCATATCTGGTCGGGTGCTCCTGCTATCCACCTAGGTGTCCTTGACAAAATCCAACGGAGAATCTGTAATGTGATCAATCCTGACTTAGCATCCGCCTCTGCATTGAATACTGCTGTCATATCTGGTCGGGTGCTCCTGCTATCCACCTAGGGGTCCTTGACAAAATCCAACGGAGAATCTGTAATGTGATCGATCCCGACTTGGCAGCTACGATACAGTCGCTCTCTCACCGATGCAGTGTGGCTTCCCTCTGTCTCTTCTACAAATACTTCTACGGCTTTTGCTCCGATGAACTTAGCTCACTGGTACCTCCTATATACGAATTTCCTCAAGCCTCAAGATTAGCAACTAGGTCCCACCCTTTTACTGTGAAACCAATAAATTGTAAACGCAAATTCTACTCCAGCAGCTTCTTTTCTCGCACTTCCAGCCTGTGGAATACTCTTATGCGTACTTGCTTTCCTGACAGTTACAATCTCCAAGAATTTAAATGTAAAGTGATAGTCATATCCTGTCTCACTAACTTACATCCTCTCTCTCATGCTTTTCTACATCCACCCCACTCTCATCAGTACTCTCTTCCCTCTCCTACTCTCTTCCTGACACTCCCTGCAAACTCTCACTCCTCATAACATTTCTCCTCGTCCACCCCATTCTCATCAGTAATCTCTTCACTCTCCTACTCTCTTCCTGACACCCCCTGCAACTTCTCACTCCTCAACATTTCTCCTATGTAACCCCCTGCACAACAGTGGCAGTAAAATGCCCTACTTGGGGTGACACGATTATAAAAAAAAAATTCTATACTATTACAATGTGGATATAAAGTGGGGGATCTATTATACATTATAATCACCATATAAATTGATCCCTCATTTTATGGCTACATTCATCCTCTCACGCTCCCTTTTCCGTCCACTCTATTCTCGTCAGTATTCTCATCCATCTCTTACCCACTTCCTGATACCCCCTACATAACCTGTCACTCTTTCTCATAACTTTCCTCCTATGTAGCCCCCTGCAAAACAGTGGCAGTAAAATACCTTGCTTGGGGCGACACGATTATAAAAAAAAAAGGTCCTCCTAAAAGAAGGGTCAGCCAGTCAGTTAACTGCCATATGTCTCTTCGAGACATTACTGACGAGGCAGATAAGTTTCCCTTAGTCAGTCAGTTAAGTGCCATACGTGAAACATGCTTGGGCGATCATGTCTCGAAAGAGACATGACTGATTGGGCAGAAGATTATCCCGCAGTAGGTTGCCATTGCTTTCTGCGGTAGACTGGTTACCGGCCAAGGCTATAGAACCCAATCTGTCCTGTTATTTAACCCATAACTGGAGGGAAGAGACGGATTAATACCTTTCCCAAGGGTATTTGCGCGTAAGTGAATGCAATGAATTCAACTGGAATTGGAACTCGGCTCCCCGAATTCTCGTTCCGAGCCGATATCCACTGGACCACAACGCACATCCCTTAGTAGGTTGCCATTACTTTCTGCGGCAGACTGATTGCCAACCAAAGCTATAGAACCCAACCTGTCCTGCTATTTAACCCATAGCTAGAAGGAGAAGTGATAGATTCCTACCCTTTCTAGGGGTATGTGCGCGTAAGTGGATAAAACGAATTCAACTGGAATTCGAACTCTGCTCTCTGGGTTCTCTCCGAATCGATATCCATTACACAAAAACGCAAAAAATTTACACCCGCAAAAAAAAAAAGGTTCCCCTAAAAGGAAAAGGATCCCCCAAATAAAAAAGAGGCCACATAAAAAGAAAACAAAAACAAAAAAAAAAAAACGCAAACAAAAGAAAATATGAAAAAAGAGAAAGACTGATTTGAATAGTGCAAATTTTTTTTTCTTCTTTTTCTAATCCTTGATATTCCTGGTCTAGCCATTTTTTCTTTCTTTCTTTTTTTTTTTTCTTTCTTTCTTTTTTTCTTTCATTCTTTCTTTCTTTCTTTCTTTCTTTCTTTTTCTCACTCCGATATTTTTCCTAATTTTTTTTTTTAATCCCGATATTCCTGTCCAGCCTATTCTTTCTTTCTCTTTCTTTCTTTCTTTCTTTCTTTCTTTCTTTCTTTTCCGATATTTCTTCCCAGACTTTTTTTTTTTTTAATCCCGGATATTCCTGTCCAGCCTATTCTTTTTCTTTTTCTTTCTTTTCTTTTCTTTCTTTCTTTCATTCTTTCTTTCTTTCTTTCTTTCTTTCTTTCTTCTTTCTTTCAATTGATATTTCTTCCTGTATATTTTTTTAATCTGATATTCCTGTCCAGCTCATTCTTTTCTTTTCTTTTCTTTCTTTCTTTCTTTCTTTCTTTCTTTCTTTCTTTCTTTCTTTCTTTCTTTCTTTCTTTTTCTTTCACTCCGATATTTCTTCCCAGAATTTTTTTCTTTTTTTGACCCCAATATTCCTGTCCAGTCATTTTTTTTTTTTTTTCTTTCTTTTCTTTCTTTCTTTCTTTCTTTCTTTCTTTCTTTCCTTTCTTCTTTCACCCGATATTTCTTCGCAAGAATTTTTTTCTTTTTTAATCTCAATATTCCTGTCCAGCTCATTCTTTCTTTTCTTTCTTTCTTTCTTTCTTTTTTCTTTCTTTCTTTCACTCCCATATTTCTTCCCAGACTTTTTTTTTTAATTGATATTCCTGTCCAGCCTATTCTTTCTTTCTTTCTTTCTTTCTTTCTTTCTTTCTTTCTTTCTTTCTTTCTATCTTATTTATTTCTTCCTGAATTTTTTCTTTTCTTAATCTCAATATTCCTGCCCAGCCTATTCTTTTCTTTTCTTTTCTTTTCTTTTTTCTTTCTTTCTTTCTTTCTTTTTTCTTTCTTTCTACCTGATATTTCTTCCCAGACTTTTTCTTTTTAATTCTATATTTTATTCAGCTTATTCTTTTCTTTTCTTTTTCTTTCTTTCTTTCTTTCTTTTCTTTTTCTTTCACCTGATATTTTTCCCAGACTTTTTTTTTTTAATCCCGATATTCCTGTCCAGCCTATTCTTTTCTTTCTTTCTTTCTTTCTTTCTTTCTTTCTTTCTTTCTTTCTTTCTTTTTTTCGCTCCTTGATATTTCTTCCCAGACTTTTAATCCCGATATTCCTGTCCAGCCTATTCTTCTTTTTCTTTTCTTTTTCTTTTCTTTTTCTTTCTTTCTTTCTTTCTTTCTTTCTTTCTTTCTTTCTTTCTTCTTTCTTTCACCTGATATTTCTTCCTGTAGACTTTTTTTTAACTTATATCCGTCCGCCTATTCTTTCTTTCTTTTCTTTTCTTTCTTTTCTTTCTTTCTTTCTTTCTTTCTTTCTTTCTTTCTTTCTTTCTTTCTTTCTTTCTTTCATCTGATATTTCTTCCCAGAATTTTTTTACCTTAACATTCCTGTCCAGCCTATTCTTTCTTTCTTTTCTTTCTTTTCTTTCTTTCTTTCTTTCTTTCTTCTTTCTTTCTTTCTTTTTTTCTTTCTATCACTCCGATATTTCTTCCAGAATTTTTTCTTTTTTAATCTCAATATTCCTGTCCAGCCTATTTTCTTTTTCTTTCTTCTTCTTCTTCTTTTCTTTCTTTCAATTTATATTTTTCCTACAGACTTTTTAACTTGATATTCCACTGTTTTCTATTTTCTTTCTTTCTCTCTTTCTTTCCTTTCCTTTCTTTTTTTTCTCTTTTTTCCTGATATTTCTTCCTTAGACTTTTTTTTTTTTAATCCCGATATTCCTGTCCAGCCTATTCTTTTCTTTTCTTTTCTTTTCTTTTCTTTCTTTCTTTCTTTCTTTCTTTCTTTCTTTTTTCTTTTTCACTCATATTTCTTCCCAGAATTTTTCTTTTTAATCTCAATATTCCTGTCCAGCCATTCTTTTCTTTTCTTTCTTTTCTTTTTCACTCATATTTTCGCAAATTTTTTTTTCTTAATTTCAATATTCCTGTCCAGCCTATTCTTTCTTTCTTTCTTTCTTTCTTTCTTTCTTTCTTTCTTTCTTTCTTTCTTCTTTCACCTGATATTTCTTCCCAGACTTTTTTTCTTTTTTATCCTGATATTCTGTCCATTATTCTTTCTTTCTTTCTCTTTTTTTCACTCTGATATTTCTTCCCAGAATTTTTTCTTTCTTAATCTCTATATTCTGCCTAGCTATTCTCTTTTCTTTTCTTTTCTTTCTTTCTTTCTTTCTTTCTTTCTTTTTCTTTCTACCCGATATCTTTTTCTGACTTTTTTTCTTTTTAATCTCAATATTCCTGTCCAGCCTATTCTTTTCTTTCTTTCTTTCTTTCTTTCTTTTTCTTTCTTTCTTTCACTCCGCATATTTCTTCCTGACTTTTTTTTTTAATCTATATTCGGCCCAGCCATTCTTTCTCTCTTTCTTTCTCTTTCTTTCTTTCTTTCTTTCTTTCTTTTGCCCGATATTTCTTCCCAGACTTTTTTTTTTTAATCCCGATATTCCATTCATTATTCTTTTTCTTTTCTTTTTCTTTTCTTTTCTTTTCTTTCTCTTTCTTTTTTCACCTGATATTTCTTCCTAGACTTTTTTTTTTAATCCCGATATTCCTGTCCAGCCTATTCTTTTCTTTTCTTTTCTTTTCTTTTCTTTTCTTTTTCTTTCTTTCTTTCTTTCTTTCTTTCTTTCTTTCTTTCTTTCTTTCACTCCGATATTTCTTCCCTGTAGAATTTTTTTTAACTTGCATTCTGTCCAGCCTATTCTTTTCTTTCTTTCTTTCTTTCTTTCTTTCTTTCTTTCTTTCTTTCTTTCTTTCTTTCTTTCTTTCTTTCTTTCTTTCTATCACTCCGATATTTCTTCCCAGAATTTTTTCTTTTTTAATCTCAATATTCCTGTCCAGCCTATTCTTTCTTTCTTTCTTTCTTTCTTTCTTTCTTTCTTTCTTTCTTTCTTTCTTTCTTTCTTTCTTTCACTCCGATATTTCTTCCCAGACTTTTTTCTTTTTTATCCCGATATTCCTGTCCAGCCTATTCTTTCTTTCTTTCTTTCTTTCTTTCTTTCTTTCTTTCACTCCGATATTTCTTCCCAGAATTTTTTCTTTTTTAATCTCAATATTCCTGTCCAGCCTATTCTTTTCTTTTCTTTTCATTTCTTTTCTTTCTTTCTTTCTTTCTTTCTTTCTTTCTTTCTTTCTTTCTTTCTTTCACTCCGATATTTCTTCCCAGACTTTTTTCTTTTTTAATCTCAATATTCCTGTCCAGCCTATTCTTTCTTTCTTTCTTTCTTACTTTCTTTCTTTCTTTCTTTCACTCCGATATTTCTTCCCAGACTTTTTTCTTTTTTAATCTCAATATTCCTGTCCAGCCTATTCTTTTCTTTCTTTCTTTCTTTCTTTCTTCCTTTCTTTCCGATATTTCTTCCCAGACTTTTTTCTTTTTTAATCTCAATATTCCTGTCCAGCCTATTCTTTTCTTTTCTTTTCTTTCTTTCTTTCTTTCTTTCTTCCTTTCTTTCCGATATTTCTTCCCAGACTTTTTTCTTTTTTAATCTCAATATTCCTGTCCAGCCTATCCTTTTCCTTTTCTTTCTTTCTTTCTTTCTTTCTTTCTTTCTTTCTTTCTTTCTTTCTTTCTTTCACTCCGATATTTCTTCCCAGACTTTTTTCTTTTTTAATCTCAATATTCCTGTCCAGCCTATTATTTTCTTTTCTTTTCTTTTCTTTTCTTTCTTTCTTTCTTTCTTTCTTTCTTTCTTTCTTTCTTTCTTTCTTTCTTTCACTCCGATATTTCTTCCCAGACTTTTTTCTTTTTTAATCTCAATATTCCTGTCCAGCCTATTCTTTTCTTTTCTTTCTTTCTTTCTTTCTTTCTTTCTTTCTTTCTTTCTTTCTTTCTTTCCGATATTTCTTCCCAGAATTTTTTCTTTTTTAATCTCAATATTCCTGTCCAGCCTTTTCTTTTCTGTTTCTTTCTTTCTTTCTTTCTTTCTTTCTTTCTTTCTTTCTTTCTTTCCGATATTTCTTCCCAGACTTTTTTCTTTTTTAATCTCAATATTCCTGTCCAGCCTATTTTCTTTTCTTTTCTTTTCTTTCTTTCTTTCTTTCTTTCTTTCTTTCTTTCCGATATTTCTTCCCAGACTTTTTTCTTTTTTAATCTCAATATTCCTGTCCAGCCTATTCTTTTCTTTCTTTCTTTCTTTCTTTCTTTCTTTCTTTCACTCCGATATTTCTTCCCAGACTTTTTTTCTTTTTTAATCTCAATATTCCTGTCCAGCCTATTCTTTTCTTTTCTTTCTTTCTTTCTTTCTTTCTTTCTTTCTTTCTTTCCGCTATTTCTTCCCAGAATTTTTTCTTTTTTATCCCGATATTCCTGCCGATTGAAAATAGATTGCATTGCACCAATCATGCCAAATCCTTGAAAGTATTCGACAGGAAAGTTGGGTCACTGTGTGGGGCCGGGTATGTTTTCATGACAGAATCCATTTTGCACATTTATAACTGTAAACCTGTATGCTCCGGCTTACGGCCATATCCCGTTGAATACACCGGTTCTCGCCCGATCACCGAACTTAAGCAACGTTGCGCCTGGTCAGTACTTAGATGGGTGACCACTTGGGAATACCAGGTGCTGTAAGCGTTTAGTGACGAATGTGCGTTGTGGTGCAGTGGATATCGGCTCGGAATGAGAAATCGGTGAGCCGAGTTCGAATTCCACTTGAATACCCTGCATTCACTGAAGCACGGGAACTCTTGGGAAAGATATTAATCCGTCCCTTTCCGCCAGTTATGGGTTAAATAACAAGGGTAGGACTTGGGGCCCTGCCCTTAAAAAACAAATCCCAATGAATTTTGATACTCGAAAAGAAAAAATATTACTAGACACAAAACTTATATAAAAACAACAATAAATTGTTGAAAGAAAAAAAAGGTACTACCAGCAATAAATAAATAAATAAAATTTAGTTGGCAGTAAATGACCCGCCGAGGTTGATATGCCATAAAACAAAACAACCAACCTCTACGCACCTTTTTTGCCTTGCTGGGAAAAAATGATTAAAAAAACGAAAGAAAGAAAAATCAGACGAAATATGGAAGGGCTCCGCCTGGTTATTTTTTTGTTAGACACGTCCACTGCATCTATGCCCCTCTGACCCCCACTGAGTGACGTGAATCGTAGTTGTAAGGGAGAACCGACCACAGAAAAATATGTAACTATTTTTGCCATCAAGAATGGCCGATGATAGTATGTTGAAGAAACATAAAAATGATTAAAATAGATGAGAAATACCTGTCAAATTTAACTGTTTTCCTATTTGAATTTTCGGGTGAATCTTACGTTTTAATTGAATGATTGAATAATTTCCTTGTGAGCAACACAATCATAAAATACACGTGGAAATTGACTGTTGCATTGTTAAATATGTGTGCTTAACAACTTTGACAAAATAATGCAATAATAATCATCAATATGAATGCAGATGAGTATTTAAAGATATGGTTAAAATGAAAATAATTAAAATTGAAAACGTCTTAGGCATTCGCCTGACTTTTCTATGACACTGTCAGCACTCTGCCTTCGGGTAGAGGGTGCTCTCTGCTTCCGAGCAGAGAGAACAAACCCAGTCGTGGTTCCGCCGAAGGGTAGAACCACGACTGGGGAAAAATAGACAGAGATATTTTTGGCCCGGCTATATGGCCGGGAATACCCACTATAAAATGACCATGTGTCACATGTGGCCTTGCGTGGGAAGGCTAGTAAATACAGAAAATAATTAAAATTGACACGGATTTCTAGTTTACTGAAGCAGACGTTGAACACATGAGAGTGTTCTTGCTCTTTCTTTCTTTCTTTCTTTCTTTCTTAACTACGATATTCCTTCCTAGACTTTTCTTTCTTTTTTAATTCCGATATTCCTGCCCATCCTGTTCTTTGTTTGTTTGTTTGTTTGTTTGTTTGTTTGTTTCTTTCTTTCTTTCTTTCTTTCTTTCTTTCTTTCACTCCGATATTTCTTCCAAGGCTTTTTCTTTATTAATTCCGATATTCCTGCCCAGCCTATTCTTTCTTTCTTTCTTTCTTTCTTTCTTTCTTTCTTTCTCTTTCGTCTTCTCCCAATCAAAACGGAATGGTATATTAATGCTCACTTTACATCCCCACTTTGGACCCAATAGAGGAACAGGTAGAGTTAGATCATTGTATTTTTTATTTTTATTTTTTTAATCGCATCACCTCGAGCAAGGCGGTACCGCCACTGATGTACAGGGGGCTACAAAAGAGTAAAAAGATTAGATAAAGGCGGAGAGAAAGGAAAGGATATACAGTGTGGTGAAGAAAGAACTAGAGTCAAGTGGTTAAGAGATGAGTATTGACATTGCATTTGAATTCCTGGAGGTTGTAGCCACCAGGAAAGCAAGAATATGGAAGCGAGTTCCACAGGCGGGAAGTGCGAGAAAAGAAGCTGCAGGAGTAGAATTGTCGTCTGCATTTTGTTGATCTAACTGAGAATGGGTGAGACTCAGTAGTCAGTCTGGTTGCACGAGTAAACGCCTGTTGCAGAGGCACCAGTGATTTAAGTTTGTTGCAGCAGAAGCCATGAAAGTATTTATAGAACAGAGGGAAGCCACATCCCGTCGGTGGGGAAGTGGCTGGAGTCAAACCTGTATTCCCGTCCTTCTTTTACTCCTTTTTAACTGGTTCGTCTTTCTATTCAATCTCCTCTTATCTAATCTTTTTACTCTTATGTAGCCCCCTGAACATCAGTGGCGTTACTGCCTCGCTCGGGGTGATACGATTAAAAAAAAGTGTCTTATATCTTGGTCAACTTTATATCTACAAGCATATGTCTTATATCTTGGATAACTTCGTTTTTCTTGCTTATTGCATGTAACTAACGTGCATATTATATGACGTAAATAAATAACAGTAAATAAAAAAATAAACTTTAGTCATTGATATCAACCAGTATGTGTCTTATATCCTGCCTAAACTTATATCTACAAGTATGTGTCTTATATCCTGCCTAACCTTATATCTACAAGCATGTGTCTTATATCCTGCCTAACCTTATATCTACAAGTATGTGTCTTATATCCTGCCTAACCTTATATCTACAAGCATGTGTCTTATATCCTGCCTAACCTTATATCTACAAGCATGTGTTTTATATCCTGCCTAACCTTATATCGACAAGTATGTGTCTTATATCCTGCCTAACCTTATATCTACAAGCTTGTGTCTTATATCCTGCCTAACCTTATATCTACAAGCATGTGTCTTATATCCTGCCTGACCTCATATCTACAAGCTTGTGTCTTATATCCTGCCTAAACTTATATCTACAAGTATGTGTCTTATATCCTGCCTAAACTTATATCTACAAGTATGTGTCTTATATCCTGCCTAACCTTATATCTACAAGCTTGTGTCTTATATCCTGCCTAACCTTATATCTACAAGCATGTGTCTTATATCCTGCCTAACCTTATATCTACAAGCATGTGTCTTATATCCTGCCTAACCTTATATCTACAAGTATGTGTCTTATATCCTGCCTAACCTTATATCTACAAGTATGTGTCTTATATACTGCCTAACCTTATATCTACAAGCATGTGTCTTATATCCTGCCTAACCTTATATCTACAAGCATGTGTCTTATATGCTGCCTAACCTTTTATCTACAAGTATGTGTCTTATATCCTGCCTAACCTTATATCTACAAGCATGTGTCTTATATCCTGTTTAACCTTATATCTACAAGCATGTGTCTTATATCCTGCCTAACCTTATATCTACAAGCATGTGTCTTATATCCTGCCTAACCTTTTATCTACAAGTATGTGTCTTATATCCTGCCTAACCTTATATCTACAAGCATGTGTCTTATATCCTGCCTAACCTTATATCTAAAAGCATGTGTCTTATATCCTGCCTAACCTTATATCTACAAGCATGTGTCTTATATCCTGTCTAACCTTTTATCTACAAGTATGTGTCTTATATCCTGCCTAACCTTATATCTACAAGCATGTGTTTTATATCCTGCCTGACCTTATATCTACAAGTATGTGTCTTATATCCTGCCTAACCTTATATCTACAAGCATGTGTCTTATATCCTGCCTAACCTTATATCTACAAGCATGTGTTTTATATCCTGCCTAAACTTATATCGACAAGTATGTGTCTTATATCCTGCCTAACCTTATATCTACAAACATGTGTCTTATATCCTGCCTAACCTTATATCTACAAGCTTGTGTCTTATATCCTGCCTAACCTTATATCTACAAGCATGTGTCTTATATCCTGCCTAGCCTTTTATCTACAAGTATGTGTCTTATATCCTGCCTAACCTTATATCTACAAACATGTGTCTTATATCCTGCCTAACCTTATATCTACAAGCATGTGTTTTATATCCTGCCTAAACTTATATCGACAAGTATGTGTCTTATATCCTGCCTAACCTTATATCTACAAGCTTGTGTCTTATATCCTGCCTAACCTTATATCTACAAGCATGTGTCTTATATCCTGCCTAACCTCATATCTACAAGCTTGTGTCTTATATCCTGCCTAAACTTATATCTACAAGTATGTGTCTTATATCCTGCCTAAACTTATATCTACAAGTATGTGTCTTATATCCTGCCTAACCTTATATCTACAAGTTTGTGTCTTATATCCTGCCTAAGCTTATATCTACAAATATGTGTCTTATATCCTGCCTAACCTTATATCTAAAAGCATGTGTCTTATATCCTGCCTAACCTTATATCTACAAGCTTGTGTCTTATATCCTGTCTAACCTTATATCTACAAGTATGTGTCTTATATCCTGCCTAACCTTATATCTACAAGCATGTGTCTTATATCCTGCCTAACCTTATATCTACAAGCATGTGTCTTATATCCTGCCTAACCTTATATCTACAAGCATGTGTCTTATATCCTGCCTAACCTTTTATCTACAAGTATGTGTCTTATATCCTGCCTAACCTTATATCTACAAGCATGTGTCTTATATCCTGCCTAACCTTATATCTACAAGCATGTGTTTTATATCCTGCCTAACCTTATATCTACAAGTATGTGTCTTATATCCTGCCTAACCTTATATCTACAAGCATGTGTCTTATATCCTGCCTAACCTTATATCTACAAGCATGTGTCTTATATCCTGCCTAACCTTATATCTACAAGTATGTGTCTTATATCCTGCCTAACCTTATATCTACAAGCATGTGTCTTATATCCTGTCTAACCTTATATCTACAAGCATGTGTCTTATATCCTGCCTAACCTTATATCTACAAGCATGTGTCTTATATCCTGCCTAACCTTATATCTACAAGCATGTGTCTTATATCCTGCCTAACCTTTTATCTACAAGCATGTGTCTTATATCCTGCCTAACCTTTTATCTACAAGTATGTGTCTTATATCCTGCCTAACCTTATATCTACAAGCCTGTGTCTTATATCCTGTCTAACCTTATATCTACAAGCATGTGTCTTATATCCTGCCTAACCTTATATCTACAAGCATGTGTCTTATATCCTGCCTAACCTTTTATCTACAAGTATGTGTCTTATATCCTGCCTAACCTTATATCTACAAGCATGTGTCTTATATCCTGCCTAACCTTATATCTACAAGCATGTGTTTTATATCCTGCCTAACCTTATATCTACAAGTATGTGTCTTATATCCTGCCTAACCTTATATCTACAAGCATGTGTCTTATATCCTGCCTAACCTTATATCTACAAGCATGTGTCTTATATCCTGCCTAACCTTATATCTACAAGTATGTGTCTTATATCCTGCCTAACCTTATATCTACAAACATGTGTCTTATATCCTGCCTAACCTTATATCTACAAGCTTGTGTCTTATATCCTGCCTAACCTTATATCTACAAGCATGTGTCTTATATCCTGCCTAGCCTTTTATCTACAAGTATGTGTCTTATATCCTGCCTAACCTTATATCTACAAACATGTGTCTTATATCCTGCCTAACCTTATATCTACAAGCATGTGTTTTATATCCTGCCTAAACTTATATCGACAAGTATGTGTCTTATATCCTGCCTAACCTTATATCTACAAGCTTGTGTCTTATATCCTGCCTAACCTTATATCTACAAGCATGTGTCTTATATCCTGCCTAACCTCATATCTACAAGCTTGTGTCTTATATCCTGCCTAAACTTATATCTACAAGTATGTGTCTTATATCCTGCCTAAACTTATATCTACAAGTATGTGTCTTATATCCTGCCTAACCTTATATCTACAAGTTTGTGTCTTATATCCTGCCTAAGCTTATATCTACAAATATGTGTCTTATATCCTGCCTAACCTTATATCTAAAAGCATGTGTCTTATATCCTGCCTAACCTTATATCTACAAGCTTGTGTCTTATATCCTGCCTAACCTTATATCTACAAGTATGTGTCTTATATCCTGCCTAACCTTATATCTACAAGCATGTGTCTTATATCCTGCCTAACCTTATATCTACAAGCATGTGTCTTATATCCTGCCTAACCTTATATCTACAAGCATGTGTCTTATATCCTGCCTAACCTTTTATCTACAAGTATGTGTCTTATATCCTGCCTAACCTTATATCTACAAGCATGTGTCTTATATCCTGCCTAACCTTATATCTACAAGCATGTGTTTTATATCCTGCCTAACCTTATATCTACAAGTATGTGTCTTATATCCTGCCTAACCTTATATCTACAAGCATGTGTCTTATATCCTGCCTAACCTTATATCTACAAGCATGTGTCTTATATCCTGCCTAACCTTATATCTACAAGTATGTGTCTTATATCCTGCCTAACCTTATATCTACAAGCATGTGTCTTATATCCTGCCTAACCTTATATCTACAAGCTTGTGTCTTATATCCTGCCTAACCTTATATCTACAAGCATGTGTCTTATATCCTGCCTAGCCTTTTATCTACAAGTATGTGTCTTATATCCTGCCTAACCTTATATCTACAAACATGTGTCTTATATCCTGCCTAACCTTATATCTACAAGCATGTGTTTTATATCCTGCCTAACCTTATATCGACAAGTATGTGTCTTATATCCTGCCTAACCTTATATCTACAAGCTTGTGTCTTATATCCTGCCTAACCTTATATCTACAAGCATGTGTCTTATATCCTGCCTAACCTCATATCTACAAGCTTGTGTCTTATATCCTGCCTAAACTTATATTTACAAGTATGTGTCTTATATCCTGCCTAAACTTATATCTACAAGTATGTGTCTTATATCCTGCCTAACCCTATATCTACAAGTTTGTGTCTTATATCCTGCCTAAGCTTATATCTACAAATATGTGTCTTATATCCTGCCTAACCTTATATCTAAAAGCATGTGTCTTATATCCTGCCTAACCTTATATCTACAAGCTTGTGTCTTATATCCTGCCTAACCTTATATCTACAAGTATGTGTCTTATATCCTGCCTAACCTTATATCTACAAATATGTGTCTTATATCCTGCCTAACCTTATATCTACAAGAATGTGTCTTATATCCTGCCTAACCTTATATCTACAAGTATGTGTCTTATATCCTGCCTAACCTTATATCTACAAGCATGTGTCTTATATCCTGCCTACACTTATATCTATAAGCATGTGTCTTATATCCTGCCTAACCTTGTATCTATAAGTATGTGTCTTATATCCTGCCTAAACTTATATCTACAAGTATGTGTCTTATATCCTGCCTAAACTTATATCTACAAGTATGTGTCTTATATCCTGCCTAACCTTATATCTACAAGTATGTGTCTTATATCCTGCCTAACCTTATATATACAAGTATGTGTCTTATATCCTGCCTAACCTTATATCTACAAGTATGTGTCTTATATCCTGCCTAACCTTATATCTAGAAGTATGTGTCTTATATCCTGCCTAAACTTATATCTATAAGCATGTGTCTTATATCCTGCCGACACTTATATCTACAAGTATGTGTCTTATATCCTGCCTAAACTTATATCTACAAATATGTGTCTTATATCCTGCCTAACCTTATATCTAAAAGTATGTGTCTTATATCCTGCCTAACCTTACATCTACAAGCTTGTGTCTTATATCCTGCCTAACCTAATAGCTACAAGTATGTGTCTTATATCCTGCCTAACCTTATATCTATAAGCATGTGTCTTATATCCTGCCTAAACTTATATCTACAAGTATGTGCCTTATATCCTGCCTAACCTTATATCTACAAGCATGTGTCTTATATCCTGCCTAACCTTATATCTACAAGTATGTGTCTTATATCCTGCCTAACCTTATATCTACAAGCTTGTGTCTTATATCCTGCCTAACCTTATATCTACAAGCATGTGTCTTATATCCTGCCTAACCTTATATCTAAAAGCATGTGTCTTATATCCTGCCTAACCTTATATCTACAAGTATGTGTCTTATATCCTGCCTAACCTTATATCTACAAGCATGTGTCTTATATCCTGCCTAACCTTATATCTACAAGCTTGTGTCTTATATCCTGCCTAACCTTATATCTACAAGCTTGTGTCTTATATCCTGCCTAAACTTATATCTACAAGTATGTGTCTTATATCCTGCCTAAACTTATATCTACAAATATGTGTCTTATATCCTGCCTAAACTTATATCTACAAATATGTGTCTTATATCCTGCCTAACCTTATATCTAAAAGCATGTGTCTTATATACTATCCAATTTATATGTACCAGCATGTGTATTATATCGTGGTCAATTTAGAGATTATTGTTTTTTTTTATAAACATATGGCCTCAAGCAAGGCATTTAACTGCCACTGTTTTGCGGGGGGTTACATAGGAGGAAATTTAAGAGAAAGAGTGACAGGTTATAGGGGATGTCAGGAAGTGGTTAAGAGAAAAATGAGAATACTGATGAGAGTGGAGTGGACGGAGAAAGGAGCATGAGAGAGAGGATGCAGGTTAGTGAAATAGGAGAGAACTATTGACTTTACATTTAAATTCTGGGAGATTGTAGCTGTCGGGGAAGCAAGTTGATGGAAGGGAGTTCCACAGGTGGGAAGTGCGTGAAAAGAAGATGCTGGAGTAGAATTTGCGTTTACAATTTATTGGTTTCACAGTAAAAGGGTGGGACCTAGTTGCTAATCTTGTAACTCGAGTATATATAGGGGGCACCAGTGAGCTAAGTTCATCTGAGCAGAAGCCATGAAAGTATTTATAGAAGAGACACAGGGAAGCCACATTGCGCCGGTGAGAAAGTGACTGTATCTGAACAGCCAAGTCGGGATCTATTACATTACATATTCTCCGTTGGGTTTTGTCAGGGCCCCCTAGGTGGATAGCAGGAGTAACCGACTAGATATGGCAGCAGTATTCAATTTACGGGCGGATGATAGATTTATATATGTGCAGGATTGTTTCAGGTGGGAAAAACTTCCTGGCTCGAGCTAGAAAATCGACTTTCTTAACGGAGATTACTTTTTTGCATATTCAACTTATAAATTGGGGTATCAAATAAATGCAGTTCTATTATTTTCTCTAAACTTATTTATAAATGGAACTTTCTCTCTCTGTGTGTGTGTGTGTGTGTGTGTGTGTGTGTGTGTGTGTGTGACCATTACCTATAGACTCTGAAACGGCTGAACCAATTTTCTTGAAAATTTACACGGTTGTACTATAAGCGTCTGCGTGTGTTCTTAACTAGGTTTTATGTCGAGGTACCCCCGATAAATATCGAAAATCGATAATCGAAAAAATCGGGTTATAGAAGGAGTGGTCCGATTTTAATCAAATTTGATACACTCATAGACAAAGACATAAGAAACGATATTCAGAAGTTTCAAGGTTGCAGTTTTTACAATAGTGCAGAAAATCGATAATATATATATATATATAAAAGGCAAGATGTTTGTGTGTGTGTCTGTTTATCTGCCTGTATGTATGTATTTATTTATTTTTTTTATTTTAGTTTTTGCTTTAGGTTTGGCTCTAAGTAGGTATAATTGTAGTTCTTAGTCTCAGCCATGATAGCATTTACTCAGAGGACTTATTTGGCTTTCAAAATTCAGTTTACGACGAAAAAAACTTATTTGATATCGATATCAGGAAATCAAAATTTGACTTACATCCATTCATTTTTCTTTTAGTCTACGGTTTCGCTTTAACTGGAAACAACTATTGCTTTTTAGTCTTTCGTCCCAACGTCCAAAGAGTCTGAGCCCCAGGACCATGGATCAGTTTTAAAGCTTTCATTACACCCGAGCAACGCCGGACTATACTGCTAGTATGTATATATATATATACTAGGAGCGATTGGTAAATTGTCGTATTCATTTTATTATTTCAAATATTCTTTAGGCTGAGTCTGAGCTCCAGGACCATGGATTAGTTTTAAAGCTTTCATTACACCCGAGCAACGCCGGACTATACTGCTAGTTATTTATATTGACAAGCATGTGTCTCATATTGTGGCCCATTTAGCAATTATTGTTTAATGGAGATTACTTATTTGCATATTCAACTTCTAAATGCAGTTCTATTAGTTTATTATTTATATTGACAAGCATGTGTCTTGTATCATGACCGACTTTATATCTCCCAGCATTTAACTTATATCCTGTTCAACTTTATATTTACAAGCATGTGTCTTATATCTGGGACAACTTAGTGATTCTCAGTTTAAATAAATTCAGTTTAATCATTGATATCAACCAGCATGTGTGCTATATCCTGTCCAATGTTATATATATCAGCATGTGTTGTATATCTTTCCCAACTTTTTATCTACTAGGATGTGTCTTACACTACCGGCCATAATTATTAGGCAACCCTAGTGTTTAAAAAAAAAAGATGTATTCTATACTATTTTTTAGTATTTATTGCCAAGTGAATAATTGTAAATAAAAATAAAACGGTTCTTTTGTTAATACTGCACAATAACATGTGCTTCAAATGAATATATAAATATTTAATAATTACCTGTATTGCAGTTTCATCAATGAAAGAATGAAGAAAATTTAGGGTGATTTCGACGAGTTCATCTTTGCTTCCTTGCCTTGTTAAATTTTGCAAAGTAACAATAACAAAAGAACCATTCTATTTTCATTTAGAATTACCCTCTTGGCAATAAATACTAAAAATAGTATGAAATACAAAATTTCTTTTAAAAAACTGGGGTGGCCTAATTATTATGGCCGGTAGTATATATATATATATATATATATATATATATATATATATATATATATACTACCAGAGCCATAATTATTAGGCCACCCCAGTTTTTTAAAAGAAATTGTGTATTTCATACTATTTTTAGTATTTATTGCCAGGTTAATAATTGTAAATGAAAATAGAATGGTTCTTTTGTTAATATTGCACCATAACATGTGCTTCAAATGCATTTATAAATATTTAATAATATAAAATCACTCTAAATTTTCTTCATTCTTTCACTGATGAAACTAAAATATAGGTAATTATTAAATATTTATAAATTCATTTGATGTCCATGTTATTGTGCAGTGTTAACAAAAGAACCATTCTATTTTCATTTACAATTATCCACTTGGCACTAAAAAATAGTAATAAATACACCAATCTTTTAAAACACTGGGGTGGCGTAATAATTATGGCCGGTAGTGTATATGAAAATAAAAATTTCCCTAAACTAATCTATAGTCTGGAGGACGCATAATTGTATAATCGTAGATATTTAAACTTGTAAAGTACAAGTAGTAAGTTCGATGCTCACTAGGTGCCTCTAAAACCTTAGACCTGTGTCAAAATTTAGCTACGCTTTGGAAACGGCTATTATGGTTCCTTTGTTAATACTGCACAATAGCATGTGCATCAAATAAACTGTTCTAGTGTCCAGTTTTTGTGCTCTCTTCCCTATGCTAGTCTCTTCTTATTGGCTGGCCGAAGCAAAGCCATGCAAAACTTTGCAAAGTAATAAAAAAGGAACCATTCTAGTTTCATTTAGAATTATCTACTTGGCAATAAATACTAAAAATAGTATGAAATACATCATCTCTTTTAAAAAACTTGGGTGGCCTAATAATGATGGCCAGTAGTGTATATAGTGACCAACTTAACGATTACTGTTTAACGGAGTTTACTAATTTGCCTATTCAACTTATTTTTTTTTTTTTTTTTTTTTTAATCATCTCACCCCAAGCAAGGCATTCCACTGCCACTATTGCGCATGGGGCTACATAGGGGAAGGTAAAGAGAAGGAGTGGATAGACATAGGGAATGTCAGGAGAAAGGTGATAGATGAGTAAGGATAGCAAGGATAAGTGTCGGGCAGATGGGAAGAGTGTTTGATAGAATGGGAGCAGGTTAGTGTGTTAGGAGGTGTCTATTGACCTTACATTTAAACTCCTGGAGATTGTAGCCGTCGGGGAAGCAATCGTTTGGAAGAGAATTCCACAGTTGGGAAGTGCGAGGAAAGAAACTGTTGGAGTAGAAGTTACGGCTGCATTTTATCGATTTCACTGTAAAAGGGTGGGATCTAGTTGCTAATCTAGTATCTCGTGCAAATTCGTATTTAGGGGGCACCAGTGATCTAAGTTCATCGGAGCAGAAGCCGTGAAAGTATTTATAGAAGAGACACAGCGAAGCCACGTCTCGCCGGTGGGAGAGAGACTGCAGGCGGTCTGCCAAGTCGGTATCTATCACATTACAGACCCTCCTCTGAACCTTATCGAGAAGCCCGAGGAGAACAGCAGGGGCACCCGACCAGATATGGCAGCAGTATTCAATGCACGGGCGGATGGTAGATTTGTAAATGTGCAGGATAGATTTAGACGGAAAAAACTTCCGGGCCCTACACAGAGAACCGACTTTCATAGCAGCGGATTTAGCAATGGATTCGATATAGTCATTCCATTTGAGGTCCGCTGAAAGTGTGAGACCAAGGAGGCGTAGTGTTTTACTCTCTGGGAGGCAAGCCTGGTCCATGCTAATGGGAGGTAGGTGAGATTGTCGATGATGGTTAATTGACAGTAGCTTCGTTTTAGAAGCATTAAAATTTACTAGCCATTTCTTACCCCAGTCCAATATGGATTGGAGGTCTTTTTCAATCTCGGCTGCAAGTTTAGCTTTGACGCCTACACCAGATTTTTGTTGGAGGCGAGAGTAAACTGTGGTGTCATCGGCGTACAAACCTATTTGGGTTCTTATGGAATCAGGGAGATCATTAATATATATCAGGAAGAGTGTAGGACCTAAGATGGAGCCTTGGGGGACACCTGCGTTTGTATGGTAGTTCTGAGAGGCATGTCCGTTTAATACCATCAATTGGGAGAAAAAACTGTATTTCATCTTTAGATGAATAATTGCTAATATGCATTTCTAAATGTTGTCTTCAGCTTGACTGTTACAGCTTCTATTATGGACACAAGGTTTCAGTCGTCAGGTGCTCATTTTTGGCTGATAAGTGATATCTGTAGCACAAGTCTTACCAATTCCTATACCCACTACACCGTCTTCCCCTGGATTGTGTATTTTGTAAAATTTATATTCATTCATTGTCAAAATTTGTGGATAACATGGAAGGGAAAATAACCAAATGATTAACATGTATACTATATCAGTCAAGTAACGAACAGCTGAAGATGGCCAATGGGTACTTTATCGAAATGTTGTGTCGATTGTAACAATCAATTTGAAAACGGTAACTCGAAATGATTAAAGTATATTGAAAAAAAAAAAAGAAAAATTTTATAACTCTCCCAAGGGTTTAGGTGTGTAAGTAAATACAAAGACTTAGAAGGTCTGGTTTCATGCCTTTCCCAAGGGTATTTACACGTAAGTGAATATAACGAAACCGAATCAAGCATCGGCCTTCCGAGCCGATATACATTCTACCATCCTTAAATGCAAGCTTACAGTACCACTGAATTCCCAAGCGGTCACCTAACTAGGTACTGACCAGTCTTGACTTTGCTTAACATCTGGGATTATACATGAACCGGTGCTTCAATGTGATGTGCCCGTAATATCTTGAAGTCAGCAACCTATACAGAGAAAAAAGCAATATCGACGTGTCATCTAATAAACAAATGGGCCCATGCCGTCAAAAATGATGGCAAAATATTTATGGTGCTTTCTTTATATATATATATATATATATATATATATATATATATATATATATATATAAATTACCTGCGTGACTTCTAGAGAGCAGTTACGAGGAGTCATATTAGCAGTCAAGAACAACAGTTAACGAGAGCAGTTAACGACAGCTACTAGTCAGGCAGCGTAACAATACATTCGAACTTAGCTTTTTCAGTTTTACATTTTATTAACACTTCTTTTGGATATCTTGTTTATTTGTTATACTAATACTGAGATGTGCGTTGTGTTGCATTGGATATCGGCTCGGAACGAGAAATCGGGGAGCCGAGTTCGAATTCCAGCTGAATTCATTGCATTCACTTACGCGCAAATATCGTCGGAAAATGTATTAATCCATCTCTTCCCTCCAGTTATGGGTTAAATAACAGGACAGGTTGGGATAGTTTGGCTTGTCTCCACTATTGAAACTATTGCAATTAACGAACGGGCATCATTTTGCGATAGATTTTTACATTTTTTTTAAAATTCAAAGCGTGATGTGTCTCTAATATTTCATCTCTTGCCATTTATAAACGGGCATCATTTTGCGATAGATTTTTACATTTTTTTTTAATTCAAAGCGTGATGTGTCTCTAATATTTCATCTCTTGCCATTTATAAACGGGCATCATTTTGTGATAGATTTTTACATTTTTTTTTAATTCAAAGCGTGATGTGTCTCTAATATTTCATCTCTTGCCATTTATAAACGGGCATCATTTTGCGATAGATTTTTACATTTTTTTTTAATTCAAAGCGTGATGTGTCTCTAATATTTCATCTCTTGCCATTTATAAACGGGCATCATTTTGCGATAGATTTTTACATTTTTTTTTAATTCAAAGCGTGATGTGTCTCTAATATTTCATCTCTTGCCATTTATAAACGGGTATCATTTTGCGATAGATTTTTACATTTTTTTTAATTCAAAGCGTGATGTGTCTCTAATATTTCATCTCTTGCCATTTATAAACGGGCATCATTTTGCGATAGATTTTTACATTTTTTTTTAATTCAAAGCGTGATGTGTCTCTAATATTTCATCTCTTGCCATTTATAAACGGGCATCATTTTGCGATAGATTTTTACATTTTTTTTTAATTCAAAGCGTGATGTGTCTCTAATATTTCATCTCTTGCCATTTATAAACGGGCATCATTTTGTGATAGATTTTTACATTTTTTTTTAATTCAAAGCGTGATGTGTCTCTAATATTTCATCTCTTGCCATTTATAAACGGGTACCATTTTGCGATAGAGTTTTACATTTTTTTTAATTCAAAGCGTGATGTGTCTCTAATATTTCATCTCTTGCCATTTATAAACGGGCATCATTTTGCGATAGATTTTTACATTTTTTTTTAATTCAAAGCGTGATGTGTCTCTAATATTTCATCTCTTGCCATTTATAAACGGGCATCATTTTGCGATAGATTTTTACATTTTTTTTTTTCAAAGCGTGATGTGTCTCTAATATTTCATCTCTTGCTATTTATAAACGGGCATCATTTTGCGATAGATTTTTACATTTTTTTTAATTCAAAGCGTGATGTGTCTCTAATATTTCATCTCTTGCCATTTATAAACGGGCATCATTTTGCGATAGATTTTTTCCATTTTTTTTAATTCAAAGCGTGATGTGTCTCTAATATTTCATCTCTTGCCATTTATAAACGGGCATCATTTTGCGATAGATTTTTTCCATTTTTTTTTAATTCAAAGCGTGATGTGTCTCTAATATTTCATCTCTTGCCATTTATAAACGGGCATCATTTTGCGATAGATTTTTACATTTTTTTTTAATTCAAAGCGTGATGTGTCTCTAATATTTCATCTCTTGCCATTTATAAACGGGCATCATTTTGCGATAGATTTTTACATTTTTTTTTAATTCAAAGCGTGATGTGTCTCTAATATTTCATCTCTTGCCATTTATAAACGGGCATCATTTTGCGATAGATTTTTACATTTTTTTTTAATTCAAAGCGTGATGTGTCTCTAATATTTCATCTCTTGCCATTTATAAACGGGCATCATTTTGCGATAGATTTTTACATTTTTTTTTAATTCAAAGCGTGATGTGTCTCTAATATTTCATCTCTTGCCATTTATAAACGGGCATCATTTTGCGATAGATTTTTACATTTTTTTAAAATTCAAAGCGTGATGTGTCTCTAATATTTCATCTCTTGCCATTTATAAACGGGCATCATTTTGTGATAGATTTTTACATTTTTTTTTAATTCAAAGCGTGATGTGTCTCTAATATTTCATCTCTTGCCATTTATAAACGGGCATCATTTTGCGATAGATTTTTACATTTTTTTTTAATTCAAAGCGTGATGTGTCTCTAATATTTCATCTCTTGCCATTTATAAACGGGCATCATTTTGCGATAGATTTTTACATTTTTTTTTAATTCAAAGCGTGATGTGTCTCTAATATTTCATCTCTTGCCATTTATAAACGGGTATCATTTTGCGATAGATTTTTACATTTTTTTTAATTCAAAGCGTGATGTGTCTCTAATATTTCATCTCTTGCCATTTATAAACGGGCATCATTTTGCGATAGATTTTTACATTTTTTTTTAATTCAAAGCGTGATGTGTCTCTAATATTTCATCTCTTGCCATTTATAAACGGGCATCATTTTGCGATAGATTTTTACATTTTTTTTTAATTCAAAGCGTGATGTGTCTCTAATATTTCATCTCTTGCCATTTATAAACGGGTACCATTTTGCGATAGAGTTTTACATTTTTTTTAATTCAAAGCGTGATGTGTCTCTAATATTTCATCTCTTGCCATTTATAAACGGGCATCATTTTGCGATAGATTTTTACATTTTTTTTTAATTCAAAGCGTGATGTGTCTCTAATATTTCATCTCTTGCCATTTATAAACGGGCATCATTTTGCGATAGATTTTTACATTTTTTTTTTTTAAAGCGTGATGTGTCTCTAATATTTCATCTCTTGCTATTTATAAACGGGCATCATTTTGCGATAGATTTTTACATTTTTTTTAATTCAAAGCGTGATGTGTCTCTAATATTTCATCTCTTGCCATTTATAAACGGGCATCATTTTGCGATAGATTTTTTCCATTTTTTTTAATTCAAAGCGTGATGTGTCTCTAATATTTCATCTCTTGCCATTTATAAACGGGCATCATTTTGTGATAGATTTTTACATTTTTTTTAATTCAAAGCGTGATGTGTCTCTAATATTTCATCTCTTGCCATTTATAAACGGGCATCATTTTGCGATAGATTTTTACATTTTTTTTTAATTCAAAGCGTGATGTGTCTCTTATATTTCATCTCTTGCCATTTATAAACGGGCATCATTTTGTGATAGATTTTTACATTTTTTTTAATTCAAAGCGTGATGTGTCTCTAATATTTCATCTCTTGCCATTTATAAACGGGCATCATTTTGCGATAGATTTTTTCCATTTTTTTTTAATTCAAAGCGTGATGTGTCTCTAATATTTCATCTCTTGCCATTTATAAACGGGCATCATTTTGCGATAGATTTTTACATTTTTTTTTAATTCAAAGCGTGATGTGTCTCTAATATTTCATCTCTTGCCATTTATAAACGGGCATCATTTTGCGATAGATTTTTACATTTTTTTTTAATTCAAAGCGTGATGTGTCTCTAATATTTCATCTCTTGCCATTTATAAACGGGCATCATTTTGTAATAGACCCTCTACTTGTTTAAGGTTATCGTTTTTCGATGCTTCTCGTGTCTCTGATATTACATCTGTTGTAAGTAATAAAATTGCATTGCTTTCTTGGGGACTTGTATTAGTTTTTTCCTTATTCGTGATATAAATAATAATTATTAAAAAATACATTAAAGAACTTCGTTCGTTCAAAGGAATACACAGTGACACGACAGACAGCATAAAGAAAAATAACTGGTTTGGAGTTTGCCACTCACGTCAAAGATGACGACATTTTTGGTTTTGCCCACGCCATTAAAGATGACATCATATAAAATTTTTCAAGTGCTTTCTATTATTAGAAAGTTTTACAGTGTGAGTTTAAGAAATATTTTTCAATTAGAACACTATATTTATTTTGAGAATAAGTTTATTACCTAGTAACAACAGAATCAGAGCCCCCACTTTATGCCCTGCGGAATTTATTATATAACTTAGGGAATAAATTTATTACTTAATAACAACAGAAAACAGATCCCCCACTTTAAGCCACTTGTAATTTATTTTATTACTTTGGGAATAAATTTATTACTTAGTAACAACAGAAAACAGATCCCCCACTTTATGCCCTATGCAATTTATTATATAACATGGAGAATGAATTTATTACTTAGTAACAACAGAAAACAGATCCCCCACTTTATGCCCTATGCAATTTATTATATAACATGGAGAATGAATTTATTACTTAGTAACAACAGAAAACAGATCCCCCACTTTATGCCCTGTGTAATTTATTATATAACCTGGAGAATAAATTCATAACCACTTATATTAATATTTTCTATCAAAAGCTAACCATTATTTTTTTTTCTTTTTTAATCGTATCACCCCGAGCAAGGCGGTAACGCCACTGATGTGCAGCGGGCTACGTAATAGTGAAAAGATTGGAAAAGAGAAAGCCGGAAACCACATCCTAAACAGGGAACAAGGGATGAGCCTCTTAACCTGTTCAATAGACGTGGGTGGAGAGAAAGCCGGAAACCATATCCTAAACAGGGAAGAAGGGATGAGCCTCTTAACCTGTTCAATAGACGTGGGTGGAGTGTGAACCGGGCGATAGATAGATCTATCTACTCCAATTGGAAAAAAAAATCAAAGTGAGAAGATTGGAAAAGAGAAAGCCGGAAACCACATCCTAAACAGGGAACAAGGGATGAGTCTCTTAACCTGTTTAATAGACGTGGGTGGAGTGTGAACCGGGCGATAGATAGATCTGTCTACTCCAAAAAAAAAAAAAAAAAGAAATCAAAGTGAGAAGATTGGAAAAGAGAAAGCCGGAAACCACATCCTAAACAGGGAACAAGGGATAAGCCTCTTAACCTGTTCAATAGACGTGGGTGGAGAGAAAGCCGGAAACCATATCCTAAACAGGGAAGAAGGGATGAGCCTCTTAACCTGTTCAATAGACGTGGGTGGAGTGTGAACCGGGCGATAGATAGATCTATCTACTCCAATTGGAAAAAAAAAACAATGTGAGAAGATAGGAAAAGAGAAAGCCGGAAACCACATCCTAAACAGGGAACAAAGGATGAGCCTCTTAACCTGTTCAACTGATCACCTGACAACTGATATCGCACCATCAACAGACATTTATTATTAAGTTGCAAACTGAAAATGGAAATTACTTTCTTCTTGAAGGTTTTTAACGGTATTGCTCTTAAAAAACTCTTGCTGTGATGTGCTGTTTTTACGGCAGAACACGCACGCAGACACAAATCGGATCACAATAATTTGTGGATGATTAAGTTGTCAAGTGATGAATAGTTACGAGGGTCATTCAATAAATAAGGTGAATTTTTCGGTATAAGGACATCTACGAGGGTCATTCAATAAATAAGGTGAATTTTTTGGTATAAGGACTTCTACGAGGGTCATTCAATAAATAAGGTGAATTTTTCGGTATAAGGACATCTACGAGGGTCATTCAATAAATAAGTTATACAGGTTAAGTAGCAAGACAGATTGGGTTCTGTAGCCTTGATTGACAACTAGTGTACCGCAAAAAGTAACGCCAAACTACTATGGGAAAATCATCTGTCCGGTAAGTCATGTCCCGAAAGAGACATGATCACCCAAGCGTGTACCACATATGGCATTTAACTGGATTATTATTATTATTATTATTATTATTTATTTTTTTTTAATTGACCGGCTGGATTGGCGTCTGTTCTTCTTTATTCTAGGCGAGTAGTTAGAACGTTCTAGTGTTTATAGCAAAGATAAACCATTTTGGGCAAAAAGACGATATTGGATTCCCAAATAGCGAAGCAGAGGCAAATACTTTCATTCATAGCCATTCAACAAGCAGACAAGCACCAACTCCAACGATAGTTGTCTGAGAGTGAGAAGCGGGTAAAGATTATGGGTAAAAGAAGGTTGGTGGTTCTAATATTGGTGGTACTGGGTCGACAGAATGCTGACTTGGGTGGGTGAGAAGGATCTGAGAAACTGCGATGAAATGTGGAATATGCTGATGAAATATGTACGCCTGTGTGAGTACTCGTGTCAGTGTTTGGCATATTAAGTAGAAGGTGTAGGGTGTAAAGATAAGAGAGAATGAGTATGAGAGAGAGAGAGACAGACAGAGAGAGAGAGAGATAAAGACAGAGAGAGAGAGAGCGAGATAAAGACAGAGAGAGAGAGCGAGATAAAGAAAGAGAGAGAGAGAGAGAGAGAGAGAGAGAGAGATAAAGACAGAGAGAGAGAGAGAGAGCGAGATAAAGACAGAGAGAGAGAGAGAAAGAGAGAGAGAGACAGACAGAGAGAGAGAGAGAGATAAAGACAGAGAGAGAGAGAGCGAGATAAAGACAGAGAGAGAGAGAGAGAGATAAAGAAAGAGAGAGAGAGAAAGAGAGAGAGAGAGAGAGAGAGATAAAGACAGAGAGAGAGAGCGAGATAAAGACAGAGAGAGAGAGCGAGATAAAGAAAGAGAGAGAGAGAAAGAGAGAGAGAGAGAGAAAACGGGAGAAAACTGGAAACTAAAATGTAGTTGGGTGGGGCATGAATGACTGTAATAAATGCTTTCAAGGTTACGTGTATATAAAAGCTCACATGGTGTAACATACCGCACATGATAAGGTGGATTCCTAATCTTATATATATATATATATATATATATATATATATATATATATATATATATATATATATTAAAAAAGGATTAATTCAAAGATGTTGAATGGCCATTTCGATATGAAGATCCCCACGGGGGACGACACATCACCTCAGCAACAGAAAAAAACCTTTCAGAAACTGGAGAAAAATTAGTCTACTTTTCCTTTTTAAATAGATTGCAAAGAAATTAAAAAATAAATAATAAAATAAAATAAAAATAAAAATAAAGGGAAAGAAAAAGAAAAAGAAAACGAAAAAGAAAAAGAAAAAGATAGACTAAAATCAAATAAATAAGAAAAGAAAAAAAATTGACATCGTCTGGGTTCGCAAAAAAAAGGGAGAATGTAACTAAAAATTAACAGACAGCCGTGTTAAATCGACGTAAGTTTAAGCAACACGGAAAAAAGGTGGTAAGAGCGATAAAAGAAGGAAGGGAGGGAAAAAGAAAGAAATTAAAAAAAAAATTTTTTTAAAATATTACAGACGCTGGACAAATTCAAAAACCTAATTTCCCCAAAACGTTGAAGTATTAGAAAAAGGCCTTTACTTAAAAAGGCATAATTATTAATAAAAGGGAATAAAAAGATATAGGATTTAAAATAAAATTATCGTTTTCTTTTTCTTTTTCTTTCCCTTTATTTTTATTTTTATTTTATTTTATTATTTATTTTTTAATTTCTTTGCAATCTATTTAAAAAGGAAAAGTAGACTAATTTTTCTCCAGTTTCTGAAAGGTTTTTTCTGTTGCTGAGGTGATGTGTCGTCCCCCGTGGGGATCTTCATATCGAAATGGCCATTCAACATCTTTGAATTAATCCTTTTTTAATATATATTTGCTCTGTAATATTTTATTACATGGAGCTCTCTTCCTGTATCATTTTTTAATATTAAAATAAATTTTTAATATTAATTAGGATCGGGTTTTTTGGAATTTACCTTCCTGCTTTTTTCCCTTGGATTGAAGTATCTGAATGAAAATATATATATATATATATATAGCAAATGTTCTGTTATACATGTCAGATTAAATAAATTGCAAACATTGTGTCTGCTTATTTTTAATAAAATCCGTTCATACTCACAGATAATCTTTTGCGTATTATCATCGAAAGATATCAGAAATGAGCTGTAACGTTGACAGATGTTATTATCATTCATTTCTCAAGGTACCCAAGTACTTTCAATCTCATTCCGAGATCATTTTTAGGGGTGTGAGTTATGGTAACACAAAATAAACATTATGTCTGCTTATTTTTAATAAAATTCTTTCATAGTCACGGATAATCGCGTATTATAATTTCTTTTTATTTTCTCTGACATTTTCAGTTATAATACGCGAAAGATCAATTGGTGGCTTCCCCTATGTTCATAATGGTCGCAGGTTCGAATACTGCCGAAGAACACACATTTTCGTAACAAAATTTATCGTAAATAATCAAAATTAAATTAAAAATAAATTAAAAAATAGAATATCTACTCAAATACGAGTATCGATTAAAAATAATGTTCAAACAAATAATTTCAATATGTCGGTTGTAAAACCATTTCGTTAATCTTCGAGATTTTCCGTAATATATATATATATATATATTAATCATATCACCCCGAGCAAGGCGGTAGCGCAACTGATGTGCAGGGGGATATGTGAGAGTGAAAAGATTTGGAAAAGAGAAAGCCGGAAACCACTTCCTAAATAGGGAACAAGGGATGAGCCTCTACACCTGTACAATAGACGTGGGTGGAGTGTGAACCGGGCGATAGTTTAGTCTATCTACTCCAATTGAAAAAAATGAAAAAGAAAAAAGAAAAAAAAGAAAAGTGAAAAGATTGGAAAAGAGAAAGCCGGAAACCACATCCTAAACAGGGTACAAGGGATCAGCCCCTACACCTGTACAATAATCCGAGTGAATACAGAACGAAGAAAAAAATTTTTTACAATGTCCAAAACATTTATTTAAAACAGTGTTCGATATATAATATATAATATAGAGCTGTGAATATTTATTATAAATTATATTTTAGAACATGTACAGAATTGTTTTTTTATATCCACTACAGATAGTACATTTGTTTCGACATTGAAATTTCAATGTCTCATCAGGCGGTGTGGACAGGAATGGAAAGCCTCTTTTCTTATATTTGGTCAGTTTTGTGTGGGATGTTGGTGGGGGGTTGTGATAAGGGAATAAGTTTTGTGGATTGACCGTTAGAATTTTGAAGAAAGTGGTGTGGGTAGTGAATGTAGTTGATTAATGAGTGTCTTGGAATTTTGTAGACAGATTTAACATTATCGGTTAGAATGTAAGTTTTTATTATCTGGTGGCTAGACTGTATCCTTTGGATTTCTTAGAAGAGCGGGTAAGGGGTGGGATGCTTATTTTGTACAGAATATCTTTGTATTTAAGCAGAGTCTTTGGATATAGGCTCTGAATGAGAAGCCGGGAAGCCGAGTTCGAATTCCAGTTGAATCCATTGCATTCACTTACGCGCAAATACCATTGGGAAAGGTATTAATCCGTCTCTTCCTTCTAGTTATGGGTTAAATAGCAGGACAGATTGGGTTCTATAGCCTTGGTCGGCAACCAGTCTACCGCAGAAAGCAATGGCAACCTACTGCGGGATAATATTCTGCCCAGTCAGTCATGTCTCTTTCGAGACATGATCGCCCAAGCGTGTGTCACGTATTGCACTTTACTGACTGACTTTATAATTAATCTAAATTTGTATATTTAATCTTAATTTTGGATTTAGGAAATCGATTTTTCCATAAAGTCCTGTGGCTTGTTCCCTAATCACTAACCCCCCGCCAACATCCCACACACAACTGACCAAGTGTAAGAAAAGAAATTTAAAATTAAAAATTTAATAGAAAAAATCGGCTTCCAAACTGTGATCTAATTAAAATTTAAAATTGAATAGGAAAAATCAGGCTAACTGAAAGACAAAATAAACTATGAGAGATGCTAACTGACGTAAAAAACGGAAATGTGTAAATCTGGTTGAATTTGGAATTTTTTAGTTTCAGAAAGAATTCCTCCTGCAGGTTGGCATCTGAATTTGGTGTTGTTAAAATCCTTTGTTTGCTGTGGGGACATGTCATTTAAATAATGCAATTTAAACAGTGAGAATGTAATCCAGCGAGTCTTATTAAATTCATGCGCTATAAATAAACGTCATTTAAAACTAAATGACACGGCCAAGAACAATGCGATGAACAACACAAAATCCGTGTCAGTCTGTTCAGGGAAATCTATTTCAAGCCTAAACAATTTTTTTCTCTCTGACTCTGTCTTGCTACATTCTTAGCCTATTCTATATCTATCTATCTATCTATCTATCTATCTATCTATCTATCTATCTATCTATTTTAATTTGTTCATTATCTATCTATCTAGCTATCTTATTTGGTTCATTATCTATCTATCTATCTATCTATCTATCTATCTATCTATCTATTTTAATTTGTTCATTATCTATCTATCTATCTATTTTAATTTGTTCATTATCTATCTATCTATCTATCTATCTATCTATCTATTTTAATTTGTTCATTATCTATCTATCTATCTATCTATCTATCTATCTATCTATCTATCTATAATTTATTCATTTATTCATTATCTATCTATCTATCTATCTATCTATCTATCTATCTATTTTAATTTGTTCATTATCTATCTATCTATCTATCTATCTATCTATCTATCTATCTATCTATCTATCTATTTTAATTTGTTCATTATCATATCTATCTATCTATCTATCTATCTATTTTAATTTGTTCTTATCTATCTATCTATCATATCTATCTATCTATCTATCTATCTATTTTCAATTTATCTATCTATTTTCTATCTATCTATCTATCTATCTATCTATCTATCTATCTATCTATCTATTTTAATTTGTTCATTATCTATCTATCTATCTATCTATCTATCTATCTATTTTAATTTGTTCATTATCTATCTATCTATCTATCTATCTATCTATCTATCTATTTTAATTTGTTCATTATCTATCTATCTATCTATCTATCTATCTATTTTAATTTGTTCATATCTATCTATCTATCTATCTATCTATCTATCTATCTATCTATCTATCTATCTATCTATTTTAATTTGTTCATTATCTATCTATCTAGCTATCTTATTTGGTTCATCATCTGTCTATCTATCTATCTATCTATCTATCTATCTATCTATCTATCTATCTATCTATCTATCTATCTAAGTTTTTGTTCATTATCTATCTATCTATCTATCTATCTATCTATCTATCTATCTATCTATTTTCAATTTGTTCTATCTATCTATCTATCTATCTATCTATCTATCTATCTATTTTAATTTGTTCATTATCTATCTATCTATCTATCTATCTATCTATCTATCTATCTATTTTAATTTGTTCATTATCTATCTATCTATCTATCTATCTATCTATTTTAATTTGTTCATTATCTATCTATATATCTATCTATCTATCTATCTATCTATCTATCTATCTATCTATCTGTCTGTCTGCCTGTCTGCCTGCCTGTCTGTCCCATACTGAACTTCATTTCTGTTTGCCTCTCATTCCATTTCTTCATCTATTTTTAAAGCATATTAGTCGAAATTCCACGCCTCTCACTCTCGACGATTCATTGCTGAGTTATGCGACCGTTTCTCTTGTAACTTTAGATTAAGACAACAAAATCAATTATAAATAACCAGAAAACTAATCATACTAAGAATACTAAGGCTACTAATAATACGAATAATATTAGTAGAAGACAACTTGTTTGAAATTACAAGCAATAAGTATAGACAAACTAGCACACACAAATACTCAACCCCCCCCCCCCCACACACACATATAAATATATTGTTTATAAAACCGAAAGAAACGGCTTAGGGGTAAATCCCAACGGATACTATTAAAAATAAATATTAAAACTGATCCCAAGAGAGGGCTTATTTATTTATTTTCAGAGACAATATTTAATAAACGTATAATATTGCATTATCTTTATATATATATATATATATATATATATATATATATATGTGTGTGTGTGTGTGTGTGTGTGTGTGTGTGTGTGTGTGTGTGTGTGTGCGTGCTTGTGTGTGTGTGTGTGTGTGTGTTTGTATTACATAGCTTCATATATATATATATATATATATATAGATAGATAGATTATACGGAAAACACTTTTGAAAATGGCTAAAGAAATGGCCGAAAGCGCTTTGGACAATGGAAGATATAGATAGTTTTTGCACTTTCTTACGATACGATACTCCCCCCCCAGCAAAAAAAAGAAACAGAAAAGAAATGGAGGATATTAAAAAATAATAAATTAAAAAAAGTTAAAATTTTCCTTGTTTGCTGTCATATTAAACGAAACACGTTTGAAAGAAGGGTTGCTGCCCAAATATTAATTATATATATATATATGGGGAAAGTACACGAAAATGTGGAAAATGTATTAGTTACGTGTTTCGTTCTTTAGAACTTCATCGGACTAAATTTGTTTTGTTGGTGTGACTACAAATGCACACGAGCGATTAATGCTGGAAGCTCAAGTTTTGTTCTATCTATCTATCTATCTATCTATCTATCTATCTATCTATCTATCTTAGTCGTTTCATATCTATCTATCTATCTATCTATCTATCTATCTATCTATCTTAGTCTTTTCATATCTATCTATCTATCTATCTATCTATCTATCTATCTCAGTCTTTTCATATCTATCTATCTATCTATCTATCTATCTATCTATCTATCTATCTATCTATCTATAAAGACAATCTGTAAGTCTGTGTGTGACTGTTCCCTATGCACGCCTACATTTTTTAAGCTACGCCATTCAAACTTTCTAGGGACACATATCTACAGGGAAGCCAGATCAACACATACTTTTTGAGTTTAAGTGCAGCAATTTTCCCTTTCGCACTTTTAGGCCAATGGAGCCGATTGTTTACATTTGCTTGGTAAAACATCTAATATCTGAGATGGTTGCTGATTTACGTCACAGAAATCAAATCACACGTGTCACACGCGACTAAAATATTTTTTTATTTAAAAACAGAAAAATGAGCCTTTATATTTAATTTTTATTCCGACGTTTTAAAAATTCATTTGCTCAACAAAAAAATGTGAAAATTTTCCCGTAATTTTGAAACAAAAGAAATATTAAAAAAAGAAGAAGTGTTTTTTCAAAGAGAAACAAAATATGACAAAAAAAAAAAAAGAAAAAAAAAAGGGCATCTTCTCCTTCTAATAAATGATCTGAGTTGCACGGCAACGCCGGGCTATGATGCTAGTATATAATATATATATATATATATATATATATATTATCAATCTTATTAGCAATATTTTGAACATTCTCTTGTCTTTGTATTTCTCAAATTTCATTAACGGGTCTATTAAATTCACACACACACACACACACACACATATATATATATATATATCCGTGTGGGGACAGAACGAAGAAAGACTTTTTTTCGTCCAAAACATTAATTTACAACAGTGCTCGATATATGATGTATAGAGCTGTGAATATTTATTATAAATTATGTTTTAGAACATGTATATAATTTCTTCTATATATGTCCTCTTCTCTACAATCATATGGTTGTTTCAGTGTTTGGAGTCAAGCACATCATCAGGAGAAGTAAAGGGTCCCACTGAAACAGCCATATGATTGTAGAGAAGAGGACATATATAGAAGAAATTATGTACATGTTCTAAAACATAATTTATAATATATATATATATATATATATATATATATATATATATATATATATATATATATATCATATGTTAATTCAGTAATTTACATTTGGGTAACAGCAATTTCTACAGGCTCTCATAACCTGCTTCATCAACCCAGGACGTATAATGAAGAATTTCTAGCGTTAACAGAAATAAAAGTTAAATTTGGAAAAGAAACGAGCAAGAATAGGGGAGAGTAGGAAAAGCAGCCCTACCCTGGAGACAGAGGGGGTGGGTGGGTAAGGCAGCTTGCCTGAAGAGTCAAGGGTAGCCGGTAGGAATTAACTTAAGGGTTGTTACGTGTGAGCCTGTAAAAATGTGGACCAATTAAAATAAAGTAATTTCTAATTTGAAGAATTAAATTCTAATTCGTAATTACTTTATTTTGATTGGTCCATACTGTCTATATAACAATGCTTCCCTGATTAAGGGGGTTGGGTAGTTTTTAACCTTTTAAAACCCTTCAACTTGAAATAAACCTCATCACTTGATAAGTAATGTTGAAACAAAATAGCTACTTTTGTAGTGATATTAGAACATAGTCATGTTATAATTTCTAAATATATATATATATATATATATATATATATATATATATATATATATTAATCGTATCACCACACCGGCAAGGCAGTAATGACACTGATGTGCAGGGGGCTACATAAGTGTAAAAAGTTTAATTAGAAGAGAGTGAAGAGGAAGACGAACCAGTTAGAAAGGAGCAATAGACAGCTGAGAATGCAGGTGTGATGACAGTTTCAAGGTGAAGATGAAGGAAAAGATTTACGGGGTGGGGAAAGAACTAGAGTCAAGTGGTTAATAGATGAGTATTGACATTGTATTTAAATTCCTGGAGGTTGTAGCCGTCAGGAAAGCAAGAATATGGAAGCGAGTTCCACAGGCGGGAAGTGCGAGAGAAGAAGCTGCAGGAGTAGAATTGTCGTCTGCATTTAGTTAATCTAACTGTGAATGGGTGGGACTCAGTTGCCAATCTGGTTGCACGAATAAACACCTGTTGAGGAGGCACCAGTGACTTAAGTTCGTTGGAGCAGAAGCCATGAAAGTATTTATAGAACAGACAAAGGGAGGCCACATCTCGTCGGTCGGGAAGTGGCTGTAGTCGAGCCTATCACATTACTGATTCTCCTTTGGAGCATGTCGAGAACACTGAAATGAACAGCAGGGGTGCCTGACCATATATGGCAGCAGTATTCCATGCACGGACGAATGGTTGATTTGTATATATGCAGGATGGATTCAGGCGGGAAAAACATCCTGGCCCAACACAGTGACCCAACCTTCTTAGCAGTGGATTTAGCTATGGACTCAATGTAGTGGTTCCATTTGAGATCAGAAGAGAGGGTAAGGCCGAGGAGGCGTAGTGTATTGCTCTCAGGAAGACTCATTTGGTCCATGCTTATGGGAGGCAGGAAAGGTTGCCTGTGATGATTGACAGACAACAGCTTGGTCTTAGTCGCATTGAAATTGACAAGCCACTTCTTGCCCCAATTCACCACAGAGTGTAGATCCCGTTCAAGGTCAGCAGCAAGTTTATGTTTGTCTGCCACGATGGCTTCTTACTGATGCGGGTTTCTTACTGATATATATATATATATATATATATATATATATATATATATCAGTAAGTAAAAGCGATGCAACAGTAATAGTTATGAATGGATTCATACACACAGTAAAAAGAACCTTCAGATTAAATCCAAACAACCTACACTTAATAAAATCACGTTTAAATCCGATCATAACACATTACATTGCATTTGAATACATGGTTCTGTTGTCATTTCGCGCTATCACGCAGTGTGACGTCATAGAACCACACTGCAAATTTGCGAACTACGTTTGTTAATTTTGGTAACTATTGCCGTTGCCTAGCTGGGTTTATGTCAACACAAAATAAAATAGTCGGTGATGGTGGATGTTATTGTATTACCGTCTTAATAACCTCTCTGAAGATGGCTCATGTGAGCCGAAAGCTTAGAAGCAAATTAATAAAAAATTATCCAAAGGTTGGAGAATTCTTGTCTTTATTTTCAACTGAAATTAAAGCCAAAATACGACGTTTAGAACGGCTCATGATTAAACATAATAGACATTCATTGTCTCTTATATTTAACAGTATATGTTTAGAAAATTATTTGCTGTCTCGGTACACTATATATATATATATAAATTAGAGAAAAAATTTTCAAAATTCAAAGGTGTCGGATGCACATTTCGACATGAGATCTCTAATAGAGATTCCACGTCACCTCAGCGACATTGTTCTGTTCTAAATGGAGAAGGCCCTGGAGTAAAGGGGGAGGGGCAATGTTAACAACGGTCAAGAATTGAGAGTTCCCTTAAGGTCATGGAAAGTGGGATTTTTTTTTTATGTTTGGGATTCAGTTAGTCAGTTAAGTGCCATACGTGATACACGCTTGGGCGATCATGTCTCGAAAGAGACATGACTGACTGGGCAGAACATTATCCCGCAGTAGGTTGTCATTGCTTTCTGCGGTAGAGTGGTTGCCGACCAAGGCTATAGAACCCAATCTGTCCTGTTATTTAACCCATAACTGGAAGGAATAGACGGATTAATACCTTTCCCAAGGGTATTTGCGCGTAAGTGAATGCAATGAATTCGGCTGGAATTCGAACTCGGCTCCCCGATTTCTCGTTCCGAGCTGATATCCAATGCACCACAACGCACATCCTAACAGAACAGGACAGAGCTAATAATTTAACCCCATTTTTAATGCCACTGGTGTGCAGGGGGTTACATAAGAGGAGAGTGATGAGAAAGAGGAACAAGTTATAGGGGTTGTCAGAGAATAGATGATAGAAGGATACGAACAATGGGGTGAAGAACTGGTGAGAGTAGAACATGAGAGAAAGGCTGCGAGACACAAAGAGAGGAGATGGCAATTGACATTACATTTTTATTCTTGGAGATTGTAGCTGTCAGGGAAGCAAGTATACAGAAGAAAATTTCACAGGCGAGAAGTGCGAGAAAAGAAGCTGTTAGAGTAGAAGTTGCGGCTACATTTTATTGGTTTCATTGTAAAAAGGTGTTACCTAGTTGCTAGTCTAGTAGCTCGAGTAAATTCATACAGAGGGGGTACCAGAGAGAGAATCTCATCGGGACAGAAACCGTGAAAGTATTTGTAGAAGAGACAGAGGGAAACCACATTACGCCGGTACGAAAGTGACTACAACTGAACTACCAGGTCGGGATCGATCACATTGCAGATTCTCCGTTGGATTTTGTCAAGAACCCCGAGGTGAATACGAATAGCAGGGGCACCCGACCAGATGTGACAGTAGTATTCAATTCACGGGTGCATGGTAGATATATATATGTGCAGGATGTATTCAGACGGGAAAATCTTCCTTGCCCTACACAGTGAATGGTTAATAGATAGCAGTTTCGTTTTGGAAGCATTCAAATTCATGAGACATTTCTTACCCCAGTTCACCACGGATTGGAGGTCCTTTTGAAGCTCGGCAGCAATGTTTGCTTTGTCAGCCTCGGCAGATTTTGATCGAGGTGAGAGTAAACGGTTGTGTCGTTAGCGTAGATGCCTACTATTAAAAAAACGTTATATATATATATATATAGTCATCCGCAGACAGATCTGATTTGCTGTATAACAGCTCATCAGTACGGTTAGACAGATTCTGCTTCTGAGCTACGGGCGCTCGATAGAAGGAGGCAGACTTTTTAGCGTGTATATTATCGTAATACACGCCCAATAGCTGAGAGTGTTCTAATTCATTGCTGAATGAAAGATGCGTTGATTACAGGGTAGCTACTGTTTTTCAAAGTCTACCATTCTTCCAGAGTGCTCAATCAGGGTGTGAGAGCGTAAATAGTCATCCGCAGACAGATCTGTTTCGCTGTATCACAGCTCATCAGTACGGTTAGACTCCGATTGCTTTTAACCCAGGATTGAAACCCGACCGAATTGGCGTCTGTCGGCGATTCTACCTCTGAGCTATGGGCGCTCGGTAGAAGGTGGCAGAATTTTTAGCGTGTATTTTATCATTATACTCGCCCAATAGCTGAGAGTTTCTTTTAATAGTAAATAATGTTGGCGCCAATTTTGTTTTAAGGATGTAATTGGTTGTACCATCCTGAATTGATTTGACCTTCTAGTATGGTCCTTATACTCATGTATTTGCATGCTGACATCGGAATCCAAACATATATATATATATATATATATATTAACCAGTATATATCATTTGGATTCCGATGTAAATGAAAATAGAATGGTTTTTGTTAATACTGCACAATAACATGTGCATCAAATGAATTTAATAATTACCTATAATGCAGTTTCATAAATAACAGAATGAAGAAATTTAGGGTGATTCGGACGAGTTCATCTTTGCTTCTTTGCCTTGTAAAATTTTGCAAAGTAATAATAACAAAAGAACCATTCTATTTTCATTTAGAATTATCCACTTGGCAATAAATACTAAAAATAGTATGAAATACATAATTTCTTTTAAAAATCTGGGGTGGCCTAATAGTTATGGCCGGTAGCGTATATATAGACATATATAGCAAATATTGAGGGTGCGATGGGTAAATTGTCGCTTTTTGCCTTGTAAAATTTTGCAAGGTAATAATAACAAAAGAACCATTCTATTTTCATTTAGAATTATCCACTTGGCAATAAATACTAAAAATTGTATGAAATACATCATTTCTTTTAAAAATCTGGGGTTGCCTAATAGTTATGGCCGGTAGCGTATATATAGACATATATAGCAAATATTGAGGGTGCGATGGGTAAATTGTCGCTATTTGCCTTGTAAAATTTTGCAAGGTAATAATAACAAAAGAACCATTCTATTTTCGTTTAGGATTATCCTCTTGGCAATAAATCCTAAGAATAGTATGAAATACATAATTTCTTTTAAAAAAATTGAGGTGTCCTAATAATTATGTCCGGTAGTGTAACTCTCCAGACTGCTACTCCCGTTGGTTATTATGTGTTGGGGACATTTGAGCGAGAGACTGATAAAATTCCTTGTATCACCAAAGATAAACTGAAGGCAAAAATTATGATAGCATTCATCAACTTAAGCAAGGAAGCCGTCCAGAAGATATGCAAGAGATTTCGAAGACATCTTGAGGCCGTGGTTATAGCCAATTTCGATTTTATTGAATAAATTTACTGTTTAGCATTTGAAGTTATGGTGGACCTGAAGGAAACTACCACCACCTTCAAATTTGTTGTTTTGCAGTTTTTATTTTTTTTACTTTTTTCAGTGCACTCTTATCGAATACACCCTAAACTTTCCGACTAACAAAAAAAATTTGGAAAAATTTCAATATTTAAACAATTTTATGGGGTGGCGCTCAGTTTTTCATACAACGTTATAGTAAATTGATCCTGCATTTTGGAACCACTCGCCGGTACCAAATCACCATCACCTATAAACTTGTTAATTATCATTTTTTTTTACTTTTTTTAGTGCAATCTTGTCGATTAGACCCTAAACTTTCCGATTGACAAAAAAAAAAAAAAAAAAAAAAAAAAAAAGAAAAGAGAATTGTTAAAATTTCAACATTTAAATAATTCTAGCGGGGGGCTCAGTTTTGCATACGACCTCATTATAGTAAATCGATCCTGCATAATTAATTTTTTTTTTTTGCTTGTGCATATTCAACAACTGAATCCTTTGCAAAATTTTTAAATGAAGTTTCCGAGGAAGATGCCATCGTAAGAACTGAAAAAACTTGAAAAAGACAAAAACAAGAGCAACAACTCGTTACAAAAAAAAAAACAAAAAAAAAAACAACAAACAAACAAACAAAAAACATAACAAAATAAAGCTACCCCAACGCGAGTGGCTCCAAAATGGAGGATCGATTTACTATAACGTAGTATGAGAAACTGAGCCCCATCCTAAAATTGTTTAAATATTGAATTTTTTCCAATTTTTTTCGATAATCGGAAACTTTATGCAATAATCGATAAGACTGCGCTGCAAAAAGTAAAAAACAATGAAAAACAACAAATTTAAAGGTAGTGGTCGTCTTCTTCAGGTCCGCCGAAGATATTTTGTGCAATGTTGGTAAATATATTTGACTAGCAATATAGCCCGGCGTTGCTCGGTGTAATGAAAGCTTTTATATATATATTATCGATTTTCTGCACTATTGTAAGAACTGCAACCTTGAAACTTCTGAATATTGTTTCTTATGTCTTTGTCTATGAGTGTATCAAATTTGATTAAAATCGGACCACTCCCTCTATAACCCGATTTTTTCGATTATCGATTTTCGATTTTTATCGGGGGTACCTCGACACAAAACCTAGCTAAGAACACTCGCAGTCGCTTATAGTACAACTGTGTAAATTTTCAAGAAAATCGGTTCAGCCGTTTTGGAGTCTATAGGTAACGGACACACACACAGACAAACAGACACACACACATACACACACACACACACACACAGACAAAGTTCTATTTATAAATAAGTTTAGATAAAATGAGATGTCAGTGTTAATTTCATTTTTGCGTAATTTTGACGGCAATTTATCCATTGCAACGGTGTATGAATGAAGTAAACAAATACACAATATCTACTGCTTATTTCTACGTTCATTTTGTCTATATCAATAAACGCCTTTTTCTGATAGTAAGTACATATACTGTATAAGCATAGCAAAATCTAAATAACGCACACACACACACACACACACACACACACACACATATATATATATATATATATATGTGAGTGTGAATGTGTGTGTATGTAAGGAGTCTTTCAGTTTTTACAACTCTATGCTTTGACATAGGGTTATTTATAATCCGATATGTTGATTGCTGTGTTTATATGCAGACAGACTGATGTTTCACTTTGGCGCAATACAATCTTTAACTTCTGCAATAATTTTTGTACGTTCGTGCACTTGTAAAATTCTCACTGCCTATTAGATATATCTTATTCTCTCATTCTCTCTCTCTTTCTTTCTCTCTCTCTCTCTCTATATATATATATATATATGCCAGATATAAGCTATTTCCGTACAAATAAACATCCAAAACGATGACTCATTTTAGTAGTGAAACTAGACTTAAATAATATATATATATATATATATATATATATTGCAAGAGAAAGGGTAAGCTAAATATGTTGAGAGAAGCTGAAGAGGCATCTTTTTTGTGTCAGTAGGGAGCAGGTGCTAAGAAGAAGAAGTTGAAGAAGAAAGCGACGAGGCGGAATCAGTGCTTTGCTTTTGCTAGATGAAGATGAAATGACGTCATTCGCTAGTTATTCCCCGATACTGAAAATGGAAAGCAAGCCCATCGTTACTGTATCACCCGCCTGGAGAGCAAGCATCAACGTCGGCACCGACAACGTCAGCGATGTAATTTCGTGTTTGAACCAAGACTTATCGAGTCTGTGGTCATTGTTTCTGAATTAGAAGAGGAAACATGACAAAGGCAATGATGATTAATGCTGTGATTACCAGAAGAAAGCGTCATCTGAAAGACCGTAAAGATCATCTTTGTGAAAATAGTGATAAGGATCATATTCATAAGCAATACGAAAACAATGAAAATATTCTTGTTCGTAGTGATAATTTGCATGAAAAGAATGATAATGTTTTTCGTAATGATAATTTGCATGAAAAGAATGATAATGGTGTTCAAAATGATAATTTGTATGAAAAGAATGATAACGTTGATTGCATTGATTATTTGCATGAAAAGAATGATAATGTTCTTCGTAATGATAATTTGTATGAAAAGAATGACAATGCTGTTCGTAATGATAATTTGTAGGAAAAGAATGATAATGTTGATCGTAATGATAATTTGTATAAAAAAAGATAATGTTGATCGTAATGATAATTTGGATAAGAAGGATGATAATGTTATTCTTAATGATAGTTTGTAGAAAAAGAATGATAATGTTGATCGTAATGATAATTTGTATGAAAAGAATGATAATGTTTTTCGTAGTGATAATTTGCATGAAAAGTATGATAATGTTGCTCGTAATGACAATTTGTCTGAAAAGAATGATGATGTTGATCGTAATGATAATTTGAAAAGAATGATAATGTTGTTCGTATTGATAATTTGTAGGAAAATAATGATGATGTTGACCGTAATGATAATTTCTATGAAAAGAATGATAATGTTGTTCGTAATGATAATTTGTATGAATAGAATGATAATGTTGATCTTAATGATAATTGTATGAAAAGAATGATAATGTTGATCGTAATGATAATTTGTCTGAAAAGAATGATGATGTTGTTCGAAATGATAATTTGCATGAAAAGAATGATAATGTTGATCGTCATGATAATTTCTAAGAAAAGAATGATAATGTTGATCATTATATTAAATGGTATAAGAATAATCATAATAATGTTAAATGGTACGAAAATATAAATAAAGTCGATGAAAATGATAACTGGCAGGAAAATAATAATTATAATAAAGATTGTAATGATAATGTGGGATGTGCATCGTGGTGCAGTGGATAGCGGTTCGGAACAAGAAATCGGGGAGCCGAGTTCGAATTCCAGTTGAATTCCGTGCATTCACCTAAGTGCAAATCCCCTTGGGAAAGTTATTAATCCGTTTCCTCCCTCCAGTTATGGGTTAAATAACAGGACAGATTGGGTTCTGTAGCATTGGCTGGCCACCAGTCTACCGCAGAAAGTAATGACAACCTACTGCGGGATGTTAACTCATACAGTTACGATCAACGGCTCTACATAAGTACTCTACAATTTCCCTCGACTGCAAGCTGGTGTTGTCGCGAATAGCGGTTAAGGCAATGATGATGTTGATAATTATGATGGTGATAAGGATATTTGTAAAGTCCTATATATATATATATATATATTGTATGCATTGCGCCGTCGTTCTCCTTAATGCGTGTCTTATCAACCCATTCGAAAACATGTCGGTAGTCCTTGACACGACACTGCTTCCTTTGGGGTTTTTTGTGTTTGTTTGTTTGTTTGTTTCTTCTTCTTCTTCTTCTTCTTCTTCTTCTTCTTCTTCTTCTTCTTCTTCTTCTTCTTCTTCTTCTTCTTCTTCTTCTTCTTCTTCTTCTTCTTCTTCCTTCTTCTTCCTTCTTCCTTCTTCCCTTCTTCTTCTTCTTCTTCTTCTTCTTCCCTTCTTCTTCCTTCTTCCTTCTTTCCCTTCTTCTTCTTCTTCTTCTTCTTTTTCTTCTTCTTCATCTTCTTCCTTCTTTCCATTCTTCTTCTTCTTCTTCTTCTTCTTCTTCTTCTTCTTCTTCTTCTTCTTCTTCTTCTTCCTTCTTCTTCTTCTTCTTCTTCTTCTTCTTCTTCTTCTTCTTCTTCTTCTTCTTCTTCTTCTTCTTCTTCTTCTTCTTCTTCTTCTTCTTCTTCTTCTTCTTCTTCTTCTTCTTCTTCTTCTTCTTCTTCTTCTTCTTCTTCTTCTTCTTCTTCTTCTTCTTCTTCTTCTTCTTCTTCTTCTTCTTCTTCTTCTTCTTCTTCCTCTTTCCCTTCTTCTTCTTCTTCTTCTTCTTCTTCTTCTTACTCTTTCCCTTCTTCTTCTTCTTCTTATTCTTCTTCTTCTTCTTCTTTGTGAACCGGACGATAGGTGACTCTATGTGCACATTATCTTTCTTTTTTCGTTCACTTCTTTTTCCTCTTCTTTTATTGCTTTTCTTTTTCTTTTTTTTTACATTTCAATTTTCTCCATTTCTTTCTTGTTGTTCTTCTGCTAAAACATGATGATAAACATCAGCCTTTCTCACACCTACGATTCTTGTTGTTCTTTTTCCTTTTCTTCCTCCTCCTCCTCCTCCTCTTCTTTTTCTTCTTAATCTTTTTCTCTTCGTCTTACTACTTTAGTTCTTTTTCTTTTTCTTCTTATTCCTCTTCTTACTCTCATTTCCTTCTTCTTCTTCTTCTTACTCATTTAGTTCTTTTTCTTCTTCTTAGTCTACTTCTTACTCTTATTTCCTACTTCTTACTCATTAGTTCTTTTTCTTTTTCCTACTCCTATTCTTACTCTCGTTTTTCTTCCTTCTCCTCTTCTTTTTCTTCTTCTAACTCTCCTTCTTCTTCTTCTTCTTGCCCCTTTTTCTTCTTCTTGTTACTTGTTTCTTACATTCATTTCCTTCTTCTTCTTTTTCTGCTTCTTCTTCTTTTTTCTTCTTCTTCTTCTTCTTCTTCTTCTTCCTTTAGTTCTGTTTTTTCTTACTCCTCTTCTTCTTCTTCTTCTTCTTACGCTCATTTCTTCTTCTTCCTTTCCTTATTTTTTCTTCTTACTCCTCTTCTTACGCTCATTCTTCTTCTTCTTCTTCTTCTTCTTCTTCTTCTTCTTATTATTATTATTATTATTATTATTATTATTATTATTATTATTATTATTCCGTGTAGGAAAATATAGTTTGAGCAGAAGTGGTGTTTTACTGGTTTGCTAGCTGACTTATTCAGCACAAATGTAACAGGTAAATTCCCACCTTTTTTTGGTGGTGGTGGGCGGGAACCCTCTGACTGGCTCCGATCTTTTTATAGGTACAGCCGTCATTATATACAAATGTATGTCCCCCCTCTCTCTTTTTTCTTTTAGTAACACTATTCTCGCTACTTTCTTACGCATTTGTTTACAAGTGAGAACTAAAAACCCACGTTTGTTTACAACGAAAACTTGGCTGAAGAAAAAAAAATGTCAATGAGATTTCCCCATTTTTCTAGATGCCGATTATCCATACCTGAGCTTTTTATATTACACTAGCAGTATAGCCCGGCGTTGCTCGGGTGCAATGAAAGCTTTAAAACTAATCCATGGTCCAGGAGCTCAGACTCAGCCTAAAGAATATTTGAAATAATAAAATAATTGCGACAATTTACCAATCGCACCTAGTATATATATATATATATATATATATATATATATATATATATATATATATATATATAGCAGTATAGCCCGGCGTTGCTCGGGTGCAATGAAAGCTTTAAAACTAATCCATAGTCCTGGAGCTCAGACTCTTTGGACGTTGGCACGAAAAACGTAGGTTGTTGAAAGGTTGATCTCGAAACCGTAGAACTTACTAAAATGAATGGATGTAAGTCAAATTTTGATTTCCGGTATCGATGTCAAATAAATTTTCCGTCGGAAACTGAATTTTGAAGGCTAAATAAGTCCTCTGAGTAAATGGTATCATGGCTGAGACTAAGAACTACAATAAAACCTACTTAGAGCAAAACCGAAAGCTAAAACCAAAATAAACGGGCTGAAAACCTGATTTCGATCAGACCCGATAGGATATCGGGGTATCGATTTCCAATATCGGAGTCATATAAGTCATCCAAGGATAAATTAACCTAAGTAAGTAGAGGAAAACTTATCGTATCTATCGGGTGTAAAATTGGAGAAAATGAGCCATATTGATGGCTGAATATCGATTTTTGATCAGATTCAGTAGAATATCGGGGGTATCGATTTCCGATATCGGGGAAAATGAGTCGTCTGAGAAGATCGACTAATGTTTGAGACTAAAAACTATAATTTTATCAAGTTAGAGCAAATTCTGTAGTAAGAACCACGATAAAAAGGGCTGAATTCCTGATCTTGATCAGACCTGGTCGGATATCGGGTATCGACTTCGAATATCAGGAAAAAAACGGAAAAAATAAGTAGCTCATGATCTGACCAAAAGCCTAAAAAATGTTTGTATAAAGACACAATTTTTATCCGATTCTCACCAAACTTTATACAAACATTTTTTAGGCTTTTGGTCAGATCATGTGTGTGTCTATCGTTCTAAAGGACATACAGACAGACAGAACGATAGACACACACACACAAACATCTTGCTTTTTATATATGTAGATACGCGTACACACACACACACACACACACACACACACACACACACACACACACACATACATATATATATATATATAGGTGGTAAAAAAAGGATTGGTAAATAATCCAGGATAAGGTTGTTAAATAATCCAGGAGGATCTTTATTTATTTATCTGTAAATTCAGATAAAACTTAGAGGGGAAATTTTCAACATATCATTTTAAGACATGCATTCTCAGCCCCATTTAAACAAAGAATGAGGAAAAATTCTAAGCCTAGAGGTTTGCTCTAGTAAAGAAAGGGATTTATTTAGTTCGAATTCCAGTTGAAATCCTTGCATTCACTTACGCGCAAATACACTTGGGAAAGGTATTAATCCGTCTATTCCTTCCAGTTATGGGTTAAATAACAGGACAGATTGGGTTCTATAGCCTTGGTCGGCAACCAGTCTATCGCAGAATGCAATGGCAACCTACTGCGGGATAATCTTCTGCCCAGTCAGTCATGTCTCTTTCGAGACATGATCGCCCAAGCGTGTATCACGTATGGCACTTAACTGACTGATACATAGCTTCTCATAAGAGATTTGATTCTTGAAATTCCTGATGTCCACTATGAAATTAATTTCTTACCACTCTTTGTGCGATCACCATTACTCCGTCTCATAGCGAGTAAGGGTTCAAGCCTGGATTGCCTTCTTTCTTTTAGACGTTTTCTTATTTCAGCAATAAACATATCCTGTTCAGGCCACTTAGTAAAGCTATTCATTACAACCAGATAATGTGATCTGTTTATTGCAAAATCTATGTGCCATCTTGACTACAGCGCATCTGTCTTTGGCCAAGTGTGTAATTTTGTGGTAGTGATTTTGCTGTCAAAGCAAAACGTCAGCTACTTTTTCAATGTGAGTTCAACCTTGCGTTATACGGGGGGGGGGGTAGTAATATGTTCAACTGAGAACATTTTACAAAAATCATTGAAATTGTTAGGAATTAATTTTGTACTTTTATCTGAAACCATGATATCTGGAATGCCATATCTTGCAAACAGTTCGTGTAAAAAATTCACAGTAAGCATGGAAGTTGGGCTTTTGCACTTACAAATTTCAGGCCACTTAGTAAAACTATCAACTACCCTCACATAATGTGATCTGTTTATTGGACTTGCAAAATCTATGTGCAGTCTTGATCATAGAGTATCTGTCTTTAACCAAGGTTGTAATTTCGTGGTAGGTATTTTTGCTGCCTGAACACATCTGTCGGCCTTTACTACTTTTTCAATGCCTTGATCCATTTTGAACCAGTATACATAGCTTCTTATAAGAGATTTCATTCTTGAAATTCCCGGATGTCCACTATTAAATTCATTTATTACCACTCTTTGTGCGATCACCATTACTGCGTCTCATTGCGAGTAAGGGTTCAAGCCTGGATTACGTTCTTTCTTTTAATTGTTTGTCATTTATTTCCACAATAAACATTTCTTTTTCTGCTTTCAATTTTATTTCTTCCGCGGTAACTGGTACAATATATTTTTAATTTCTGTTTCGCTTCTTAATATCTTGATCTGTTTTGATCCAGTATACATAGCTTCTCATAAGAGAATTAATTCTTGAAATTCCTGATGTCCACTATTAAATTTATTTCTTACAATTCCTTGTACGATCACCATTGCTGCGTCTCATAGCGAGTAAGAGTTCAAGCCTGGATTGAGTTTTTCTTGTCTTTTCAGTCGGTTTTATTTCCACAATAACATAACATTATATTGCCATAACATTATATTAGGATCTTGAATAAGTTCTTGCTGTTTTCCAAAAGATGGCTTTCCCAGAACTGTCTGCGTTTAGTTTCTGATAGCAACGCATCTATGTATAAGGAAATACTATAAATAAACTTGAAATTCAGTGTATGTCATTTCACTGAAGTGTAAGCAACTTTGCTTTTCATAGCGTTAAACATGCCGGATTTCGTACCAAAGAAAATGCATTTGCGGAAATTTTACTGCACTACTTTATTCAAAAGAAATCTCCAGCACATAGAATTTTTGTTGAGACGTACAGCAACCATTCTCGATCCGAAATAACAAGCAGATATTGTTTTACAAGTTTAAAAAATAATGATGTTGATGTTGAAGATAAAGAACGCTCTGTTTGAATTGGTAGCATTGCTTCAAGAAGACTCATATCAGGGGCAAACTGAACTTGTAAAATTATTATGAGTTGATCACACAACGAAACGTTTGCAAGCATTACGAATGATTCAAAAGCAAGAAAAGTGAATTCCGTACGAGTTGAAGCCGAAAGACAACGAACAGTGAATTGTCACGTGTCAACAGCTGCTTCAACGGTAGAAAAGGCAATTGTTTTTTGTGTCGTATCGTGACCGGCGATGAAAAGTGGATACACTACGATAACCCCAAACGCAAAAGATTGTGGGAGAAGGCGAACATCTATCAACATCGGCGGCAATGGATCGAAGTTTCTGCAAACGGCTACAATTGATACGAAGATTGAAAAAAAAAAAAAGAAAGAAAGAAAAGAAGGTCGCGATACGAGCAGAGACACAGCAATGCAATTTTGTAACATGACAACACGACACCACATCATGCAAGACGGGTGTAAACGTATTTGGAAACGATTAAATGGTAAGGCCTACCCGATTCGCTGTAACGAAAGGGGAGAGAGAGGCTTAGATGTAAAGGTCTGAACTGGTGGAATTAAAGAATGGAGCTCATCTGAACATTTTCCATGGAAATAACGATAGAGTAGAGAGAGGCTTAGCTGTAAAGGTCTGAACTGTTGGAACTAAAGAATGGAACTCATCTGAACATTTTCCATGGAAATAACGATAAAGTAGAGAGAGGCTTAGCTGTAAAGGTCTGAACTGTTGGAACTAAAGAATGGAACTCATCTGAACATTTTCCATGGAAATAACGATAGAGTAGAGAGAGGCTTAGCTGTAAAGGTCTGAACTGGTGGAACTAAAGAATGGAACTCATCTGAACATTTTCCATGGAAATAACGATAGAGTAGAGAGAGGCTTAGCTGTAAAGGTCTGAACTGGTGGAACTAAAGAATGGAACTCATCTGAACATTTTGCATGGAAATAACGATAGAGTAGAGAGAGGCTTAGCTGTAAAGGTCTGAACTGGTGGAACTAAAGAATGGAGCTTATCTGAACATTTTCCATGGAAATAACGATAGAGTAGAGAGGCTTAGCTGTAAAGGTCTGAACTGGTGGAACTAAAGAATGGAGCTTATCTGAACATTTTCCATGGAAATAACGATAGAGTAGAGAGAGGCTTAGATGTAAAGGTCTGATCTGGTGAAACTAAAGAATGGAGCTTATCTGAACATTTTCCATGGAAATAACGATAGAGTAGAGAGAGGCTTAGATGTAAAGGTCTGAACTGGTGGAACTAAAGAATGGAGCTTATCTGAACATTTTCCATGGAAATAACGATAGAGTAGAGAGAGGCTTAGCTGTAAATGTCTGAACTGGTAGAACTAAAGAATGGAGCTCATCTGAACATTTTCCATGGAAATAACGGTAGAGTAGAGAGAGGCTTAGCTGTAAAGGTCTGAACTGTTGGAACTAAAGAATGGAGCTCATCTGAACATTTTCCATGGAAATAACGGTAGAGTAGAGAGAGGCTTAGCTGTAAAGGTCTGAACTGTTGGAACTAAAGAATGGAGCTCATCTGAACATTTTCCATGGAAATAACGATAGAGTAGAGACAGGCTTAGCTGTAAAGGTCTGAACTGGTGGAACTAAAGAATGGAGCTCATCTGAACATTTTCCATGGAAATAACGATAGAGTAGAGACAGGCTTAGCTGTAAAGGTCTGAACTGGTGGAACTAAAGAATGGAGCTCATCTGAACATTTTCCATGGAAATAACGGTAGAGTAGAGAGAGGCTTAGCTGTAAAGGTCTGAACTGTTGGAACTAAAGAATGGAGCTCATCTGAACATTTTCCATGGAAATAACGATAGAGTAGAGACAGGCTTAGCTGTAAAGGTCTGAACTGGTGGAACTAAAGAATGGAGCTCATCTGAACATTTTCCATGGAAATAACGATAGAGTAGAGACAGGCTTAGCTGTAAAGGTCTGAACTGGTGGAACTAAAGAATGGAGCTCATCTGAACATTTTCCATGGAAATAACGATAGAGTAGAGAGAGGCTTAGCTGTAAAGGTCTGAACTGTTGGAACTAAAGAATGGAGCTCATCTGAACATTTTCCATGGAAATAACGATAGAGTAGAGACAGGCTTAGTTGTAAAGGTCTGAACTGGTGGAACTAAAGAATGGAGCTCATCTGAACATTTTCCATGGAAATAACGATAGAGTAGAGACAGGCTTAGCTGTAAAGGTCTGAACTGTTGGAACTAAAGAATGGAGCTTATCTGAACATTTTCCATGGAAATAACGATAGAGTAGAGAGAGGCTTAGCTGTAAAGATCTGAACTGGTGGAACTAAAGAATGGAGCTCATTTGAACATTTTCCATGGAAATAACGGTAGAGTAGAGAGAGGCTTAGCTGTAAAGGTCTGAACTGTTGGAACTAAAGAATGGAGCTCATCTGAACATTTTCCATGGAAATAACGATAGAGTAGAGAGTGGCTTCGCTGTAAAGGTCTGAACTGGTGGAACTAAAGAATAGAGCTCATCTGAACATTTTCCATGGAAATAACGGTAGAGTAGGGAAAGGCTTAGCTGTAAAGGTCTGAAAGGGTGGAAGTAAAGAATGGATCTCATCGGAACATTTTCCATGGAAATAACGATAGAATAGAGAGAGGGGTAGCTGTAAAGGTCTGAACTGGTGGAACTAAAGAATGGAGACATCTGAACATTTTCCATGGAAATAACAATAGAGTAGAGAGAGGGTTAGATGTAAAGGTCTGATCTGGTGGAACTAAAGAAGGGAGCTCATCTGAACATTTTGCATGGAAATAACGATAGAGTAGAGAGAGGCTTAGGTGTAAAGGTCTGAACTGGTGGAAATAAAGATTGGAGCTCATCTTAACATTTTCCATGGAAATAACGATAGAGTAGAGAGAGGCTTAGCTGTACAGGTCTGAAGAGGTGGAACTAAAGAATGGAGCTTATCTGAAAATTTTCCATGGAAATAATGATAGAGTAGAGAGAGGCTTAGATGTAAAGTTCTGAACTGGTGGAACTAAAGAATGGAGCTCATCTGAACATTTTCCATGGAAATAACTATAGAGTAGAGAGAGGCTTAGCTGTAATGGTCTGAACTGGTGGAACTAAAGAATGGAGCTCATCTTAACATTTTCCATGGAAATAACTATAGAGTAGAGAGAGGCTTAGCTGTACTGGTCTGAACTGGTGGAACTAAAGAATGGAGCTTATCTGAACATTTTCCATGGAAATAACTACAGAGTAGAGAGAGGCTTAGCTGTAATGGTCTGAACTGGTGGAACTAAAGAATGGAGCTCATCTGAACATTTTCCATGGAAATAACGATAGAGCCAAGAAATACTTAGCTATAATGGTCTGAACTGGTGGAACTAAAGAATGGAGCTCATCTGAACATTTTCCATGGAAATAACGATAGAGTTGAGAGAGGCTTAGCTGTAAAGGTCTGAACTGTTGGAACTAAAGAATGGAGCTTTTCTGAACATTTTCCATGGAAATAACGATAGAGTAGAGAGAGGCTTAGCTGTAAAGTTCTGAACTGGTGGAACTAAAGAATGGAGCTCATCTGAACAGTTTCCATGGAAATAACGGTAGAGTAGAGAGAGGCTTAGCTGTAAAGGTCTGAACTGGTGGAACTAAAGAATGGAGACATCTGAACATTTTCCATGGAAATAACAATAGAGTAGTGAGAGGGTTAGATGTAAAGGTCTGATCTGGTGGAACTAAAGAATGGAGCTCATCTGAACATTTTGCATGGAAATAACGATAGAGTAGAGAGAGGCTTAGGTGTAAAGGTCTGAACTGGTGGAACTAAAGATTGGAGCTCATCTTAACATTTTTCATGGAAATAACGATAGAGTAGAGAGAGGCTTAGCTGTAAAAGTCTGAAGAGGTGGAACTAAAGAATGGAGCTTATCTGAAAATTTTGCATGGAAATAATGATAGAGTAGAGAGAGGGTTAGCTGTAAAGGTCTGAACTGGTGGAACTAAAGAATGGAGACATCTGAACATTTTACATGGAAATAACAATAGAGTAGTGAGAGGGTTAGATGTAAAGGTCTGATCTGGTGGAACTAAAGAATGGAGCTCATCTGAACATTTTGCATGGAAATAACGATAGAGTAGAGAGAGGCTTAGCTGTAAAGGTCTGAACTGTTGGAGCTAAAGAATGGAGATTATCTTAACATTTTCCATGGAAATAATGATAGAGTAGAGAGAGGCTTAGATGTAAAGTTCTGAACTGGTGGAACTAAAGAATGGAGCTCATCTGAACATTTTCCATGAAAATAACTATAGAGTAGAGAGAGGCTTAGCTGTAATGGTCTGAACTGGTGGAACTAAAGAATGGAGCTCATCTGAACATTTTCCATGGAAATAACTACAGAGTAGAGAGAGGCTTAGCTGTAATGGTCTGAACTGGTGGAACTAAAGAATGGAGCTCATCTGAACATTTTCCATGGAAATAACGATAGAGTAGAGAGAGGCTTAGCTGTAAAGGTCTGAACTGGTGGAACTAAAGAATGGAGCTCATCTGAACATTTTCCATGGAAATAACTATAAAGTAGAGAGAGGCTTAGCTGTAAAGGTCTGAACTGGTGGAACTAAAGAATGGAGCTCATCTGAACATTTTCCATGGAAATACCGGTAGAGTAGAGAGAGGCTTAGCTGTAAAGGTCTGAACTGGTGGAACTAAAGAATGGATCTCATCGGAACATTTTCCATGGAAATAACGATAGAGTAGAGAGAGGGTTAGCTGTAAAGGTCTGAACTGGTGGAACTAAAGAATGGAGCTCATCTGAACATTTTACATGGAAATAACAATAGAGTAGTGAGAGGTTTAGATGTAAAGGTCTGATCTGGTGGAACTAAAGAATGGAGCTCATCTGAACATTTTGCATGGAAATAACGATAGAGTAGAGAGAGGCTTAGGTGTAAAGGTCTGAACTGGTGGAACTAAAGATTGGAGCTCATCTTAACATTTTTCATGGAAATAACGATAGAGTAGAGAGAGGCTTAGTTGTAAAAGTCTGAAGAGGTGGAACTAAAGAATGGAGCTTATCTGAAAATTTTCCATGGAAATAATGATAGAGTAGAGAGAGGCTTAGATGTAAAGTTCTGAACTGGTGGAACTAAAGAATGGAGCTCATCTGAACATTTTCCATGGAAATAACTATAGAGTAGAGAGAGGCTTAGCTGTAATGGTCTGAACTGGTGGAACTAAAGAATGGAGCTTATCTGAACATTTTCCATGGAAATAACTACAGAGTAGAGAGAGGCTTAGCTGTAATGGTCTGAACTGGTGGAACTAAAGAATGGAGCTCATCTTAACATTTTCCATGGAAATAACTATAGAGTAGAGAGAGGCTTAGCTGTAATGGTCTGAACTGGTGGAACTAAAGAATGGAGCTTATCTGAACATTTTCCATGGAAATAACTATAGAGTAGAGAGAGGCTTAGATGTAAAGTTCTGAACTGGTGGAACTAAAGAATGGAGCTCATCTGAACATTTTCCATGGAAATAACGATAGAGTAGAGAGAGGCTTAGCTGTAAAGGTCTGAACTGGTGGAACTAAAGAATGGAGCTCATCTGAACATTTTCCATGGAAATAACGATAGAGTAGAGAGAGGCTTAGCTGTAAAGGTCTGAACTGTTGGAACTAAAGAATGGAGCTTATCTGAACATTTTCCATGGAAATAACGATAGAGTAGAGAGAGGCTTAGATGTAAAGGTCTGAACTGTTGGAACTAAAGAATGGAGCTCATCTGAACATTTTCCATGGAAATAACGATAGAGTAGAGAGAGGCTTAGCTGTAAAGGTCTGAACTGTTGGAACTAAAGAATGGAGCTCATCTGAACATTTTCCATGGAAATAACGATAGAGTAGAGAGAGGCTTAGCTGTAAAGATCTGAACTGGTGGAACTAAAGAATGGAGCTCATCTGAACATTTTCCATGGAAATAGCGGTAGAGTAGAGAGAGGCTTAGCTGTAAAGGTCTGAACTGTTGGAACTAAAGAATGGAGCTCATCTGAACATTTTCCATGGAAATAACGATAGAGTAGAGAGAGGCTTAGCTGTAAAGGTCTGAACTGGTGGAACTAAAGAATGGAGCTCATCTGAACATTTTCCATGGAAATAACGATAGAGTAGAGAGAGGCTTAGCTGTAATGGTCTGAACTGGTGGAACTAAAGAATGGAGCTCATCTGAACATTTTCCATGGAAATAACGATAGAGTAGAGAGAGGCTTAGCTGTAAAGGTCTGAACTGTTGGAACTAAAGAATGGAGCTTATCTGAACATTTTCCATGGAAATAACGATAGAGTAGAGAGAGGCTTAGATGTAAAGGTCTGAACTGTTGGAACTAAAGAATGGAGCTCATCTGAACATTTTCCATGGAAATAACGATAGAGTAGAGAGAGGCTTAGCTGTAAAGGTCTGAACTGTTGGAACTAAAGAATGGAGCTCATCTGAACATTTTCCATGGAAATAGCGGTAGAGTAGAGAGAGGCTTAGCTGTAAAGGTCTGAACTGTTGGAACTAAAGAATGGAGCTCATCTGAACATTTTCCATGGAAATAACGATAGAGTAGAGAGAGGCTTAGCTGTAATGGTCTGAACTGGTGGAACTAAAGAATGGAGCTCATCTGAACAGTTTCCATGGAAATAACGGTAGAATAGAGAGAGGCTTAGCTGTAAACGTCTGAAAGGGTGGAATTAAAGAATGGATCGCATCGGAACATTTTCCATGGTAATAACGATAGAGTAGAGAGAGACTTAGCTGTAAAGGTCTGAAAGGGTAGAACAAAAGAATGGATCTCATCGGAACATTTTCCATGGAAATAACGATAGAGTAGAAAGAGGCTTAGCTGTAAATGTCTGAAAGGGTGGAACTAAAGAATGGAGCTTATCTTAACATTTTCCATGGAAATAACGATAGAGTAGAGAGAGGGTTAGATGTAAAGGTCTGAACTGTTGGAACTAAAGAATGGAGCTCATCTGAACATTTTCCATGGAAATAATGATAGAGTAGAGAGAGGCTTAGCTGTAAATGTCTGAACAGGTGGAACTAAAGAATGGAGCTCATCTTAACATTTTCCATGGAAATAACGATAGAGTAGAGAGAGGCTTAGCTGTAAATGTCTGAACTGGTGGAACTAAAGAATGGAGCTCATTTGAACATTTTCCATGGAAATAACGATAGAGTAGAGAGAGGGTTAGCTGTAATGGTCTGAACTGGTGGAACTAAAGAATGGAGCTCATCAGAACATTTTCCATGGAAATAACGATAGAGTAGAGAGAGGCTTAGCTGTAATGGTCTGAACTGATGGAACTAAAGAATGGAGCTCACTTGAGCATTTTCCCATGGAAATAACGATAGAGTAGAGAGAGGGTTAGCTGTAAAGGTCTGAACTGGTGGAACAAAAGAATGGATATCATCTGAACATTTTCTAAGGAAATAACGATGGAGTCATGAGACGCTAACAACGTTTAGTTTATGCGAAGAAATTGTCTGGTGAAAACCAATTAATCACGTACAAGGCCGCGTAAACTCTTTTAACTCAGTTAAGGTGAGGATTGATGATTGGATATTTCCAGCTGAGATATAGCAATACTCCGTTTTAGATCTGATATAATTCTTGTCCGCAGGTGCCAGTTTTTTTACGAAAACGTCACAAGGAACCGTACTTTTTTCTAGACTTTTTAGCGATGGATCGTATACATGAGTCTTCTTCTGGGTGTAAGCGATTATGGCTCTCCACAAAATTTTCCAAGCCCTCTTTCCTCATTATGTACAAATTTAAACTGTCTTTTTCCGTTATTTACATTGTTCAGACTATCGCCTTCCTTATTATTACCATGTTTACGACGTTTCGGCCGTTGTACGTTCCGGTCTTCTTCTGGGGCTAGGAATTTCGAACCGAACCCATTATTTCGAACACAATGTTTATCATTCTCCTTCCATTTCCGGTTCTCTAAGGACACATGACTCAGTTTATATGAGCGTTGGTTAGTTCCTGTGACTTGACCCAAAGTGTTGTGCGTTCAAATACTGGCTCTAACAGTGGTGAAAAAATAACTTACAGAGTTAAGTTAAAGGGAGATAACCACATGGCTACCAGAATTGGTATCGCACATGGAATGAGAGTGATATACATTAGTGATCGAAATAAAGGATTCGTTTCAAAAGTTTTAGCGCCTGAAGAAGGCCGACTGAAATGTCGTTACCATGGCAATAAAGATGAATACAACAGTGCAAACAATGTAAATAATGTAATTCTAAGTGTTCTTTTTGTTTCCGTTCATTCTAAATCCTCTTTGTGACATGTTCAATTCGCGATATTCTCAGCATCCTCCTGTAAAACCGCATTTCTCTTGACTCAAGTTTTTTCTTCATCTGTCATATCTAAGCGGCACTTTGAAAACCATCTCTTGCCGCAACGTTTGAAAAGAGCCTTCAGTCGTTCTCTCGGATATTGCAATACCGTCTTTTTTCACGTAGTGAATTGGACCCTCACTGGGTACCCTATACATTCGGCCTTGTGTCATATCAAAGCGGCACTTTGAAAACCATCTCTTGCCGCAACGTTTGAAAAGAGCGTTCAGTCGTTCTCTCGGATATTGCAATACCGTCTTTTTTCACGTAGTGAATTGGACCCTCACTGGGTACCCTATACATTCGGCCTTGTGTCATATCAAAGCGGCACTTTGAAAACCATCTCTTGCCGCAACGTTTGAAAAGAGCGTTCAGTCGTTCTCTCGGATATTGCAATACCGTCTTTTTTCACGTAGTGAATTGGACCCTCACTGGGTACCCTATACATTCGGCCTTGTGTCATATCAAAGCGGCACTTTGAAAACCATCTCTTGCCGCAACGTTTGAAAAGAGCGTTCAGTCGTTCTCTCGGATATTGCAATACCGTCTTTTTTCACGTAGTGAATTGGACCCTCACTGGGTACCCTATACATTCGGCCATGTGTCATATCAAAGCGGCACTTTGAAAACCATCTCTTGCCGCAACGTTTGGAAAGTGCCTTCATTCGTTCTCTTGCATGTTGCAACGCCGCCTTTTTTCACGTGTGGTTGTGTTTCTCTTCAAGCCCGATAATGCCTCCAATAAGAGGCAAAACGTCGTATTACCTCCACAGACACATACACGCACGCGCGAGCTCTTTTTTAATTTATTTGTTTGTACATTTTTAGGTAATCGTATTTGAGTAGATATTCTGTTTCTAATTTTGCAGTACATATATATATATATATATATATATATATATATATATATATACTGCTTTATTTTTATTTTAGCATATCACCATGAACATTTTTGTGTAGTGATATTTTGCTTTTATAAACCATTGTAATAACAAAAATTACAATCTGCATATATATATATATATATATATATATATATATCCGTATACGTTCGGAAAACGTGTTATTCGGCAGGGTTCGAAACTGCGACCTCTAAAAACCTAGATCAGTTGACCCCTTTGTGTTAGGACCCTGCCGAATGACACATTTTCCTAACTAAATTTTTCAAAAAAAAATATTCAGGCATATATATATATATATATATATATATATGTGTGTGTGTGTGTGTGTGTGTGTGTGTGTGTGTAATTTAAAAATAGAATATCTACTCAAGTACGAGCACCTATTAAAAACAATGTTCAAACAAAAAATTATGTTGGTTTGTTGGTTTATGTATTAACCCATTTCGTAAATCTCCAGATCATTTCATTATATATATATATATATTATAGAAATTAACGAAGATTTACGAAATGGTCTTTAAACAACCGACAATTTGAAATGATTTGTTTGAACATTATTTTTTATCGATACTCGTATTTAAGTAGACTTTCTATTTATAATCAAACAGTATAATATATTTATTTCATAATAAATATATAATAATAATCAGGCTGCTAGAAATAAATATATATACTGTTTGATTATAAACATAATATCTACTTAAATACGAGTATCGATCAAAAATTTCAAACATGCCATTTCATGATATATATATATATATATATATATATATATATATATATATATATTATAACACACAGAATGACTTGAAAAACAATAACTTGCTCATCAACTCAATTATGTTTTAAGTCCGACCCCCCCTCTCATTGGACGCTGACTTTGATGACAGGGTCACGGCTAGTGTTTTGTTTTTAAAATATCCTTTCACTTTGAGAATCAGAATTGATAACAAATATAAAATAAATTCTTTAAGAGTTTATCGCATTCTGATTATTTGTGACGAAGAATCGGAACTGATTTCCCGTGACCGGTGGTCCATTTTACATGCAGTGCCTCCCCAAGTTCACTGAGAGGGATCCGTGTATTTTGATATCTGTGGCAATATTCTGGATTATCGTTTTGTCACATTCTGGATTATCGTTTTGTCCATGAAATACAGTCTCAAATTCGTCTGGTATATCAGTAGATGGGCCTCATTAAAAATGGTCATGTGACGTTACCTTTCTGTGAAATGCCAAATAAAGACTGTTTTAATTTTCATAAGTGAATTTTTAAGCAAGTTATTATTTTTTTAAAACAAAGATTTGTAAAAAATAAAAGAAGGAAAGACAAAATAGGAAATAAAAACAAGAACAAGTTTGTTTTTTTATAAAAATGGAGTATATATTTTTTGTTCATTTGTTTTTCTTTTTTTGTGTTATGTTTGTTGCACACATTCCCTGGTCTGTCAGTCAAACTGTCGTATTTATCTTTTTACAAGTTTTTACTTTTTAAAAAGACAATGATGTTAAAATGAGATAATAAATTAATAGAAATGATAGGGTTGTTTGATTGATTTTACTTTCAAATCCATCGGATTTTTTCATTCTTTTTCTTTTTTTAAAGGTGGGAGGATCTTTCACTCACTGATATGCAGTAACATGCTTATAAATAACACAGAATAAGTAGCATTACCTTGGAGATCAAGTGTAAAGTATTTCAGTATATTTCTGAAGTTGTTTTATTGAAAAAAAAAAAAATGTCTGCCTCCGCCAACAATATTCTTTTCATCAAATTTCTGTCTAAAGCCATCTCTTCGAGTTTTTTATGAACAGACCTCATCAATATTTTTTTAAATTTAAAAGAATTAATAATGAAAAAACAAAAAAAGGAGTTATTAAGTTTAAAAAGTAGACGTTTAGATATTAATGTATATTTTAAGCATCTGCTTAAAAACAGAAACTCTTAGCTAGCAGATGGTGATGACAGTGATGTCAACCATTTTGTTTCACTTAAAGAAAGCTAAAAATAACTCAAGGTTGCGTGGGAATAACAGAACTAACCAAAAGCTGTATAAGAATAAACTTTCTTAACTTAGAAAATATAAACACTAATAAAAAAAGAAATGACTAATATACATATTTATCACTGCTACACTAAAAAAGAAAAAAAAAACAAGTTAAAGTAAAAAACATGATTGTAAACAACGTTATTTTGATTTTGAAACGTGGTTTTGAATTTAGAAAGCCCGCTTATTCAAAGTTCTAAGAATCGGGTCCAGGTCCTTTTCTGCAACAATAATTGGGTTAATTAAATTAAAAGAGGAGCCCCCCCCCCTACACACATTCATATATATATATATATATATATATATATATATATATATATATATATATAAGTACCAGATCTAATTTTTGTCTTTTCTGGAAACTCAAGAATAAAATGAAGTTATTCTATTTCAGTCAGTTAATTGCCATACGTGATACACGTTTGGGCGATTATGTCTCGAAAGAAAGACAACTGACTCGGCAGAAGATTTTCCTACAGTAGGTTGCCATTTCTATCTGCGGTAGACTGGTTGCCTGCCAAGGCTACAGAACCCAATCTGTCCTAGAAGGGGGAAGAGATGTATTATATTATTAAATTGTAATTAGTGGGGATCAGTTTATTACTTCATAACAATATAAAACTGAACCCTCACTTTATGCCCAGTAGAAGCCTTAATCATGTTTCCAACTTATATATTCAGTCAGTCAGTTAAGTGCCATGCGAGATAGACGCTTTGGGCGACCATGTCTCGAAAGAAACATGACTGACTAGGGAGAAGATTTTCCCGCAGTAGGTTGCCATTACTTTCTGCGGTAGACTGGTTGCCAGCCAAGGCTATACAGCACAATCTGTTCTATTATTTGACCTATAGCTGGAGGGAAGAGACACCTTTGCTAAGGATATTAGTATGTAAGTGAATGCCACGAATTCAACTGGAATTCGAACTCGGCTCTCCGATTTCTCATTCTGAGCTAATATATACTGCACCACCCACGCGCCATCACTATTTGTGAAAGTTGGCTTGTTTCTTTTTATTGTGGGTAGAAAGAAACAAATTTAGTTCTTTGATTTTGATAAATATAAAGGCCTATAAGAAGACAGAATACATAGTTGTTAGCAAAAGAGATGACCAAACGGGGAAGTTACATATAGGGGACGTTAAAATCAAGTAAAATTTGATAGTTAACCAGCTGAGGAACAGACGACGCAAAGAAGAATCGAAAAACCCAAAGCTGCAAACGAGTGACGACAGAAGTATTTGAGAAACTAAGTAAATTATTAAGAGATAGGAAAATGTCTTTAGAGACAAAGAACAGGGCATTGAGCTCCTGTGTAATGTCTAATATTTTATATGGCAGTGAAAACTGGATATTTTCTTCACTGATGAAGAACAGACATGAAGCGACAGAAATGTCGTTCTATCGACGAATTTTGAGAATACCATAGACAGAGAATGTAAGGAATGAAGATGTTTTAAAGACAATAGGAAAAGCAACTAAACTTTTGGTAACAGCGAGAGAGATATTTTGGGGATATATATTCAGGAAAGAAAGTTTTGGAAATTTAACACTCACAATTTATCGAATTGTTAACAGAACAAGGACCATAAAGAAAGTAGACTGTGGAGAGCCATGAACACTAATGTCACAGAAAAGAGAGAGAGAGAGAGATCTGATATCTGAGAGGATATAGACAGTGATAAGATTTGGCGGAGGCATGTTTTCTAGAGTGCCCATTGATTTTAAATACAAATATACCTCGAGTTACATCGTTTCGAGTTACGCCGTTTTGAGTTACGTCGTTTCGAGTTAAGCCGTTTTCGATTATACGTCGTTTGTCAAAAAATATATAGAAAAATAAAAATCAACTTAAATCATTTTATTCGACTTTACGTCTGTCTACCACAAATATTGAAACCGTAATATCGCTAGGAAAGCATTAAAAGCTCATACAATCGTGTTACTGTACATTTAATAAGAATAAAAGTTTATAAAATCATATCAAAATGCGTACATTTACTGTAAATGTAAATATTGGTAAATGTAACAAATTAGTTTATTTTCTACTATCGCAAAATAATTTTAATAACTGTATTCAACTTCACAAAATCATTTTATTTTATAATGTCTTAACATATTCACAAATTATGAGTTCGCGATGTACTGTAAAGATCGCCAAATTGTAAGCGTCTATATTTACAAGTAGGTGCGTACACGTATTCGTAAATTGAAATTACTTTTTATTCTGTACTATATTTAAAAACTGAAATTTATTTGCATGTAAGCTTAAAATAGATTCTTGTTGACCATATATTATTAAAAATTCATTTATAAATAAAATACAGAAGTGGGAATGATTATTTGTGGTTTAGCCTAGCGACAAGTAAATTCGGAGACAAGTAAATTCGACGTTTTTCGACTTAAGTCGCCTCTCTTGGAATATATTACCGACGTAAGGTGAGGTATACCCGTATTAAATTGGTCAGTTTGGTCGATAAGTGATGTCATGGTATGACACTTGCTTGGGAAATTTAGATGATAAAATAAATAATGGCTGATTACATGCCTATATATATATATATATATATATATATATATATATATATATATATATATATATATATACAAGTATATGTTTGTAGGGGCGTATTTGCGTTTTGTGTTATGTATTTCACGTGTGTTTTTATAACATAGAGTATAGACGAACACAAGACATACAAAAATAAAATAATATCAATTTTAACATATATCTAAGCATTGTAGACTTTACAGATACACCTAACAGTGAGCTACGGTAGACATTCGGTATAAAAGACTTGCCAAACGTTTCTGGTTTGATACCAGAAGATATTTGTTTTTTTTTAAGATAATTCACGAAGCAATAATCGTCTTTAATCCGATTAGCTACACTGCCCAATTCGAGATTTAACAATAATCGTACTAAAAATATAGAAATATAGTAACTTCAAGAAAGGTTCTAGAGAAATATAAAAATGACTTGTCATATAAAGTTTTATATGTGTTATATACCATGATATAAGTAGAGATATACATCAATAATAGCGTGGTTTTGTCGGCTAAAGTACAAAGGAATAATTTACATAAGTAAACAGTCATTACGTCATTTTTTTTATGAGGAGATTTGAAAAAGAAGGGAGAAAGGAGGAACAGGCAACTCGGTGCATAGGTGGTTTAGCCAATAAAATCTTCTGTTTCAAAATGGCATGATTTGATTGGTTAATTGTTTGGTCTTATGCTTGATTAAACTTAGCGAATGTTTATGTATTTGGAATATGTAATTGGAGTAACATTGCTTATTTAGACATCAATGTACAAACAGAATGTGACACTATTAAACTTGTGTATCCTGCTAAAAAAAAAAAACGCCATATATTTACTGACTACATAATATTCCCCTACGACCATATAATATTTCTAAAGTATTACGATATTAATCTCGAATTAAAATTATGACATTTAAATAGAACGACTAGAAACGATTATGTTTTTAGTCAAGAAGATCGAGATCAGTGAAAGTATTTTCAATTTAATATAAATTCAGGAACCATTAATATTAAACAGGATATAAATCCCTGGCGATTTGATGCCAAAAAATGGTAAAATATTTGAGTCTTTGAATTTTTGATTTCCCATAAACTTTGAGAAGTAATCATGCTTCATAAGATTTGCTGGTCTACAGTTTTGATTTTTCGTTTAAATATTTTTGTTACATACTTTCCATGCGATTTGCGTTTGCTCCAGTGCTTGGTGGTGCTGGCCGTGGCGAGGAGGGATTCAAGAGTATAATAGCGCACAGAATGTTTGAACCACAATGAATATTTTAAGCCATTCTCAGTCTCAATATGTTTACTTTGGAAAAAAAAATCTGAATTTATAAGACGAGAATCTGCAATTATTATACATTAAGTTTTTCGAACCATTTTTCTCGGTCTTTGTTTGCTTTAATATCACAACGTTTCGGCCGCTTTAGTCTCCGGCCTTCTTTCGGAGAGTAAGGTTTGTAATTATTCTTTAATATTTTCTCAGGTCTAGCGACCGTGATAAAAGCATAACAGGCCTGAATACATCAGCATTTAATAATAAAATAACCAAAAAGACATTAATTATTCCGGAAGAAGTTTTGTTCAATTAATTTTGAAATTCGGATTTTGATTGGCTAAATAGTAAAACCGGTAATAGGGGGGGGTGGAGTATAAAAATTCCCTCTTAGCGGAGAGTGAAATATTCCCTCTTCTAAAATGAAACTTATTTAAAAAAAAAAAAGAAGAAAATTAATACTTGCGAATTGCGTTTAGATGCCCTAACAAACAGAAACTTATAAAGAATCGAAAAGTCATCATCACCCGTGGTTTAGGAAAAATAAAAGGTAAGTGTATGTGTATTTGTACAAGTAGTTTAGAAAAATAGTGATGTCCACTGAGTGCGCATGCGTGTGTTGTTGATTTGGGTGTCAATGTTTCTCGGCTGAAACTTTGCGGATATGGGAATGAATTATAATGCGTGTGAAAATAGAATTTTAAAAAAAATGTTTGTTTTTCTTAATATCTAATGCTTTTAATTATATTCAGTGTTTTATAAAGTTTATTTTACATAGATATATTTATATATAAGTTCTTACGAGGCACCAACGGCTGTTTGCTTTTTATTTTCCTCTTCTTTTCTCCTTCCTTTCTTTTTTAAATTTTTTTTATTATTCTCCTTCTTGTTTCACTTTCGCCAGATTTTTTCCCCATATAAAATACTGAGGGGGAGATTCTTTAATAGTAATTTTATATGAGATATCGTATATGATATCATATATATGACATTATATATGAGATATCATATATGATATCATATATATGACATATTATATATGAGATATCATATATGATATCATATATATGACATATTATATATGAGATATCATATATGATATCATATATATGACATATTATATATGAGATGTCATTAAAGTACACGTAAAATGTATTGACTTTAACTAATATATTTGTGAAAGACATTTTTATGAAATAAATGACCAGTAGTGTTCTTCTGACGAAGACAGTTGGTTATGGCATATTTGAAATGCAACTCATTATACTGACCGTTCGGTTGGCTACTGGGACGAGAAAAAGGGGACCAAAAATCTGCATGATGAATTACGGTTTTAATGAACGATGTTGATGGAACAACCAATGTTTTGATTAGATGAATCTCATTCCTCAAATGATACGAGGAATGTAGAAGAGAATAATAAATATAAAAACGAAGTAATGTCGGAAATGATTTCGAAATTCAGTGCAAGTGAGAAAGTAATCATCATATTTGGTCGTTATATTAACAGCGTTATTTTTAGCTAACATTTTTTTAATCTCTGGAACGTATCGGCAACTTATTTTATGGGCGATTTTATAGTTTTTTTCGTGTGTCACCAATGCTGTGGAGCTTTATATATATATATATATATATATATATATATATATATATATATATATATATATCATATGCACACATACTAATAGAAATGCCTATAGCGTAACACGTATCGGCAAGCCTAGCTCAAATTTCCGTAGAATGGTATTGTTAAAGGAATGAGTCTCCTCCACTCTCTTCCGGTTATATATTAAATAGCAGAGTAGACTAGACTTTCTAGAACTGATTGATAACTACTCAAGTAGGAAGACGGAATTCAAACCAGCTAGGCGTACACGTGCTGTGAAATACGAGAAAGGCATTCTTTGACACAGATTCCTTTATATATATATATATATATATATAGGGTGTAACAAAATACTTTTATGCACTTGGGGAAGTTCTCTCACTAAAACAAGGACAAAAGCCGATTTAAATATATGCCCGTAAATCCATCATTTTTTTAGTTATTACGTTTAAAGAATCTTTACGGTAGATGGTGCTGTGTTCCCATGTAGACTAGGTGATATTTGCCAGTCGTGTACATTTGTGGCTAGTCAGTTTAACGTGTGTAGTAGTGAGTTAACTGAGAAGTGTTCCGTTTGACCATGTCAGGATATTCGTCTTGTGATCAGGCAGATATGATTTTTAAATACGGTCGCGCGAATGGTAATGGACCCGAGGCTGCACGGCCGTATCAGTTGGCGTATTCAGACCGAAGGCAGCCGAGTCATCCGACTTCTGCTGCTGTTTATCGTAGGATTGATGAGACATGATCCATGGCATTACAAACTATGGTTCGAGGAAGGACGAGATCTGCTCGTAGGCCCGACAATGAAGAAGATATTCAACAGGTTGTCGGGGACGATCCAGGTATCAGAACACGTCAAGTAACCCAAGTATCTCATAACACCGTATGGTGAGTACTTCAAAGGGAAGCTTCTGTATTTGTATCATTAGCCACGTGTGCAGGGCCTTACCCTTCTTAACACTCACCACGGGAGAATCCGTTTGTCTCTTCAGTCATGTATACAGATGAGGTAACATTTGTGAGAAATGGAATAAGACATTTACACAACCAACATTTGTAGGCGATACGAATTCTCATGGTAAAATACAGGCTAGACACCAACATCAGTTTTTAATTAATGTATTGGCTAGAGTTATAGGTGATTGTCTGATAAGTTCATATGTTCTACCCGCACGTCTACAGCGAGTTTATTTCAAACACACTTCCAGACCTGCTAGAAGATGTCAGTCAGTTAAGTGCCAAGCGTGATACGCGCTTTGGGCGATCATGTCTCAAAAGAGACATAACTAGCTGGGCAGAAGCTTATCCCACAGTAAGTTGCCATTGCTTTCTGCGGTAGACTGGTTGCCAACTAACGCTATAGAACCGAATCTGTCCTGTTATTTGACTCATAGCTAAAGGGGGAAGAAATATATTATATTATTAAGTAATAATTAGTGGGGAGATCAGTTTATTACTTCATAACAATATAAAAATGATCTCCCACTTTATGCTCACTAGAAGCCTTAATCATGTTTTCAACTATTATATACAGTCAATCAGTTAAGTGCCATAAGTGATACACGCTTTGGGCGATCATGTCTCGAAAGAGACATGACTGACTGGACAGAAGATTATCTTGCTGTAGGTTGCCATTGCTTTCTGCGGTA